>OZ022245.1:25508567-25538567 GCA_963978895.1 Erpobdella octoculata
CTTTTTTACATTTCGTAATCAAATTAGACCACGTGACTTGAATTTTCACGTCTGCGCCTGTCAGAAGCGTCTTGATTGCCTCCTTCCGGTTCGTCCCTACTCTGATATGTTGACGCCGGCGGCCATTTTGATGAAAAGTGAAATTAAATTAGGAGTGATTGAAAAAAAAATTGAAAATTATAATTTTTAAACAAACGTTTGAAAAGGCGTGAAATGTAATTTTTTGTATATTAAAAACTATTATTTATGAAATATTACTAAAGAACTATTTTTTTTGTAGTCAATTATAAAAAAAAAAATATTAAAATTAAAATTATCATCATTATCATCATCGTTGATCGTTATGCATAAAAGTTTGTTACAATTTCGAAAAAAAATTTTGCGACAATATTTATTTAAAAATACGCATTCTCTTATTACAATGTCGATTAAAGCAATACTCAAACCTATATGGCGACGTTTAAGACGAAAATGGGGTATTCAGGGTTCGCAACCAGCCCCCCACCCATTACAACCAAATCAATTTTTTTTTGGTTTGCTACTCGTTCCTGCCAGGTGCCGATTAGCAAAGCTAGCACGAAGCAGTGTGGAAAAACAAAAGCATTTCCAGACTTTCCGTCTGCCTTGCAGACAGGCGGACTGACGATTCCTCTTTTCCAGCGACTGATTTCGTCACCGTTGACACCAACGTGTAAGCGAACGAAGTACTACTCGAGGTTAAAGGTTAAGCGAGGCGTAATACAGTGACGTTGGTGAGTGGGGGTAGAGTGTCGGTGAGCAGGGGGTAGAGTGTCGGTGAGTAGGGGGTAGAGTGTCGGTGAGTAGGGAGTAGAGTGTCGGTGAGTAGGAGGTAGAGTGTCGGTGAGTAGGGGGTAGAGTGCTGGTGAATTTATTTATAAATATATAAATATATAAATATATAAATATATAAATATATAAATATATAAATATATAAATATATAAATATATAAATATATAAATATATAAATATATAAATATATAAATATATAAATATATAAATATATAAATATATAAATATATAAATATATAAATATATAAATATATAAATATATAAATATATAAATATATAAATATATAAATATATAAATATATAAATATATAAATATATAAATATATAAATATATAAATATATAAATATATAAATATATAAATATATAAATATATAAATATATAAATATATAAATATATAAATATATAAATATATAAATATATAAATATATAAATATATAAATATATAAATATATAAATATATAAATATATAAATATATAAATATATAAATATATAAATATATAAATATATAAATATATAAATATATAAATATATAAATATATAAATATATAAATATATAAATATATAAATATATAAATATATAAATATATAAATATATAAATATATAAATATATAAATATATAAATATATAAATATATAAATATATAAATATATAAATATATAAATATATAAATATATAAATATATAAATATATAAATATATAAATATATAAATATATAAATATATAAATATATAAATATATAAATATATAAATATATAAATATATAAATATATAAATATATAAATATATAAATATATAAATATATAAATATATAAATATATAAATATATAAATATATAAATATATAAATATATAAATATATAAATATATAAATATATAAATATATAAATATATAAATATATAAATATATAAATATATAAATATATAAATATATAAATATATAAATATATAAATATATAAATATATAAATATATAAATATATAAATATATAAATATATAAATATATAAATATATAAATATATAAATATATAAATATATAAATATATAAATATATAAATATATAAATATATAAATATATAAATATATAAATATATAAATATATAAATATATAAATATATAAATATATAAATATATAAATATATAAATATATAAATATATAAATATATAAATATATAAATATATAAATATATAAATATATAAATATATAAATATATAAATATATAAATATATAAATATATAAATATATAAATATATAAATATATAAATATATAAATATATAAATATATAAATATATAAATATATAAATATATAAATATATAAATATATAAATATATAAATATATAAATATATAAATATATAAATATATAAATATATAAATATATAAATATATAAATATATAAATATATAAATATATAAATATATAAATATATAAATATATAAATATATAAATATATAAATATATAAATATATAAATATATAAATATATAAATATATAAATATATAAATATATAAATATATAAATATATAAATATATAAATATATAAATATATAAATATATAAATATATAAATATATAAATATATAAATATATAAATATATAAATATATAAATATATAAATATATAAATATATAAATATATAAATATATAAATATATAAATATATAAATATATAAATATATAAATCACTCGTCTGCATGGAGTTTGGAAAGAATTTTAATGAAAACTTTTCCTCCGAACGCACAACGTCATTCAAGAAAATTTTCAGGAAAAAGAAAGTTTCGAAATAATGTAGATTAAGCAGTTGAACGTTTTTTTTGTGTAGACGAGTACAAAAAAGCCTTGTTTTTAATCTGTTTAAAAATGCAGTATTTGAGTTTCAAAAGCCCCGAAGACTTTTAAGCAATTTTCCTTAAAATTTATCTAATTTTTCTATACTGAATATTTCATGCCTTCTCGCTTTAAACGGCTTTTTTATTGCTCTTAAATGCTGACAAACGGCGATCTAAATGTTACACCCGTGAGTCTATTTTGATTCAAATATTCTGAAAATGTTAGGAAATTCTCAATTCTAAAGAACAGAACTCCGACTGATATGGCTCCTGGATGGGGGGGGGATATGATACGACCAGTGCCTCTGTTTCTCCGCCAGCAGACGCTTGCCAGCGGCATCTTTGTTTTGTCATACCCCGCCCCGGGTACACGCCAGTGGCCCCTTAACTTTTGAAAGTGGGCCTACCCCCCAGGTTCCGGCACTGATGGTACACGCAACTTCTGTTGACTGCGCACGGGAGAATAGCAAAATGAACTTCAGGATTGCCTTCGTAATTGCATTAAAATACAATTTCGACGTTTAAAGTTTATTGAAAAAAAGAAAAAAAAATTATATTAAGATTTAGGTTCGAACTAATTGGGCGCGGAGCAATGTGAAAAGAGTTACGTACTTGGCAAAAGTGACACCTTCTTGGTCGCTACGCCGACGACGTTTTCGGCCACGATTGTGTACGCCCGGTATCTATCCATTGTCACCTCTGAGATGTAAAGTTGCACCTCCGTCACTCCGTCTGTCCTGTCCTGGAAAGATTGATGGGCGATTGACCGTGAGTAAATGGAAGAGATGTTTGCTTGTTGTACGTGTGTGTGTTCGTACATGTGTGTGTGTGTGTTTTTGTTTGTATGACGATGTATGTGTTTGAGTATGTGTCCTGGTTTTATTGAGTGGATTTTTTTAACTAAAAAGGTTTCATGGCAAGTTATATAACTGAAAATATTCACTTCTATTTTCTCTTTTTATCTTCCTCTCTCCCTCCCTCATTTACAGCAATTAAATAGCAAAAAACTACAATAGTTGGCATAAAACTACAGCCCCGACTAATTGCCACTTTGACGTTCAATTAAACATCCGACGAACGACCACCCCTAGTACTTCCAGTGCTACTTGATACCGCACATTTAGCTTAACCGACGCACCGCACATCCACTTCATCCCTGTCAAGCTCATGATCGCCGGTAGCACCCTACCCCATCCCTTGTACTCCGTCCCTTGTACCCCGTCCCTTGTATCCCGCCCCTTGTACCCCATCCCTCATATCCCCCCGCAGGATAGCAGTACATAATGTCGATAAAAATTATGGTTATGCACCTGACTGACATTTTCTTCTCCAAAAGCTCTAATCGAGGGCAGCCACCACCACCACCACACAGCTTCTTCCGTCATCGCCACCGCGACAGGCACTACCTCAGCTACCTCAACTACCTCAACTACCAGCGTGACCAATGTCAGTAAGGAGGTCGTCTGACGCTGCAACTCCGAGGACACCGACCGTGCACACAAAAATGAGTTCATGTTTTGAATGGTTTTCCACATCGCTTACGGCGTATATCAGTTTCCATATTCGAGTAAAAGGCGATTGGAACAGAAATATCAAATCAAATTACAATCCACGACAGATTGTAAAAGTTCTACATGTTCACAAGCTTCTTATTAGCCCCACTCACTTGTCGTCTGATGGCTGTTGTCTGATTAGGTGAAATCTTTTAACCAATGTTCAACCAATTTCCCGACTAACTAGAGGTCTTAAATTTTCAGCATTAACATATGATAATCTTATTTAATAACAATTTATTTATTAATTATTAGCTGTAAAAAATTAAAAAGAAATGCTTGTCTTCAATTTTTTCCTGATTTGTTTATTTCCTCTTTCGTCTCAAAACACCGGGCGTGGAAAACTAAAAACTATTTTAAAAAAAACCAAAAAAGCAAATTTATTTTAAAGATATGATTTTTTTCTGGCGCGCAAACAAACGACTTTCATCTTACAGTGCCGAAGCGTTATCACGAAACATGTTTTGTTGCGCCGATGAGCCGCTAGCCTGACGCGGCGCCATTACCGAGAGGGCCTTTTCAAAGGGACATTGTTAACAGAGCCGTGGCGTCATCTATTTTTTCCGGCGCCATTGTTCTGCACGGTTATTTGTCTGATAAATCATTTTATTTCTAGCCATTTTTTGTGTGTGTGTGTTGTTGCTTTTTTCTGTCTGCTATTCAGTAGCGCTGCTGTGACCGAACAGCACTGACAGCTACGAAGATGTCTTTGTCGTTGAAGTGTACGTATTTGATTTGAAATGATACTGATTTTTTCGGCAGTTATACGGATGATTTGATTTATACAAAATCATCCATCCAAAGTTGTCCGGCATTAAATGTAGATCGGTTATAATCCGATCGTGAATTTTCTCGAGAAAACGTCTAGAATAAATAAAAAGCCGCCATAGCACCTGGATCGTTAGAGATATGTACCAAAACAGAATTATGTTCAGTTGTGGACCGGCCGATAAGTACTTAAATGCCGCTGGAAGGTATAGTCGTTGAATTATACGGGGGAACAAAAGCTTTCAGGGGTTTTCTGTGTTATCCTCAAAAAAAATTTAGAATGAATTTTATAAAGTTTATTTTATATAAACTAACATCTGGGATTGAAACATCGGTCTGCCGTATTACAGGCGTGTAAACTTTACAAAGAACTACAAATAAAAACCTTAGCAGCTGGTCGACGCCCCCTATCCACCTTCCCTATATACTCTCTCTATATACCCTCCCTATCCACCCTCTCTCACTAACCCTAATTGCCACCACGGGCCCCAGCAAGAATGCATGCACTTATTTGACGACCCTAAGTGCATGAAAAGGCTGAGTTGAATGAAGCTCTGCAAAATAAGCTTTTTCCACTACGAAATTGAACCCAGCACCTCAGCGGAAAAACCAAAAGTCTGTTGCTGTACTAATGCCTAATTATGTGTTCGTCCAAATAAATTAATGGTAGATTTTATGTCACCAAACAAGCCTCTTTGTATGGGACTTATATGACGAAGATTTCGTGTCACGAATGCACAGCTGCACAATAATACATCACCAAAAGTTCATTTTCCAATTTGACTGAAATTAGATTTAAAGTGACAGAAATATTTTAATATGCATTGCTATGGAACGGTGAAACGATGATGAATGGAGCACTTAATACGAAACAAAACAGTCTGACTGTGATTACAATGAGTCGCGCTTACAAAAGCGGGTTATGGAGCTCTCATCTTCAGTGGAACTGTGTATGAATAGGAATTAGGAAGTCCTCCTATGCTAGGTCGGTTAGGTCTTGGAAGCTCAATTAACAGAGAAGGGACAATGGAGAAGCGAGTGAACACAGGAGCAAAAAAGGAAACGGAATGAGAGATGAAAAAGGGAGGAGAAACGGAAGGAAAAAAAGAAGAAAAAAAGAAGAAAAAAATAATTAATTATGATGAAGAGACGTTGCTATAGAAAAGAAATCTTGGAAGAAGAGGAAGTAAATCAGGCAGCGGAGTCAAGGAATGATCAAGGAAGAAGGCATAATAAGACAGGACACGATGTCCCCCTATTGACTGCTTTATGAACGGCATTAGTGAGATGAATATTCATTTCTTGGCGAGCCGTCTGTAACTTCCAGACGTTTCAAGTATATTGCAATTGTTCGACTAAGCCGATGTTGAATTACCGTTTGAAAATTATATGGAAACGATGAGCTAGGTTTTCCATAATCATTTAATGTGAATTTGTATTTTCTATGCCCTGGCTAGACAATGAGATTCATTTTCTGGAGCCATTAAATTTTTATAAAAATTATATTTGGGGCACAAAAGGACATAACTCTTTAATATTTATTATTGATTACTTTATTAATAAACAGTAAATATTTTTCCTGCAAAAATAATCCCCTATGAAAATACTCCCCCTATACAAAAACTTCCCCTATAAAAATACTCGCCCTTTAAAAATACTCTCCCTATAAAATACTCCTCTTATAAAAATACTCCTATAAAAATACTCCCCTATAAAAATTACTCCGCCTATAAAAATACTCCTACTATAAAAACACTCCCCCTATAAAAATACTCCCCCTATAAAAATACTCTTTTCTCTGAGCCATTGAGATAACAAGTTTTCTGAACTCAATGACCTCTCCAATCTGTTTTGCAACAATTTTTTGTGAAGCAAGCAAATTTGCACAACGTAATTACTATACAATTAAAAAATTTCTATTTAAAAATCAAGTTTCTGGTAAACAATTTTTTTATTTTTTTATTTTTTTTCTTTATATGTATATTTTTTGACTGCAAAAAGGGGCTGAGCCTGCAATTTTCGACGGCGGGCAAACAAAAAATGTTTCGCCACGCAATTCGGATGTTTGTCGCGAAAGGAAATTCAGGTGGGACACGCAACTCCTTTGTGCCCGGAATCGGAGCGCCTTTTTTGGGGGGGAATGAAAAGTTAAGGAAAAAATAACAATCAACAAGAGATGATTATATTTTAGTTCTAATAATAGTAATAATAATAATAATAATAATAATAATAATAATAATAATAATAATAATAATAATAATAATAATAATAATAATAATAATAATAATAATAATAATAATAATAATAATAATAATAATAATAATAATAATAATAATAATAATAATAATAATAATAATAATAATAATAATAATAATAATAATAATAATAATAATAATAATAATAATAATAATAATAATAATAATAATAATAATAATAATAATAATAATAATAATAATAATAATAACAATAATAATAATAATAAATAATAATAATAAATAATAACATTATTAATAAACAATGAAAACAATAATGAATACGAATTATAATATAACAATTATAATAATTATTATAAAAATTATAATATGATATATTGTTATAATATAATTAATAGTAATAATAAATATTAACATTATTAGTAAGACATGAAAACAATAATGAATAAGAATTATGATATAACCAATAATAACAAAAACGAATGATATTTCATGTTCTTATTAAAATTGATAAAAAAGGCGAACATTAGAATGATTGAGCGATTACATCGATCTAAATAAGATGAACAAGTAAGCCCGTTCATCATCCGGCGATGAACAGTTTATTTGAGAAATCTTTGCCGTCTTGAGTTTTACAGAGATTCTCACAAATTCTCTCTCATCGTCTCGCCCGATAAATATTGGCAGACATGGAACTAAGCCCGTATATAATGATTTTTATTTTATAGCTGAAAAATTGAATAGCAAAAGAACGTTGTAACTGTAGTGTTTGTTTAATTAGTCTGAAAAATGTCATTTATATAAGTATGATTATATATCTTTTAGAAAGAGAGAAAATGACCAAATGGGAGAGAAGAGATGTGAGTAAAGTGGAGACTATCTGGGACATTTGAGCATATTTACTGGTCGCCGTTTGTCCCGCACGTCAATTGATTCTGTCTCCTACATCAGCTTTTATCGTGCCAGTTTAGCTCAAGATTTCACGGGATTATCGGAGATGAGAGCCGCTTGCGACCAAATGAATGGGAGTTGCAAAAATTCTATTACCGTTATTACTGTTGCGTACTGGTGGTATTTTCGTCTTATATTAAATGTAAAAACTGTTTAGTTTCCTACTTAAAAGTTTTTTTGTTGTTTAAATTTCACCACGCAATTATCACTTCTTTGATATCTCCGTACGAAAATAGTTTTTCGGCATTTTTGTCTACTGGCAATTAAATTTCACACCACTTAAAATATTTAACCAAAATTAAAAAATAAAGAAAACAAATTCAGGATGTCAACATACAGTGACGACGGTCCACAATCCATCGTGTTGACTGCCGGAGGTTAGCGTGAAAGTGGGTGGCGGCGAAGACGAGTAGCCGGCGGCTGGCGAGCTGTTGTGGCGAGCGGAAGACGGCGAGAGAACGGCGGTGGCTGACGCCGCCGAAGATCTGGTAGAAGGCATGGAGACGTTCAGCAGCCAGTAGACGTGAAAATATTGTGGCTTCGATTTGATGCGACAGTCGATGAATACGTTCTTGTCGTAGAGCAAGGCGCTTGTCGGTTTACAGAAGATTTTCGGCTCATCTGACGGGTGGAAAAATTGAAACAAAATACGAATAAAATTATTTAGAATTTATTTCTTTAATGGAATAAAATAATATATAAATATATATGTATTTATATATGATATATATATATATATGGTAATTTGTTTTGAAATGAGATAAAATGAACATTTTAAATCAGAATTATATTTGGTCTGGAATAAACCAACCATCATCTATATCAGATTTATTCATTTATTTATATGTCTATTTTTGACTGCAAAACATAAATTATTAAAAAAAATCAGATAAAAAATCAGAACTCAAAACTAAAATAAAAATAAAAACAAAAAAACCAACAGACGACATCGACGACAGCTTCTATTTTGAGGACTTGCAGACCAGGCACGGCGGCTACACAGGTGACCTTTGACCGGTCGTCATCGGCCGTCAAGGTGACATTTGAACTCCACAGCTGTTTCCTGAAGTTGACGTTCTTGAGACCGATGCTAGAGCCGCCCAGAAACGGTAGGCCGGACTGTTTGAAAATGTTAGTAACGTCCCTGTGCCCCATGGTGATTTTAAGCGACGGTACCGGGTACCCGCCCAAGCTGAAGCAGCCCATTCGACCGGGACGACCCTCTACAAATCTGAAGACGTGCCGCCTATCTACGACAGACGACGGGTCGTCCAAATGACTCGGCATCAAGTGTTGCTGCTGCTGCTGGAGAGGTGGCTGAAGCTGGTTCGAGGGCTGCTGGGTGGGGGCGGCATTGGCAGAGTCGTGAAGCACCAGCTGTTGTTTCTGGAATTCACTCTGTTTCACCAGCGGCAAGGATTTGTCGTCGTAAAAGTAGAGACCATCAATTGGAGCTAAAATTGTATTTATATATATTTTTGTGATGATTTAATTCTTATAGTTATGTTTATTTCATTTGATGGCTTATATATTATTTATATGCGCGTCGCTGGAGGTCGAAGTGGTATTATTGGAGACTAGAGATAGCAAGTCAAAAATGACGAATTTTTTAAAAATACTATTTATCATTTTGCGGTTGCAGCGCCACCTAAAAGGGTTATGCAAAGTTATAACATACATGCATACATACATACATAGGAATATATGTTTGTTGATAAAGAAAAATAATGTTTTTTTGAAACTTAATCAGTTGAAAATTTGGAAGTTTTTTTGAAACTTAATCAGTTGAAAATTTGGAAGTTTTTTTGAAATAACTGTTTTTTAACATTTTGAAACACAACAAAAAATAGAAAACAAATGAAAGGAATAATAAAACAACAAGGCTTTTCAGTTGAGTCAGAAGAGATGAATAATTTAGCCAGCATGAATGCAGTGTTTTTTCGTAAACGTTTAACTTTGACAAAAAAAAACCAAACAAAATGTCTTTTTATCATTCAAAAAATTATTATATTTTCTGATATTTTAATTAATTTGACGGGAACAAAAAAATTACAAAATTTATAATCGATATAATGTTTTTATTGCTAAACAGATGAATTCAGGTAGGCACCTACTTCTGACAAACACCTGATTGGTTGAGTGTCCTAGCACTGGTGAATTTTTCCCTCTTATTTGACAGGTGTAATTGGCGCTGTCCGTGTACTGAACGTCTGCAAAATGAACGGTGAAAAATAAAATATGCTTTGACAGTTTTTTTTTGAAAAAAAAAACTGTTTTATTGCTAACTTGAAAGTCACGTGTGAGATTAGAAAAACGACAGGTAAAATGCGGAAAGTAAATTTAAAATATTTTTTTTTCAATCGCTCTTTCATTCAAGAGTTTTGTCACGATTGTTTTTTATTGTCTGTCGTTTGTTGTTGTTGTTGTTGATTGTGGACTGGTAATCTGATAAGACTTGTCTTGCAAAAAGTAATAGAAAATTAGTAGCTATTTAGGAGTAAAAAATTTGAACGAATAGAATTGAGAAGAGTGAGGTGAAAAAATGAAATGAAAAATTTAAATGAGAAGAGTGAAGTGAGATAGAGAGAGGAGTGAAGTGAGAGAAAGAAGTGAAGTGAGATAGAGAAGAGCGAATTAAGATAGAGAGGAGTGAAATGAGAGAGGGAGGACTGAAGTGAGAGAGATAAACGAGTGAAGTGAGAAAGTTTGTATAGAATAAAAATCGTAAGAAAAGAGGAGTAATTTGAAAGAAGTGAAAAAGACTCAAATATAACAACTGAAAATAAATTAATTAAACGAAAACCTTCAAAAATAATGCATTCGTGTTAATGCTTTGATTTAAAACGCACCGTAAACAAGAGTTGTCCTACTAACTTTCTCAAATTAAATGCACCTACCGGTCGCATAAACTTCAATAAAATTAGCCCAACAAGGCGTGGTTGTTGTGTCTAGGCAGGCAGGCAGGTAGGCAGGTAGACAGGCAGGCAAGTAAGTACAGGCGAACAGGCAGGCAAGTAGGTAGACCGGCAGGTAGGTAGGCAAGTAAGCACAGGCGGGCAGGCAGGTAGGCAAATAAGCACAGGTAGGCAAGCAGGCAAGTAGGCAAGTAAGTAGACAGGCAGGTAGGTAGGCAGGTAGGCAAGTAGGCAGGCAGACAGTTAGACAGGCAAGCAAATAAGCACAGGTAGGCAAGCAGGCAGCTAGGCAAGTAAGTGGGTAGACAGGTAGGTAGGCCGGCAAGTAAGCACAAGCAGACAGGCAGGTAGGTAGAGAGGTCTGGCGTCAGTTCTTATTAATTTTATGTATTCACCTTTTATAGGTCCAGCCTGGGCTACAAATCAATTTGTAGGACTTTTTTCTTCATCTCTATGTCTCTACGTCACTGTTTCTTTTTCTATCTTCATCTCTCTCTGTCTATTTTTTTGTTTTTATTATTTACCTAAATGTTTCTTCTTTCTCTATTTGTATTTCTCTTCCTTTCTCTTTTATTCTTTCCCAGTTCCACTCTCTCCGTTTCAATCTAATTCTTTTTATTTTAAAAATTCTATTTCAAAGTTAACTTCAATTTACTCTTATTTCCAGACATGCAAGAATTTCTTCTTATTTTTATTTTCCAAATTAGTTTCAAAAGATTTTTTTTATAAAAAGTTTTTTTTCCTAATTACTTCCTGAAACCACTCTTGTGCCGCCCAACTGGTTATATAAGCTCCAACTCCTTTTTCTTCGGAGCGAGAGAAAGAAATACCCTTTTTATTTCTTTAAATGATTGATATTCGAGTCGTTATTGTAATCATTGTTATTGTAAACAGGGCAATTAAGATTTTTTTAATATACTTTGTAAGAAGGAAAAAGAGGAGAGAAAATAATAAAAGAAAGAAGTTATTGACCCCGTTACCCTGTGAACACACAAACGTTGTCACACACGCAAACACACAGACACACACAAACACTTGCACATACATAAACACACACAGACACACACACAAACACACACACACACAAACACACAAACACACAGACACACAGACACACACACAAACAAACACACACACAGACACACACACAAACACACAGACACAGACACACACACAAACACCCACAGACACCCACACAAACACACACACAGACAGATAAACAAACACACACAAACACAAACACAGACACACCCATACACACGAACACACACATGGACACGGACACACATCGTATGTTTGTTCGAGATATCGATGACGTGATAATGAATTCGACTTCACATTGAAATTCCGAATTGAAAACAATTTGTCACGCTGACAAATCGAATCGGCCGGAAAAGGTTGTGACGAGCGTCACGTTCGGTTGCCATGACGACCGTGCCTCATCGCTGACCTGCAGTTGACCTCTCGATTGGAAAACAAGCGCAAGCGCGCATGTCCGCGGAAAAAAATCGAAATAAAATTTGAAAAAGAAATTAATTTATTTCAACCATAAATTTCATTGTGGCAGGTGTTTATTTTTTTTTTTTGAATTATTCACGATTTTTTTCCTGATAAGAATGATTTAGAGTTTCGTCTTTTGTTTCAACTATCACAACTGTGTGTTTAGAAATAAAATAAAATAAAATAAAAGTGAAATAAAAAGAGAAAGAGAACAAGAAAAAAAGAGAAAAATAGATATAGACCGAGATAGAGAACGAGAGAAGAGAGACAGAGAAAGACAGAAAAAAAGACAAAGAACGAGAGAGCAAAAGAAGGAAAAATAAAGAGAAAAGGGAATAAATAAGAAAATGAACGAAGCTTAACAAGCGAGAGAGTCAATGGAGCTGAAACAAGCCAGTAATTCACAAGTGTGGATGCTCCAGGAAGATGGAAACGGAAACGGGCGCGCGATGGAAAAGAAGGGAAGGAAGGGAACACGACGCCGCATTGTTTCACATTTCCAGCTCCGCTCGTAGCGGGAAGATCTCTCGGCCTAAGTAGTTCCATAAACATTCCGCGGGGAATTAAAAACTGACACATCTTTCTCGTTTTATTGTCGCGCTGCGGTTATGTGGAGGAGGAAGGGAGGTGAGAGGGGGTGGTTGGTAGTTACCTGAGAGTGGGTATTCAGAGTGGGAGTGGGGGGGTGGTTCTGCAAGCACGGTAAGTCAATTTTGTTCGACATGCATGCTCGAATATCGCAACAGACCAGTTGATGTCAACGTTGATGTCGCTTGTTTAAATCTGGCTTCTTGCTTAGGCTGTTAAACCTTAACAAGTTAAAAAGATTTCTTATGGGCGCTTAGAAGAAGGCTCCATATTTTCTTTCAACATCTACAAGTTTTAGCTTTGTCACATCCTTGCATTTACGTCACATCCTTGTCCGGGTTGGTGTGCGTGACGCTCGTCACATCTGTCACGCGCATCACTCGGGAAAATTGTGTTGCGCCTTTTCTCAATTTAACTTTTTTTCATAAAATTTGAAAACATTGGCGGTTTTGTTTCAAATTAGTTTTTTTTTTAAACTTAAAACTGAGTCAAATTGAAGAAATAAACGGATTTGAATTCACTTTTGCATTTTTAAAATTGGCGATTAAATATTAACTGACAATTAATAATTTTCCAAACAATTAAATATTATTCGTCGTTCCGTACTGCTAATTTGCACGAAAAAATTAATTATTTTACAATTAGACTTTCATTTTCAATTTTTTCTCTAACGAGTCTATCGTTACTTAAACTACCACACTTACTGTCTACAACAACCTCATCATCAGCGGTCACTTCAAAGATCGAACTATCTGAACTTTCAACCCGGCACGGGGAATAACCTTTCCAAAATGACCTCTTGCCCTGTGCGTCTTCAGTTGACAAGACTCCAACGGATGAAAAGCAGTCATCCACTCAGTTCTGCGTGGTGGCTAAAAAACAACATTCTAATTAATTTAATCCATCCAGCACTTTTTTTCCTCCAAGAAGTGCAATGCGTGTTAGTCAGGCGATGGCGATTCATCAAAGCTCTTATGATGGACAGCGCCTGTTGTCTAATGCCGGTCGAATGTGTTCTACGATCGGGTACCCGCTGGTCCTGCATTTGTCATCGGTCGTAGAGTGAGTGCGGGGCTGGAAAAGAAGGAAGAAGGGAGGGGGGTGGTAAGTAGATGGAAGTGTCAACGGGTGGACGGTAGACGTGTTGCAGTGCATATAAGAGTAAAGTGGGGGTGGATGTTTAGGTAGGTAAATTAAATTGTAGGAGTAACATGTGAAGAAAAAAACTTTTGTAATTTTTTGAGCAGCTGTAAAATCGTGCAAGTGCGAGTATTAAATATATTTAAAAAGAAATAACATTTGTCTGTGTTCGTTTAAACTTTTCGAAACAATTAATTTGCAGAGACTTTTATAATCAGCTGTGTTGAAAGTTGAGAGCCGGAAATTGCAGAGAGCGAATCCGTACTCCACTGGGAATTCCCCGCCATCTACTGGGTATTCCCCAGCGTAATCCAATCCTGCTAAAAGCTCTTTTTCTTCTTTTTTTCAACGGTTTTTTTGAAACTAAAAACTGAAGCTTCAAAACTACGGGACTGCCGGTGATTATGGAAAACGTTTTAAAAAAATATAAAAAAAAGAAAAAGAGTAAAAGAAAAACTGAAAAGATTTAGAAAAAAAAGAAAAGAAAAAAATACAATCCTGAAAGAAACGTCTCCTGAACAAACAGTTAAAGAAAATTGCATTAAGCCGGTAACGACTTTTTAATAGTTTTAGATAGCCTCTTTGCCTTTGGGAGGACCTGCCGTCTAAGCAAATTAAGCTTTAAGATGTTAACTCTATTTTTGGAGATATTAGTTTCTTTTTTATTGATTAATAATAATAATTGCAGATATTTGTTTTAAGTTTTATAGCTCTGATAAACGACTTGCTTAACAGCATAGAGAAATCGTTGTTGAAACACACATTCACTTTTCTATCAATCCAAAAAATCCTACCGATTGATGGATTAGGTTAATTTTTTTTCACTTGATTATTTTAAGATAAAGCTTAAACTAAAAAATTACTTTAAAATGTTTCTTTACTTTCTCTAGACGAATAAAAAAATGTATTAAAATGATTTGTGACTAGAAAAATGGAGAATCAACCAACCAGTCAATCAACCAACCAAAATGAACTCACATAAAGAATGGATCAAAAACCAAAAAGGTTACTAACCATGGATGTGCAGGGCGAACTTGTACCTCGGCGGATCGGAGGTGAGGACGACCTCGAATCTGTTCGTGTCCAGGAACGGTTCGTTGATGTTGCTCATGAGGTTTATGTTCGTGTGCTCGTCCAGCTGGTTCTTGATCCAGACGACTGGACATTCGAACAGGTTGTACTCATCGGCGTGGAAGTTGCACTCCAGGTTCAGAGTGTCACCTCTGTTGATGACGTAGACCTGAGTCTCTGAGATCATGGCTATGTAGAAGCCTGTACGTAGGTGAGTAATGTTGATTGATTGTAATCAATGTACACAGGTGAGTAATGTTGATTGATTGTAATCAATGTATATAGGTAAGTAGTGTTGATTGTAATCAATGTAAATAGGTAAGTAGTGTTGATTGTAATCAATGTATATAGGTAAGTAGTGTTGATTGTAATCAATGTAAATAGGTAAGTAGTGTTGATTGTAATCAATGTAAATAGGTAAGTAGTGTTGATTGTAATCAATGTATATAGGTAAGTAGTGTTGATTGTAATCAATGTAAATAGGTAGGTAGTGTTGATTGTAATCAATGTATATAGGTAAGTAGTGTTGATTGTAATCAATGTATATAGGTAAGTAGTGTTGATTGTAATCAATGTATATAGGTTAGTCATGTTGATTGTAATCAATGTACACAGGTAATTAATATTGATTGTAATCAAAGTAAATAGGTAATTAATAATGATTGTAATCAATGTACACAGGTAAGTAATACTGATTGTAATCAATATACACAGATGAGTAATAGAGTACTGCACGGGCCGGGCCGGACCTGAAGTCTAGCCGGGCGGCCCTCCCCTATGCTATGCTACTGTAAATACATTCACCTACATCCCAATGTTGATACGTTCATTTCTGATATATATTTGTTTTATCTCAAAGTTTCCTATCATCCAGGTTAACTAAAGACGAATTGTTGAAAAGCGGAGAAAAGCCAGAGGCTAATCCAGTGGCCAACTCTAAATTACGATTCCGGGAAGTAGCAGAAATGAGAAACTTGCTGCAAATTTAATGAAATTGAAGAATTTTTTTCAGTATACAGGCCGAGTGTTTGCAATGTTCAGATCAAGTTTATGGGATACAATACGGCTACGTGTCTGTGTGCATGTGTGCTTGTGCGTGTGTATGTATGTGTGTGTGATCTGCTGGAAAAGCCAAAAACTAGTCCCAGATTGGAATATACGAGCTTGGAGAAGAGAAAAATGTTTATCTCTATATGTCGAACAAGAAGAGCTTAAAATGATGAAATACAAGAATATGTAGTGAGTTGTGTTGTACAATTTTATACAAACTCAACATTCTAAAAAAAGACATTATGAGATGAACAAACCAAAGATAAAAATTATAATTTTCTCTTCGATTCCTCTCTTTTGACATCCTCTCTCTTTCCCTCTTTCTCTCTCCCCCTTTCTCCCTCCCTCTCTTTTTCCCTCCAGATAGAATATCTATAAAAACTTTCTGCATTTTAAATAAAGAAAATTAAAAAGAAAAAAAAAGAAAATTAAAAAAAACCAGGAGAAAACTTTGATTTTGGAAATATTTTGTTTACTTTTGTTTTTCCAATATTTTTGTTCTGTTTCTGTATAATCTCACTGCTGCCACTGAAATTCCAAAAAAAAACTTTATTTTAAAAAAAAAACTCTACTTCAAACTATTTTTGATAACTTTAGTCGTCCTAATAAAAATATTATTATTAATAATAACAAGATTAACAACTGATGATAACTTTAACAACAATTATAACAAAAAGAAATTTAAAATAATGTTAGTTTTTTGCGCTTCTAAATATGTATTTTACACATATAATACGAGAGCCCTGCACGAGCCGGGCCGGGTGCCGGGGCATCATATTAGGGTAGTCGAAATGGACCGGACTGTTCCGGGCCGAAGTAAGCACGGACCGGGGGGCTGAGACTATTGCACCCAGTCTTGGAAGTTTGTGCCTGTAAAACGGGGGGGGGGGGGCTGGGGCGGGCCTGGAATTTTGTGCAAATGAAAGAAGTTTGATGTATACACACATTAGTCTAGACATGCTCAGACACTCTCACGCACACACACCACAATCGGACACAAACTGTCGCGCACATAAAAAATAATTTTATCTGAAAATGTTTTTGTAAAAAACTTTAAAAAGATTTATTTGATTGTTGTTGTTGTGGAAAATGTCGGAGTAGAAAAAAAATCAATTATTTCTGACTGCTATGTCGAGGATTATAATTTTATGGGGACAATCGTAAGATGAGGATGAGGATGATGGTGGTGATGATGATGATGACGGTCGTTATGGTAGCAAAGAATAGTTGCCATCTTCATCATGAATGTTATCATTACCATATTCCAAATATCGTTATCATTTTTTTCATCATTATCATCATCATCGTCATCGCCATCGTCATCGTCATCGTCATCGTCATCGTCATCGTCATCGTCATCGTCATCGTCATCGTCATCGTCATCGTCATCGCCATATCGTCATCGTCATCGTCATCGTCATCATCTTCATCATCATCATATCATCAAAATCATTATGTAAATGAATAACAACAGTTATGATGACAGTAGTCAGGGCCAGGGGCAAGAAGGAACAACTGTTATGATGGAATGCTTCCAATTTCCAGGTAATTTGCTTTCTCTCGTAGTCTTGAGAATTATTTCCATCACAATTTCAAACAAACATTTTTAAAACAAATTTATAACAAACATTGACTTAAATAGTACACAGGCATACCAGCGATCATACAAATACACATATATTTACGTAAAAACACGCATACACATGCATAGAAAAGAATATACAAGCAGACATCCACATGTACACACAGACCTACGCCTACAAATGAACAAACAAAGACATATACAAATGTACATACAATCAAACCTATTGTTTTTTTTATGATAGTTTATAGTCCTTTACACCAAGTGTTTTAAAACTGAATTGGCTGTACGTAGGAAGCACATAAGTACTTCCTGTCGTGGATCATTTTAACTGTCCCTCCTACTTTATCCAGGCTTGGGACTGGCTTGCAATTAGCGAGGCTGTTGCACACGTACTATTGTACATACATATATACATACATATATACATACATACATACATATATACATACATACATACATACATACATACATACATACATACATACATACATACATACATACATACATACATACATACATACATACATACATACATACATACATACATACATACATACATACATACATACATACATACATACATACATACATACATACAAACATACATACATACATACATACATACATACATACATACATACATACATACATACATACATACATACATACATACATACATACATACATACATACATACATACATACATACATACATACATACATACATACATACATACATACATACATACATACATACATACATACATACATACATACATACATACATACATACATACATACATACATACATACATACATACATACATACATACATACATACATACATACATACATACATACATACATACATACATACATACATACATACATACATACATACATACATACATACATACATACATACATACATACATACATACATACATACATACATACATACATACATACATACATACATACATACATACATACATACATACATACATACATACATACATACATACATACATACATACATACATACATACATACATACATACATACATACATACATACATACATACATACATACATACATACATACATACATACATACATACATACATACATACATACATACATACATACATACATATATATACATACATACATACATACACATTAGCACATGCATACAAAGGCAGACATATTAGCACATACATACATTTGCGTGTGTGCGTGTGTTACTACAAACCAAGTTTACTGTATTGTATGACTGGAAAACTTCAGTTCCAGTGGAAAATTTCATAAATAGTTGAAGGAAAAAAAATACTTGCAAAACTATATATAACATTTACACACATTCTCCAGCTCACCAATATATTTGGCCATTACTGCTTTCCTGTTCAAAATAGAGTTGAATTTATATTCTAAACCACATCGAATTAAGTATATAAATTTATAAACTTCGTATTAAAAATTAAATATTTAAGCGCAGCAATAAAAGTGACAAATGGCAAGGGGAATCGGCGGAACAGAAAGTGAAAGTTATGGTACCCTAAGGTGACAGCCGGACAGTACCTGGTAAGCTCTTGAGATAAAACAGAGTCTCCATTTAATGCCCCCATGACGGCATGGAAAAAGCTTAGTTTCGGTTTTTGTCGAATATTTGTGGATTCCTTGTGGGTATTCGTAGAACATGTGTTAAATGGCTGAGCGTATTCGTGGTGTATATCGGGTATGTTTGTGTTGGCAGCTGTCAAAATTTGGGGTGACTTTGCAAAAATTCAAACAAAACATCAACAAAAATAAGCAATTTAATCGCTTGAAGTTTGTAAAGAATATTTGATTTAATTGTAAAGCGCTTCTAGGATGTGTGTTACTCAACGATTGTAAAGTGGACATTGTATTTTTTTTAATTATCATCAGCCCGCAAATCATGCAGAACGGCCTGATTTAAAATTGAAGAGATAATTCTCGCCCTCAGTGGCCGAGAGCAAATCCATAGCAGGGTGCTCATGAATATATAGTGGCAGTTATGATAATGACGGTGGGATATCTCTCAAGAATTGATGATGCTCTCCATCGTGCGAGTTGATGTCGGAAGTTGGTCAGATACGTGACTGGGACTGAGGTTATCGAAGCAGAAACGTCGTCTACGCTGATTCTGGAAAAAGTAGTTTCAGTTGTATCCAGTGAGATAAAGAAATAAAATAATAAGAAATTTTAGAGTGTCTACTTACAGGATGGATGGATAGACGGATGGATGGATTGATAGATAGGTGAATGGTTAGGTGGATGGATAAGTAGATGGATGGATAGGTAAATAGAGAGATAGGTGGATGGATTGATAGATAGGTAAAATGAATAGATGGATGGATAGGTGGATTGAATAGATGGATGGATAAGTAAATAGAGAAATAGGTTGTGGGTTGATAGATGCATGGATAGATGGATAAGTGGATGGATAAATAGGTGAATCGATAGATGGATGGATGGATGAACGGATGAACGGATGGACGGATTGATGGATAGACGGATGAACGGATGGACGGATGGACGGATGGACGGATGGATAGATGGACAGTTTGATGAAACCAAGGAACGGATGGTCAAATGTTCGAAAAAAGCAATGCGGATGTATTGGCTTGATGACGTAACATTAATCAGCTGATCACTTTGTTCCACGACGCATGACACGACGTCATGAGAAAGGTGGAATTATTTCTTCCATTTTCTTCTTCGTCATCTTTCCATCTCATCTATACTCCTTCTCTTCTTAATTTGATGTGTCAGGAGGTCCAAATAAATGGTTGCGTAACAGGAATTAAATGCCGTCTTGCTACAAGGTGATGTTGCTGCTGATGTTGATGATGTTAATGATGATGATGATGATGATAATGATCATGATGATTATGATGCTGATGATGATGACGATGCTGATGATGATTTTTAAGATGATGTAGAGGATGATGATGACGACGATGATGATGATGATAGTGCTGACGACGATGAAGATTGTGATGATGATGGATGAAATTTCAACAGCAAATGTTCTCCACCGTCGAACCGTTTCAGAACAGATAAGTTTTCAACTTCTTTTAGAAATTGATTTAAAAGACGATAATTAAAAAATTATAATTAATTGTTTCATTCATGCTAACGTGATGGAAAATGAGACAGCTATTAGAAAATACAATATAATTTTTTTAAATTAACTAGTTTCATAAACGATGTAATTATCGATTCAAATGTCACAGGTCCAGACAAACAACAATGACGCCAATTAGTCTAATGTATTATAATAATTATAAATACAATAAACGGTAAAAATTTTCTTCTTTTTTTGGAAAAACAAAATTCAAATTCAATGAATTTTAGGCACACAAAAAAATGAGAGTAGAAAAATGTTTGGTGATTAATCATGCTATCTTCGGTGCTGCACAGGCTTGTAGGAATATGTCACAATGAGGATCTGCACCTGGTGACCCCCCTGGTTGGCAGAAGAAGAAGAAAGAATTAGACAGAGAAAGAGACAGACAGACGGAGAAAGATAAAAAGAGAGGCAGAGAAAAATAGAAAGAGAGAAAAAAAGAAAGAGAGAGAGAGAGAGAGAAAAGAAACCTAATAAAGATAAAGACAAAAACAGAAAGAAAAAAAGACAAAAAAAGAACAAAATAAAAAAAACAGAGAAAGAGAAAATACAAACAAAAAAGAGACACTACAAACCAAAGAACATAGATACAATAAATAAAAAATTGTAGATTGTCGAGAAATATTTAGAAAAAAAAATAGAAAAAATGGAAAAAAACAAAAAACAAAATAAAAAAAAAACAAAATGAGATGAGATGAAAGTTACAAAAACAATATTGACGTTTAAAAAATTAAATTAATTTAATCAAATTAAATTTTCTTAAAGAATTAAACAATACTTCAAACTGTTTAGTTTTTAAAATAAGTTATTGTCTGGTTTATATTTTTTTACCCATTTAGAAAAGAAACCAACTGTCTTTTTAAACCTGCCACTGCTCAGATGCTTAAAAACATCTCAAATCTCATAGCGACTCTCTTGCTATACTAAGAACGGTTGAAAATAGCAGCAAATGAACACAAAACCAGACGACGTAACAGACTGATTCACCGCAATCCGATAAATTTCCATTTTCAAATGGCGCTAATGTTATTTATTATGTAGGCGGATATTCGCACGAGCCATAAACAGGTTTCAATAAATTTAGAACCGTAGACTTTATGATTTGACGTAATACATCAGGTTTTTTTTCTGCTTTTTGAAGAACAGACATGATCATTTAACTTCTGCCTTATAAATCAAATTTACAACAATTTTTCACACTTGAGTGATAATGGTGGTGGTGGTGGCTCACTGTCCACTAAATCACCAAAGAATCCCAAGAGCCTGTAATTCCACTTCCATGCCACAACTTTCAGCGTTTGGCGCCATCGTATAGGTCATCGTATATGGGTTGAAGTGGGTCAGTTCAAGATGACTCTTTTGTACAAAATGTCACATGGGTCAGGTCAAGATAACTCTTGTGTAAAAAAATGTCACGATTGCAAAAGTTTGAGCGCTTCAAAATAATTTTTAATTGCATTGCCAAGAACCAGTTGAATGACCTCTTGAACAAATCAAACTGCAGCATTTACAATCAATGTGTTAAAAAAGACATTACATAGCAATATTATTTTAATTAGTTTATAATCAATAAATTTATTATTTCTTGGTTCATATTAAATAAAAATATTTGGTTCTTAATTCATATTAAATAACCATATTAAGTCCTCAATTTATACTAAATAACTATGTTTTGTCATAAATTCATAATAAATAACCATATTTCTTTTATAAATTCATATGTTTTGATAATATATTTTTTTTGTCAATGAAAAAAAACAAAAGGAACGTTTTTTTTAATAAAAAAAATCATAAGAAATAAAGAAAAAGAAAAAAAAGAAAAAAGAAAGAAAGAAAGAGATAGAGAAAAAAAGAGAGAGAAAAAAGACAGAAATGCAGAGAGCAATGCAGAGTACGTGTAAATTTGTAATTTATGTACTCATACGGCATCATCGTCGGATTAAGAGAATTTAAAAAAATACTTGAAACGCGTGAGGATTTAAATTTCTTTGTTGGTTTTTTCTTTCTTTTTTTTTTAACAATAATTTACTGCTGTCTTTGATTTCCGTTTTTGCGCGAGAAGATTTCTTGACGATAGATTCAAATTTGTCGTTATCCATGTTGTATTATTGACATCATAAATGCTACTTTGGGGCTCAAGCTTAAATTTATGCTAACTATCATCATCAGCATCGTCATCATCGTCACTGTCATCGTCACTGTCATCGTCATTGTCATCGTCATCGTCATCGTCGTCAACGTCGTCATCGTCGTCATCGTCGTCATCGTCGTCATCGTCGTCATCGTCATCGTCATCGTCATCGTCATCGTCATCGTCATCGTCATCGTCATCGTCATCATCATCATCATCATCATCATCATCATCATCATCATCATCATCATCATCATCATCATCATCATCATCATCATCATCACCATCATCATCATCTACCTCATTTCAAAGCTCAGGGAGCAATTACAAAGTATAAACACGGCTTCAATACAGCGAGGCTCGTAAACCATTTATGGCTAGCGTACAGAATATCAGAGAGACTTTCAGGAGAAAGGTTTTAAAACAACAAACATTAAGAACAATTCAGATCAACAACTGCTAACAACGATTGAATAGAATCAAGAACGCACAATGGAGTTATTGGAAAAAAGTTAGATAAAGTAAGAGAGAAAGAGAGAAAAAGAGAGAAATAGAGAGAGAGAGAAGGAGAGAGAAATAAAATAATGATAAAATTGATAAAATAGAAGGAGAGACGTGTAAAAAGAAAAATTTAAGAGGAATTAAGTTCAGCAAAAAGTGGAAGAAATGTCATTGAAAAACAATTGCAATAACATCGACACATAACTACACCAACACTCATATAACTACACACACACACACACAAACTAGAAATTGAGACACATATATACACACATACACACTTGCATACACCCTTGCATAGACACTTGCATACACACTTGCATATACACATACACACATGACACACACATCAAACAGATATCACACACACATACATACACAATGGCACATACACACATCACACAAACAAGGAAACACACACATCTATAAACACATACACACATGCACACACACACATACACGCATATACATACACACATGCACGCACACATACACACATGGTTATTTTCCCCAACTTTAACGGCACCTGGATGATACATCATGCTGATTTCTCCAAGTGTCAACAAATGCTGAACATTCCGCATTGAATTCCGCGACCGGTGCATAAATAAGTTTAAAAATAAAATTGAAAGAGTCTGCTTCAATTCTGAAGTTTTTATTTTTATTATTTTCTATCCTAAAATGTTTTTTGAATAAAAACTATCTTTAACTTGAAGATTTTTTGAATGTTATAAGTGCACTAAGAGCAGAGTTTAGCCTTGTCTTTTTTTTATATAAATGCCGATCAGACACACACACGCACATACAAACACATACACACACTGTCACACATATACACATATATACACATACTCATATACACGCACACATACACACAGATGCACGCATGCATAAATATATTAGAAAAATTACAAGAGAATATTCACACTTAAATGTATTTTTACTAAAATTTTTGAAATTATAAATTTCAAAAAGCACACAAGAAAAGAACAATTAACCAAATAGCAATTAATTTTTAATCTCTCGTAATTATTTAATAAAATTTTAAAAAATTTGTAAAATGAAATCATTTATATAAATATCGGAGTCAATTTCGATACTTGTTTTAGAATAAAGAAAATTGATTATCGTTACCAACCGGTGATGTTAGAAGCTGTGAGCAATGCAAGGAGACCGAGCAATCCAGCCAGACGTACATTCCTCCTTAATCCCATTTCCGCTCTGCGTCCTGAAAGTGTCATGGCTGCTCGAAGAATTACTTTTTCGGTCGATTCAGATCGTCATCATCGAAATTAGAAAACCATAACCATCATCATCATCATCATCCTCATCATTATCAGCACTGCAATGACTATCCTTATGACTTTGTTAGTTTTTTTCTTTTAATGAGCAGTGCCCGCGGCGTGTATCGTCATCGTCGGGGACCGTTGAGATTCTCCGTCACACAGCGGAATGGAAAAAAAAGCAAACATTTGTATGACTGTCACGATCGCTGCTTTATCTGGGTGGAATGATTTTCATCGTCAGCGGATTGTATTTGTTATATTTCCCGCTCGTTCGTCAGCTGTTCGTGTGTCAGCTGTTCGTATATCAGCTGTGTTCGTGTGACATCCGTCTGCATGTCGGGTACATCGTCTGATGCGAAGAGAAGAGGAAGAAGAAGACGAAGATGAGGAAAACGTTTTTGCATTCCATTGCTACAGGTATGCTGAGAAATCTGTATTAAAACATAATGTACACGTAAATATAATTTTAAATAAGTATATAAATATATTTATATATTTATTTATTTATTTATTTATTTTTCGTACAAAAGTTGAAAGTGAAAACTTTAAAAGATTCGCAATTATTTCTTCCGTTGTTTTCCTGCGGCAGGTGATTGTTTTTTTCTCTAAAAGTTTATTTTTTGTTCGAAAAAAAAATTTATAATGACGTAAATTTTTTTTATTTAAAAAAATACAAAACATAATACAAAAAAATACGTTTGTTTCTGGGTTTCGACAAGCAGATACAAAAATAACTGTGAAGATACAATTATACTTTAATATATATTAACATTGTTGGAACATTATATATAAATATATATATATATATATATATATATATATATATATATATATATATATATATATATATATATATATATATATATATAGCATCGTTGTATCACGTCGTAAGCCGTTAGCGCCAAAATCAAGTGTCGTTGAGTCAGGTTGAAAGTTGAGAGGTTGTTAATCAGTGTCGAGTAAGATTTAATTAGTACTCTTCTCTATTGATGGTTTTCAAGATGGCCGGTTGATTGTTGCATCAGTTAGTTTGGCTGTGAAAAATCTTTGATTTCTCGCTTTGCAATTAATTTTTGCTGTTTTTTTTTTCATTAAATTTTTGTTAAATTTTTCATTGTTCCTCTTCGCGAAGCTAATTGGAGATTAAATTGTTCATTCTCCGGTTCACATGAATTTTTCTTGTGCTTTCAAATTCAATTCCTGGTAAATCAAAAGCCCATCTTTTTTCTTCTTCAGTGATTTATTCAACTTGTGCAAGAATATTTATTTATAAATAGCATTTATTCATTCTTTCCTTTATTTGCTTCTCTGTGTTGCCATGACAGTTGAAATGCAACAAAATCCGCATTGAAAAGAGTAATTGTCATTCAGTAATATCCAGATTTCTTCCATTGTGTTACTCCAAAGAGAAATTATTGAAGACTTAAAAACTCGACCTAACCTCGCGCCAGTCAGTCTCAAGCTTGGATAAAGGATGAGAGGGACAAGACAATAAGGGTGTTATGGTCTGCACGGGCTTGAATATTTCCAGCTCCCTGTTATGTCAGTTTTAGCACAACGGGAGTCTGAGATTTTGTTTCAGAAAACTTGCAAAAAAGGCTTAAAACAGTTTTTAACTAGTGGAATAAAAATCAATAAACATATTTTCAGAGGTTTAGCCATTTTGTCTTCAGCTCCATAAATAGATATTGAAACTATATTTTTATTCGATTGTGTGATAATCAAGCTGTCCAAAAATATTAGAACTAACAAATTGTTAAAATAGAATTATTTGAAAATAGGTATTGTTGGTTGTAGCTTGAGATACTAGTAATGATGAATATGACAACAACGATGATGATGATGATGATGAATATAATGATGATAATGATTATTATTATTGCAATTATTTGCAGAGTTTGATTAAGATCAAGTTAACAACACTTATAATAGCAATAATGAGATGGAATGTATCTTAAAAGTATCATGCTTTTTTCCAATTGATTAAATATTCTAGTTAGGCATCCGAAACATACAAATGATGATAAGACCAGCATCGTCATTATATCATCATCATCCTTATTATCATCATCACTATCATCGTCGTCAACGTCAACGTCATCATCATAATCATCATCGTAGTCGTCGTCATCGTCATCGTTATCGTCATCATCATCATCATCATCATCATCATCATCATCATCATCATCATCATCATCATCATCATCATCATCATCATCATCATCATCATCATCATCATCATCATCATCATCACCACCACGGTGTCTAGCAATAAATATTTTGTTGCTAAAATTAGCTTTCAAATTTTAAAAATCTGAGAAATAACTTTTCATATTTCACCAAACTAGTTTCCAACAAATAATGAAATAAATACTAATTTTTATTATTCTTTGTAATAATTATAATCCCAAGAACATAATTCTTGTCTTTTCTTTTTTCCAACCTGGTTTTTTATCCCCTAAAAGTAATTACAAAATAAACAATGTTTTTGCAAGCCACGCCTTTTTTTGTAAAAGCTAAAACATGAACAATTTCAAATTTTCTCATATCTTCTTTTTAGATTGTTTTAGAATTTTCAAAACATATCTCATTTGCAAAAATAGATTAAACCAACGCTAGTTTAAACTTATTATTATTATTATTTTGATTAAATAATAATAGTTAATTACCTGACACAATATAAACATACTTTCAAATTTGAGTATTTAAATTTACTTCATCTTCAAAAGTAACATCCAAACCAACGTCCAGCATTCTTCATTTTTGCCAGAAAGATGGACACTTGCCACAGAGCCTTTTAAAACATTCTGTATTTAAAAATTAAAGCGCCCACAACAACAATCGGCTACACATCTCAACCGCTACCACAATAAGCAGCTAAGAAACTAAAAGAAGGATCGTTTAAATCTCAAATGTAAACTTTATTTATGTTTGTTTCCTAATGTCTTAAATAAAATGGTAATTATAATAATTATATTCTATTTGCAGTTTATATTTCTTTCAGGAGACTCCTGATTTCTTGGCACGACACCCCAGCTGAGAAACAGCTAAAAAACTCAGTTTATTCCCATCATCAGCTACGTTACTCAGCTTACTCAGCTTATTCCCATCAGCTGATCTCCCCTTGTCAGCTGCGACACTCTGTTTACTTCAGTGTGCTTTCCAGGCATCAAATCTTCGATATTCCCTATAGCAACGACCTCATATAATCAAGAAACAAAGGTTCCTTAACCTCATTTGAACTTTCATCGGTAACGCGCCCTTGAATATATCCGCTGTTCGATGCACGGCTTTCATAGATTTAAATTTAGCGCAAAACTTAAAAAAAAAGATAAATTATTATTTAACATCAAAAAATGTGTGTGTATGAAACAAATGTTGTTTGTCATGTTTCTTAATCGGGGGTTTTGTGTGAGGACAAGGAACTTCAAAACCAAGGAAGAGAAATTTGAACGTGGTAGTGTCAAACACTGAAACTGACAGACATATTATTGTATAAAATGCCAAATATTTTAAATATTATTCAGCAAGTACACATTTTTCAGATTTTGAATTCAATGATTTTTTTATGCCCCTGATTTTTTTTATTTCTCTATGTCCGTTATTTATTTATCTTATTGTTTTAATTATTTATTTTTAATGCTGCTGCTAAAAACTATTCCACAATTGAATTGTGTAGAATAATTCAACAAATATTATTATTATCAAACAAACAGTTTTTTAATTTCGAATAAAAAGATTCAAAATTAAAAAGCGTGAATATTAAATTGCTTCAATGTTCATTAGGAAGCCATTTTGCTCCGTGGAAGTGCTGAATAATGAACGAATCTCGACTGCAATTTAATTGAAAACTGAAAGTTCAAAACTGAATAAAAACGATTCTCTTTTTGTTGAGAATTTTGGTTTTAATTCAAGCAGTATATTTTTATTAAAAGTTGTTTTAATTCTTACCAAAAGAAAGTGATTTATTTTAATTAATAAACTTGTGTGTTGAATTAAGTTTTTTAATTCATGTTTTATTGCTTCATAAACTTTATCAATTATTTAATTCATTTATTTGTATATTTTTTATTTAAATATTTATTTATTTAATAATTAATTACATAATCAATTAATTAATTAATTAATTAATTTTTTATTTATTTATTTATTTATTTATTTATTTATTTATTTATTTATTTATTTATTTATTTATTTATTTATTTATTTATTTATTTATTTATTTATTTATTTATTTATTTATTTATTTATTTATTTATTTATTTATTTATTTATTTATTTATTTATTTATTTATTTATTTATTTATTTATTTATTTATTTATTTATTTATTTATTTATTTATTTATTTATTTATTTATTTATTTATTTATTTATTTATTTATTTATTTATTTATTTATTTATTTATTTATTTATTTATTTATTTATTTATTTATTTATTTATTTATTTATTTATTTATTTATTTATTTATTTATTTATTTATTTATTTATTTATTTATTTATTTATTTATTTATTTATTTATTTATTTATTTATTTATTTATTTATTTATTTATTTATTTATTTATTTATTTATTTATTTATTTATTTATTTATTTATTTATTTATTTATTTATTTATTTATTTATTTATTTATTTATTTATTTATTTATTTATTTATTTTTTTATTTATTTATTTATTTATTTATTTATTTATTTATTTATTTATTTATTTATTTATTTATTTATTTATTTATTTATTTATTTATTTATTTATTTATTTATTTATTTATTTATTTATTTATTTATTTATTTATTTATTTATTTATTTATTTATTTATTTATTTATTTATTTATTTATTTATTTATTTATTTTCTATTTAATCTTAAATTTATTTATTCAATTTTATATAAAAGAGAAATAAATAATTAACGTCCCAGGGAATATCAAGAGTGAGGCGATTTCATTTGAACTGA
>OZ022245.1:25541067-25606067 GCA_963978895.1 Erpobdella octoculata
ATCATCATCATCATCATCATCATCATCATCATCATCATCATCATCATCATCATCATCATCATCATCATCATCATCATCATCATCGTCGTCGTCGTCGTCGTCGTCACCATCACCACCACAACTAGGTCTATTAACAATTCAAACACATCTTCTATTTCAAATGATTTCTATTGGAATTCTAAATGGGGGTCGTTTATCACGTCATAGTTGACAAATCTTCACGTATGGCTTGCTTCCGTCATAATTTTAATAATCTTTATCATCATCATCATCATCATCACTACTACCACCATGATCATCATCATCACCCGTACACACCGTCACTATTGCTATCACCGGCTTTCTCCCCAGCGAACACAAACACCCTACCTCCCCTACCTCCCCTACCTCCCCTACCTCCCCTACCTCCCCTACCTCCATACCCTCTTTATCCCCCTCCTCCTCATCATCATCATCACAACCAATTTCAATTTTTCGCTCCTTCCCCGCGATGACGTCATCAATACAGTTTTTAAATTTCCTCCATCACGTCGGTGCACGTCAGCAATGAAGGAGATTTCCATGCGAATAATTCCCGATGTCTTCCAATTATATTTTTTTCTCCGTTCAGAATAATAATAATAATAATAACCTAGAATGGGTCATTCTAGAATGATTTGTTTTAGAATGAATTGTTTTGGAATGATCTGTTCTAGAATGGAATGTTCTAGAATGAATTGTTCTAGATTGAATTGTTTTAAAATGAATTGTCCCAGAATGAATTAATCTAGAATAACTATTTTTATTTGCTCATTCAGTGTGTTTTTTGTTTGTTTTTAAGCGGAATAATTTAAAGTTATTTCATATTTCCATAAATAAACGATTATTCTTGTCAGAAAAAAGTAAATAAACCAGTTTTTAATCGCTATTAACTCCTTTTAAACACATTTTTAAGTTCAAAAAAAGTTTCCCGCACGGGGACGTGTCTCCCTAGCAGCCACCACCCCCTCGAGACCTCGGCCCTCTAGTCCTCCCTCATTTCCTCCCTCCCCTCAATCGAGGACTCAAATGCAGAGGACGGGGCGAATCACGTTTAATCAAGGGGCTTGTGCGTGTCACGTAGGTACTACCGTGACCGAGTGCCAAAATGCAAAGCGCGAGAGATAAATATCAAACCCCGGACACGCCCACTTTCCTAATCATTTACGTTAACGAAGACTTTTAATTAAATTTAAAGGAATTTTTCTCGTCTTTTTCTAAATTTTTGTTTTATTTATTTTTTTATTCATTGTAATTTATTGCCGGAGTTTTTGTGTGGGAATTAATTGTGTGGTGGCACTTCTTGTGTGGATCTGTACTGGTCTGTAAGGGTTTGTGAGGGTCTGTGATGGTCTGTGAGGGTCTGTGAGGGTCTGTGAGGGTCTGTGAGGGTATGTGCGGGCAGATGAATCGACGCGATCGGTCTTAACGGCTTTCTACAGAGTCATCCGAATGGATGTCAGGACACCTTCCAAGTCTACTTGTTGTATTGCCCACAGACGCATACGATGGTGATGATGACAGTGACGATGATGATGATGGCAATGATGACGATGATGACAACGGCGATGACGATGACGATGATGACGATGACAATGATGACGATGATGATGACGAAGAAAGTAGAGTCGACGTTGGCGGTGATGATGACGATCTCAGACGGCATCTTTTTCTTTGAAAGTGAATCAAGTACGTCGGCAGGCTGAGGAGTGCGCGGTGGGGGGGGGGTGGAGTGGTGGATTGCCATGTCGGCGGCTCTTTTCAACATTAAAGAAGCTTCTTTCTCTCTTTTCTTTCTCTTTCATTTTGATGTCTTTAAAAGGACATTTTTTAGTTTTATTTATGTTTTCCAGTTGCTTACCTGTTTATTTTTTTTATATTGTATGTGTTTTTTTAATTTATTTTCATAACATAACATAACACTAAAAATATTTTTTTAAAATTGATATGAAAGTTTTAAATTTTTTGAAAAATTAGTGAGGGGCAAGAAAAAAGATGCCCCCTTTAAAGTTTTTCAGCAAAATATTTTCTGGAAAAAAATATGCAAGAATTTTTAAAACAAACGAGGGGGTAGGGGTGGGTGGCTGTGGCTTCTCCAAGGATTTTCCAAAAGAAAAGTTATAGAAAAATTAATATAAAGTGTCTTTAAAAAAATTGAAGGGTCTGGAAAAACCGTTGTTCCCCCAAAGATTTGTCTAAAATAATTATAATTGGAAAAATGAATACGAACAGTTGTAAAAATTATTTTGAAAAAAATATTTACGACTGCCTCCATCAGTTAATCTTAATAGCCTCGTTTAAAAAAAAATGGTTTTTTTTGCTGTCACTTGTTTATTTTAACTTAATCAACAACCACAACTTAATCAACAACCACAACTTAATCAACAACCACAACTTAATCAACAACTATAATCCGCACAAAAAATGTCGGATATAGCGAACTGCGAATGTAGAAAACAAACTTGTTATTCAAATCGCGTTCGCTTTAAACGCCGTCCATCCGTCCGTCCGTCCGTCCGTCCATCCGTCCGTTGCACTGTCACGACATGGAAAGATTCGGAGCGAAATATTTAAAAGTGAAGCGCATCAAAATCATTCAACTGGATGGGGAGAGGGAGAGAGGGAGGGGGAGCCCGGGTCACGTGTTTACTCACTCATTCACGCGCCACTGGGTGTGACTCGTGTGTCACACACGATTGTTCTTGTGCGTGTGCGTGCGGACTTTCCGAGTTTATTGATGGATCCTCTAGTCGAAGTGCGTGACCGTTGTAAAATGTGCTTATTTATATTAGATTGTAATTTAATTTCTTTATTTTCGAATAAAATTATTTGCAGTGCGAGGGCGGTATTCCTGGGGGGGGGGGTGGAGTGGGGGTCGCAAATAGCATCCGTGGTGTACGTGTGACACTCTGAATGTTTTGTTGCGCACGGAAGTCTTTCGTGATGACAGTGACAGGCCTCAATGAAAATTCCATCCTCCAACTGTACACTGAGGCTATCAACAATTTAATGGAATTACACAATGCCATTATCGGCAGTCTGTCTAGAACTACACAATGACAATATCACTAAATAATTGCAATATCAGCGGTTTATCTAAAACTACACAATGGCGATATCAACAGTATTTCTAGAACTACACAATAGTGATATCAACAGCCTATCTAAAACTACACATAGCCAATATCAACAGTCTATCTAAAACTACACAATGGCGATATCAACAGTTTATCTAGAACTACACAATGGCAATATCTACAGCATTACTAAAAACAATTGCAATATTAATGATCAACTAAGCAATTGCAATATTAACAGTCTATCTATTACTAAACAATTGCAATATCAGCGGTCTATCTAGAACTACACAATGGCGCTATAAATAAAACACCTCATCTACAACTTTTTACAAAACAATATCAACAACAAAAAATCCACACACGGAAAACTATCCACACAGCAATAAAAAAGCACCAGCAAATATAAAATAGGTAACGAACAATGGGACACCATTAATACCAGACATATCGGCTAGTTTCGGCAGGGGGCGATTTGGATGGATATGCGCCGCCTGCGCCATTTTGAATTTATCTCAATATAATGAGGATCCGTGCCCACCCATCAAATCGTCCCGTCAACGGCGGGAAATCTCTCGGGTGAGGGGAGACGAAGGTAGAAGGGGGTGGGGAAGGGGATGGGTAAGGGGCGGGCGGAACGGGCGGGCGGGCGGAACGCGGAGGGTGAAGAGGAGGGTGAAGAGGGGGGTTTGGATCGTTAACTCGACACACGGGCGCATTTGTTATCTGGGTCTGTCGCGTGATTCATCCAGAGCACAATAATGCATTATTCAGTGAGAGAAAGAAAAATCCATTATTCTCTTCTGCTTTGTGCTGTAATTGCATACTAATATGGCTCATATTTATTATAAACATATTCATTGTTATTGTCTCGTATAATATAAATATTCTCGTAGTAAATTATTCTCTGCTAATTTATTTATCTTATAAATTCTAGAGTATATGATTAACGATGAAAAAGTTTATACTAGTGATTCTTTGGAGATTAGATTTAATTGAAATACCGAAAATGAAACACAGATATTTTCCATTTGAATAATACTAATAACAAGAATTCTAAAATTTAAAATATTTGAGAAAGTTTCTTCTCAAATGTAATTGCTGGTGATGTCTGTGGCATTTACTTTACTCCGCAAGAAAAAATAAGAGGAAGGAGAGGTAGAGAAAAAAAAGAAAAAAAAGAGAAAAAAAGAAGAGAAAAAAGAGAGAAAAAGAAAAAAAAACAATAAAGAAAAAGAGAAAAAAACGAGAAAAAAAGAAAGAAAGAAAAACAAGAAAGAAAAAAAAAGAAAAAGAAAGAGAGAAAAAGTGAAAGGTAGGAAAGAATGGAGGAAGACATACATATGGACAAGAATTACGACTAGCCCGGTATTGGCAGCGTTGAATTTAAATGTCATAAAAAATAGTTGGTGACATTTAAAAGTGTCAGTTTTTTTCATCCGTTCACCTAGTTTTTCGTTCGTTTAATATTCAAATTGAAAAGTATTATTTTTTCATTCAATTTACTGATTGAATTCAATTTTTTGTTTATTTGATGCTGCAAGGAATAATTTTAATTGGAAACAATTATTATAGTTTCGTTTTATTGCAAAATATTACTAAATTTTACAGTTTTTAAATATAATGTCATCGATTTATAAAAATCATTGTTAAAAATTTAAAAAAAGAGATATACGTAAATAGTAAAAGGAGAGATAGAGATAGAAAAAGAAAAAGAAAGAGAGAGAGAGACAAAGAGAAACAGAAACAGATCCATATCGACCATCTTTCCCCAACCCAGTAATCAAGCATTCATTGTGAGTAGCCGAACATTGAAATTGCATGCAATGCCACCCACGTTACAGTTCTTGATTACAATGCATGTAATGCCACCTACGTTACAGCTCTTGATTACAATGCATGCAATGCTACCCACGTTACAGTTTTTGATTACAATGCATGCAATGCTACCCACGTTACAGTTCTTGATTACAATGCATGCAATGCTACCCACGTTACAGCTCTTGATTACAATGCATGCAATGCCACCCACGTTACAGCTCTTGATTACAATGCATGCAATGCCACCCACGCTACAGTTCTTGATTACAATGCATGCAATGCCATCCACGCTACAGTTCTTGATTACAATGCATGCAATGCCACCCACGCTACAGTTCTTGATTACAATGCATGCAATGCTACCCACGTTACAGTTCTTGATTACAATGCATGCAATGCTACCCACGTTACTGCTCTTAATTACAATGCATGCAATGCTACTCACATTACAGTTCTTAATTACAATGCATGTAATGCTACCCACGTTACAGCTCTTAATTACAATGCATGCAATGCTACCCACTGTACAGCTTTTGATTACAAATGCGAGGACGCGCATGCGCACCGGACGTGCTCGGAGTCTACTTCCGCTTAAGACGTTTTCCCGCCGTGTAATTTTCTAAATAACAACGTTTTAATATTTTGGGTTTTTTCAAAGAATTTTTTCTGGGTTTTCCCCGGTAATAGGGCATACCACGTGGCCTCGTGATCTTCGTATTCAGAACGGCGTGTGCCAGCGGTTGGGGGAAGTTATAAAAATGGTAGATTAAAGTTGAATGTCATTTTTTTATTACTAATTTAATTATGATTTTTTAAATTATTTTTATTTAACGTTTAATGTAATTTTTGTATTACTAATTTAATTATTATTTTTTTAAGTATTTTTATTTAACGTTTAATACGATTTTTTAGTACTAATTTGATTAATATATGTTTAAATATTTTTATTAGTAATAAAAACATTAAAAATAATATTTTTTATTTTTATTATTACTAGAGCAATGTTGTAGTGAATAATAATTATATCTGTTTGTTGGTCTTTCTCATTAGGCGGGAATGCTTAAATAATTAGTTGCTAACAAATGTTTGCCAAGAAGAAATATTCTCTCTTGTAATGATGTGGCCCGACAGACAGAAACGACACAATGAGAAGGTAAACACACACTCACACATACCTTCAAACACACACTCACACATACTTTCAAACACACACTCACACATACCTTCAAACACACACTCACACATACCTTCAAACACACACTCACACATATCTTCAAACACACAAACAGATAATTGCAGGTGTACATAAACTCGAACAAATACACACCCACATCCTCAAATGAATTCAAGCATGAACAGTACATACAGAAAAATACATACTTGGACACACGTACAAACAAATAAATACACACCGACAAATGCATACATAGACACACAGATATGCAAACACATATACACACAAAAATACACACTCATGGAGACTGACACCCAAACAAACACCCACATTATATACAAACAAATACGTACATGGGCACAAAAATAAATACCTAAATACACACCGACAAATGCATACGCTGACAAGAAAATACATACACATGCTATACAAACAAATACGTACATGGGCACAAAAATAAATACCTAAATACACACCGACAAATGCATACGCTGACAAGAAAATACATACACATGCTATACAAACAAATACGTACATGGGCACACAAATAAATACCCAAAAAGACACCGAAAAATGCATACTCGGACAAGAAAATACATGCACATGATATACAAACAAATACGTACATAAGAAAAACAAACCAATACAAAAATACACACCGACAAATGCATACGCGGTCAAAAAATACACATGATATACAAACAAATACGTACATGGGCACACAAATAAATACCCATATACACACCGACAAATGCACACGTGGACACAAAAATAAATATACACACGCACACCGACAAATACAGAGAAAACATGCGTGAACAAACAGCAGAACATGAAGAGTGGGCCTCTGATGTAATTACGCTTGAAGAAGATGTTTTTTTTAGTTTAAATGATGATGCTGAGACTCTTTTACTATTATACTAAGAAATAATTACATTTTATTATAACATAACTGAATTAATAATATTGCTAATAATAATAATAAATAAGAACTTTATGCTTTCACTCACTCACTCACTCTTTCTTTTTTTTGTAATGTGTAATAATAAACGAAACTTTATGCTTTTTATTAATTATGCTGATATGATGATGATGATGATGACGATGATGATGATGATGATGACGATGACGATGACGACGATGACGATGGGAATAATTTTAGTAGATTATTGTTTTCCAGAAAAGAAAGAGCCAAAAAAAGCAATATAATCTGTCTTTGCCGAAGTGGACATCGTATCGCTTTTGTGCATTAAGCTCGCCTCATAAAACAACCGTTGTAATTTGAAAGTTACTTTATTCTTTATGATTTTGGTGTACTCAGATAAGAATTTAGATTCTGTTTTTCGATATAGAAGGGATTAATATTTTATTGCTATTTAGATGTCGTGTTTAGTTGCTTTAGAGTCTGCTTAGCTGAGTGAGTGAGTGAAAGAATGAGTGAGTGAGTGAGTGAGTGAGTGAGTGAGTGAGTGAGTGAGTGAGTGAGTGAGTGAGTGAGTGAGTGAGTGAGTGAGTGAGTGAGTGAGTGAGTGAGTGAGTGAGTGAGTGAGTGAGTGAGTGAGTGAGTGAGTGAGTGAGTGAGTGAGTGAGTGAGTGAGTGAGTGAGTGAGTGAGTGAGTGAGTGAGTGAGTGAGTGAGTGAGTGAGTGAGTGAGTGAGTGAGTGAGTGAGTGAGTGAGTGAGTGAGTGAGTGAGTGAGTGAGTGAGTGAGTGAGTGAGTGAGTGAGTGAGTGAGTGAGTGAGTGAGTGAGTGAGTGAGTGAGTGAGTGAGTGAGTGAGTGAGTGAGTGAGTGAGTGAGTGAGTGAGTGAGTGAGTGAGTGAGTGAGTGAGTGAGTGAGTGAGTGAGTGAGTGAGTGAGTGAGTGAGTGAGTGAGTGAGTGAGTGAGTGAGTGAGTGTGTGAGTGAGTGACTGAGTTGAAACGGTGACAAAACACATACATCGTTATCAAGACGATCGGACACTTCGAAGCGACACAACAAAATAGACGACGCCTCATCAATCCACGACGTCCGACAGTCTCGGACAATGATGATAAAAATCAACATTTTTCCCCCCCAGCCTCTTTAATATCAATTCTTCGACGCCACCGGAGAATGAAAAATGAAAGTCACATGTGACACCTGTCACATGACATGCGTCATCATTTCCGGGCGGACGATCAGGCAGCAAATTGCTAACCGATGACGAAATTCCCGAAAGACCGCGAAAGCACGCCGTCCGATATTACCACCCGCACCGGTTCGGCGTCTGGTGGTTTGCTGCTATTAAATTAAGCTTTCTGTCTGCATCTATCCACCCACTCAGCGGGGGGGGGGAGGGGAGGGGGTGGCGGTTATATTTTTTATGATGATTTTTTTTTTAAAGTGACCTTGGTTTTTATTATAATCGCCATCGTCATTTCTGCCACCATCATCGATGTCATCACCGTCGTTATCATCGTCGTCGTCATCGTCATCGTCATCGTCATCGTCATAGTCATCGCCATCGTCATTGTCATCGTCATCGTCACCGTCATCATCATCATCATCATCATCATTCTCATAATCATCATCATCATTATCATATTAATCATATAAATTATCACTATCAACACCATCGTCAGTGTCACTATCAAGCTGAGGTACTGCTAAATATTCTGAAAAATTTTAATTTTAATTGAACTAGTTTGTTTTATTAAAAGATAAAAATTGAACAAAATAGCTTTTTTTAATTGTTTTCCTGAAATTTAAGCAAAAAAAATTTTTTTCAAGAAAAAATATTAAAATCTTTTGCCAAAACACAAATCCGGTTGAAAAAATAGAGTGGTAGAATGAGAGAGGAAGAGAAAGAGGGAGAGAAAAAAAAAGAGAAAGAGGGAGAGAAAGAAAAAAAAAAAAGAGAGAGAGAGAGAGAGAGAGATAGAAAGAGAAAGAAGTAGAACCGTATTTCGCTGTCACTGGAAACTCGTTAGTACAACAAAAGATGTGACAGGTCAATTCTGGCTGGAGTTCAAACTGACCGGGAAAAAGCATATTTCGACTCCTCTTATTGGGTTTATCTGGCTGAGATGGAGTGAAGCGAGTGAAAGCTGCAAATTTGAAATCGCAGAAAAAAAATGTTTTTTGGCCGCAACGTGGAATTAAAACATATTTTTGCATTTTGAAAATATAAAATATAAATTTATTTGTTGCATTATTTAACACTGAAACCTAATTTAAAACGTGAGAAAAAATAATTTTTTTCTTTCAGACTAGACAACTAAGAAAAGAAAGAATGTAGACTGTATTAACTTGCGTGAGCAGCTTAAGAAACTTGTAAATTGTAAAGGATAACGTGTAAATTGCAAACGATAATGTGTAAATTGTAAACAATAATGTGTACAGTGTAAACGATAATGTGTAAATTGTAAATGATGTGTAAATTGTAAAAGATAATTGGTAAATTGTAAACGATAATGAGTTAATTGCAAATAATAATGTGTACAGTGTAAACGATAATGTGTAAATTGTAAATGATGTGTTAATTGTAAAAGATAATAGGTAAATTGTAAACAATAATGAGTAAATTGCAAACTGTTTTGTAAATTGTAAAGGGTTTTTTTACAATAAAAATTTTAAATTGCAAGCGACTGCAAATTCTTAAAATGTTTACAAAATGTACGAATCGTGCTAAGTGATAAAAAATTTTATGCAGTGAAAAAGTTTTTAAACTTTAAAAAGTTTTTTTTTAAATTTAAAGAAAAAACCATTTGCGTTGAGTTTAAACAAAACTGAAAAACCAAAAAAAATTTCAATTCTTTATAACGAGGTAAACAAAAATTAAAATGTAAACAAAATTGTAAAATGTGAAAAGTGTAAAATGTAAACAAAAAAGTAAAATGGAAACAGAAGTGTAAAATGTAAGCAAAAGGAAAAAAGTCAACAGAATGTCGAAAATAAATAAAACGAAATATTTTTCAAAAATATAAGTTGTAAGAAAAAATATTGAACTACATGCAGCATTGTAAAATGTAAACTACGTTAAAAATTGTAAATATGAACTGCAAGCAAACGTGTAAAATTTAAATTACATGTAAATATGTAAAATGTAAAAATCTGCAAACCGTAAACAAACAAAAACAGTAGAGAGCTTTGTAAATAAAATATATAAAAAAAAACTTCCCCATCAAAATTAGCGCCAATGTCGTGCTCTGTAATCCCATGCATCTGTCACCGTATGGAAGACTTGCTCTTTTTTATCTTATTTTTTCTTTACAACGCAAGTTTATTACTTCACATACGATTATTTACAGAGAGACATTCGGTACCAACATTTGCTTACAAAAAGACATTTGATGCCAACATTTGTTTACAAAAAGACATTTGGTACCAACATTTGCTTACAAAATTACATCTGCTTACAAAATTACATCTGCTTACAAAATTACAGTTGATACCAGCATTTGCTTACAAAATTACATTTGATGCCAGCATTTGCTTACAAAATTACATTTGATACCAGCATTTGCTTACAAAATTACATTTGATACCAGCATTTCCTTACAAAATTACATTTGATACCAGCTTTTGCTTACAAAATTACATTTGCTACCAGCATTTGCTTACAAAATTACATTTGATGCCAGCATTTGCTTACAAAATTACATTTGATACCAGCATTTGCTTACAAAATTACATTTGATACCAGCATTTGCTTACAAAATTACATTTGATACCAGCATTTGCTTACAAAATTACATTTGATACCAGCTTTTGCTTACAAAATTACATTTGCTACCAGCATTTGCTTACAAAATTACATTTGATGCCAGCATTTGCTTACAAAATTACATTTGATACCAGCGTTTGTTTACAAAATTACATTTGATACCAGCATTTACTTACAAATTTACATTTGATACCAGCATTTGCTTACAAAATTACATTTGATACCAGCATTTGCTTACAAAATTACATTTGATACCATGCGACTGTTTTTTTGTTTAGGACAAAAGTCTTATCAGACTGTGGAGATGAGGGAGATGGTTATTGAAATGAGGTTATAGGTTGAAGTTCAAGGTGATCGTGAGGAAATTTTGCAGTGGGAAATGTTCACCGCTTGTTTATAAGAGTTGGTGAGTGTTTGTTAGAAACCGGATGTGACTGGATGGATGGACGTGTGGATGGACGGATGGATAGTTAGATGGATGGATGAATAGATGGATGGATAGATGGATGAATAGATGGATGTACGTGTGGACGGACGGATGGATGATAAGATGGATGGATGGTTAGATGGATGGATAGATGGATGAATAGATGGATGGATAGATGGATGAATAGATGGATGGATAGATGGATGAATAGATGGATGGATAGAAGGATGACTAGATGGATGGACGTGTGGACGGACGGATGGATGGATGGATGGTTGGTTGGTTGGTTGGTTGGTTGGTTGGTTGGTTGGTTGGTTGGTTGGTTGGTTGGTTGGTTGGTTGGTTGGTTGGTTGGTTGGTTGGTTGGTTGGTTGGTTGGTTGGTTGGTTGGTTGGTTGGTTGGTTGGTTGGTTGGATTGATGGATGGAAGGAGAGATGGATCGATGAACTTTCAAACTAAGCACGCGTGCAATGCTGGTTATTCACTCATTAAATTCATTAACTCTTTGTCAGCATTTAAAACCACCTGATGCTTCGGGCGATCGTTCTTCATGTGAAGCAATTAAAACTTTATTTTTAGTTTTATTATTATTATTATTATTATTATTATTATTATTATTATTATTATTATTATTATTATTATTATTATTATTATTATTATTATTATTATTATTATTATTATTATTATTATTATTATTATTATTATTATTATTATTATTATTATTATTATTATTATTATTATTATTATTATTATTATTATTATTATTATTATTTTATTCAAATTGATTAAAACAAAATTTAAAGGATGTAAGAGATGTTTATTTTTCTTTTTCCTCATTCCCCGTCTTTATTACAGCAGACATGCTCTCGTTTACTTTCTGTCACCTCTTTGAGCTCGAGGAAAGATGGGCGACCTGCGGGGGGGGGGCACTGCCCGCGGCCGAGGGATTCTTTTGTACAGCTTTTTTTGGTATATTTTATATATTTTTAAACAATTATGTAAAAACTAAAAAAAAACGAATTATACATTAATGATTCTGGAAACTAATTCATAGACATATCAAATCCAAGATTGTAAATCTAATAATTCTGATGTACAGTGAAGATGTACCTGAAGGACGGACAATCTGGGAAAAGAGCAAAAGTGTCCGCTCCTCGTGTCTGTCCGTTCCTCAGGGACGTGTTTTTATAGGCCAGATACGGATTTAAGAAATTTCGTTCAGAGTAAAAGTGTCCGTTGTTCTCAAAGTGCGTAACATAGAAAGATGGAATGGCATTGTTGCTGATGACTAGAGGTATGATGAATAGGAATTTTAAACTCAGAAGAAAAAGATAAAACGGTCATCAGGCTCGTATCCACATAACTGCCCTACCAAAGCAAAAGGAAGCAAGTCCCCAAAACGTGATTTCGTAATAAACGTAAAACAAATCTAGGTTTAACCAGTAGTTCTGGGACATTATTACTTTTGTCATGGGTTATACTCAAAGACTATGCAGATTAAAACCAATTTGTTTATACCATAATGTAGGTCTTGCCTTCTACTTTTGAACAAACAATTAATCTAATTTTTTGTTAAAAGTGGACTTGCTTTTTTTTGCCATAACAGGGCAGATAAGACTTGATGTACTAAGTGTAAAGTTACAATGTAAAGAACTAAATGTAAAATTACAATGTAAAGAACTAAATGTAAAGTTACGATTTAAAAAACTAAATGTAAAGTTACGATTTAAATAGCTAAATGTAAAGTTACGATGTAAAAAACTAAATGTAAAGTTACGATTTAAAGAAGCGTTTACGTATGACCTGCTTGTAAAGGTTAAACTTTTCCCGCAAAAAAAAACTTTTCCTAAACAAATAAAGTCTCCAGATTATACTTTTCCCCGTGAAAACGTTTATCTAAGAAACCTTTCAGCGATGTGCTGAAATAACTAAATTTATGAAAACTCGGAAAAGTTACGCCCACACACACATACACACACACACACACACACACACGCGCACACATACACACACACTGTACACAGATGGCCAAAAGAAAATGCAATTACCGTAAACATTAGGAGCAGAGAAACGGTGACAGGAACAGCAGTTGCATTGTAAGTCAACATGAACTGTTGAAATAACAGAAAAAAGAAGAAAAAGAAGAAGAGAGAAAACGATAGCATTCTTTACGAACCGAAAGTCGCACGGGAAAAAATTTTACCGCTCAATCCAGAGAAGTTTGAGGAGCCGTCGACCACGGAGATAATTTCCATTCACTCCATCTCCAGTACTAATTGGTGCCTCTTCGTTCGTATTTATTTTTTACAAACTTTTATTTAGTTTACAAACACTGTTTGTGTATGTGTATTTGTGTGTGTCTGTCTCTGTACGCAAATCTTGCAAGTAACATTTAACCAGCTTTTTGACTAGCTAGGAAGATGATACTTTCAGCATAGCTTTATATTGGATGACAATACATGATTAAATAAAAAAACTTAATTTGAACATCTTTCGTATTTCTAAATCGATTGTATTTGAAATCAAAGTTTGTGTTGAAAATTTTGTTTTTTCCTTTACTTGTTTTTAATTAATATGGTGTTTTACATGAAAATACAACGTACTAGTGTATATTGGCATGGTCATTTGAGTTTGAAGATTTTCTAGATTTAATTTAAAAAATTTTCGCCCCCCCCCCCTAAGATTTCGCTGAATCGCTGCCTCTGCTAAGAGCCTCGAGACAAGTCACGACCAGTCCAACGACAACCCAGCACCACCATCCGCACCGGACAGCAGAGATATTTCCCACAACATGTTAAACTCGAAACAACAAAATTTCACAGCCTTTTATTAATAACTCTCAATTATATTCCTAATAATAGACAACAGTTATTGTTATTAAAGAACTCACAATACAATAAAGAACAAAATTAAAATCTAAACACGACTGTCAATCAATATTTTAATCAACTTCCTCCAGCTTGGAAGCAATATTTTCTAACTTTCTTTTCTTCCTTTTTTAATTTTCCTTTTCATCATCAGACCCTACCTTGGTCTTCTTGTTTCAAGCTCATGTTCATTTTAAACTAGCCGGAGTACCGCAAATAAGAAAAAACCAAAGTAGTAAAAACTTAAGTACTTTAGCATAGATATATAACTAGAAAATGGCTGGACCACCACCGTTAGCTGTAAACAAATTGTATTTTAAAAACTTACACGCACTAGACGTTAGGAGAAGAAAAGTTTGGTTCAACGAAAACCAGCGGTGTATACTCAATAAAAAATCTTACTTCTATATAAGCCAGCAGTTAAGATGTATAACTAATTGCACAAACACAAAAAAGTTTTCTCAATAATTAACTAGTTAATTAATTAATTAATTATTTATTTATTTTTTGTAATAATCAATTTAAATTTTTTGTGAGAGCGAACGACAGAGTCAAAAGGCTTAGTTCGTGTCGACGAAACTCCAATTAATGTTTACAACCGATTTCAAGTGCGGCTTATCTGGTGGCTAAAGAAGTCTGTTTTTTTCTTTTTAAGTACTTTTTTGTTTCTATCTTTCTAGAATTTTTGTTCTATTTTTCATTTTGTTCTATTTTATTTCTTTGCAGCCTTCCCTTCCTGTTTTAGTTTCCATGCATCTCGTTCTTTCTGTTTCTGTTTTAGTTTCTGTGCATCTTGTTCTTTCTGTTTCAGTTTCTATGCAACTTGTTCTCTCTGTTTCAGTTTCTATGCATCTTGTTCTCTCTGTTTCAGTTTCTATGCATCTTGTTCTCTCTGTTTCAGTTTCTGTAAATTTTGTTCTTGTTGTTTCGGAAGTTTCATACTCTTTTCCGTCTGCTTTTCTATCTTCTTTCTCTCTCATCTTTTCCTTCTCTCTTCCACCATCGTCTTGCCACTTCGTTCGACACCAGGAATAATTCCTAAATAATTCATGCACACTTCACTCACACCACCACATGTGCACACACACACACACACACACGCACACACCGCACGTGCACCAACACGTACACTACACGCACACCTCACACAACAAACACATCTCACAAAAACACACCTCAACAGGGCTTCCGTAAACACATTACTCTCCCAATTATTTCCCCCAAAAAAGAACTTTTTTAAAGTGGTTTTTTTTTCATAAATTTTTTTCTCCTTCAAGCACTTCATACAAGCTGGCAGAAGTTAATTTGTCAACATTATTTCTCCGAGTAATTCGTTTCAGTCAAATTTAAAATTCAACGAAAAACTTTGAAATGTCAAAAAGAAAACTTGAAAGCTTGAAACTGTGGTGTCATTTGAACATTCTTTTTCAAATGCAGAGTTGAAATACATTTGATAAAGCATTTTTCAATCTTTCAGCCTATTTTTGTTAATTAATTAAAGTACATACATACATACATACATACATACATACATACATACATACATACATACATACATACATACATACATACATACATACATACATACATACATACATACATACATACATGCTGCTTCATCTTATACTACGAAATGCCCCCAGAGTTCCAACCGAAAGGAGGGGGAGAATGATGAACTCACATTCGGACCTTCGGACAACGACCCTGCTTCTTCAACGGACCCTAATGGGGGTATGCTTCACGAGTGTGTTTGCGGTAGGAGTTTCAAGACGATCCGTGGAATGAAAGTCCACAGAACGAAAATGGGCTGCTTAACCGAATTCCGTCAACGTCCTGCATCAGATATTAATGCAGGTAAAACGTCGAACATTGCCGGGCCGGAGGCCAACCACAGCCCCGACGCAGTTCAAGATGTGAATCCGGAAGTAGAAATCAGTCAACCTAGGCCAAGAATTGATTTTCCTGCAGCAGGAGATACAATTGCATGGAAAAAGTTGGACGAAACACTCTCAAAACTTCTCAAAACACGTTCAAGAAATTCATCAAATTTCAGTATGAAAGATTTCACTGATGTTATTTACGAAAAAAGCACTGAATTGTTTGGTGTGAAACAAAAACGTCAGGTTCGAAACAATGAAGGCATGATTTCTAGACGACAAAGAGAAATCAATCAGCTGAAGAGAGAAAAGAAATTGTTACGAAAGCGGTGGAAAAGAGCCCAGGAAAATGAAAAAGCTGGTCTTGCAGAGCTGCGGCAGAGTTTGGGGCGTCGTTTGTCTGCCCTAATGAAGGCCGAGCGTTTTCGAATAAAGAAAAGAGATCAGAGAAATGCCAGGTTTCAGTTCATCAAAGACCCATTCAAATATGGAAGAAATTTACTGGACCCACCCAAGTCAGGAACGCTTCAAGCAGACAAAGCAACGCTCGATGAATATTTTCGGTCCGCATTCCGTGACCCGCGTGGAGATCAGCAGTTAGAAGAAAGAACCGATCTTCCAGAAATCCCACTTCCAAACTTTTCTTTCAGAGAAGGCATGATTTCGTTACTTGAGGTTACTCAATTTCTCTACAGAACAAGAAACAGATCTGCTCCTGGACCAAATGGGGTGCCATATCTCGTCTACAAAAAATGCCCAGAAGTATTGAGATTATTGCATTCTCTACTCGTGGGCTCTTGGGAAAGAAGAAGAATTGAAAGCGAATGGCAAAGAGCAGAAGGTATCTTTATTCCGAAAGAAAAAGACTCGAAGGCAATACATCAGTTTCGCCCAATTTCATTGTTAAACGTCGAGGGAAAGATATTTTTTGCTGTCCTTGCTCGGAGACTGACAAGCTATGTAATTCAAAACAATTACATCGACAGGTCTGTTCAGAAGGGAGGAGTGCCAGGAGTACCAGGATGCATCGAACATTCGTCAGTGATCTGGGAAGCATTGAAAAGAGCTAAAGATAATCGTCTCAGCTTGCACATTGTCTGGTTAGACTTTGCCAATGCTTATGGAGCTCTTCGTCACCAGATGTTGTGGAAAACTCTCAGATCGCATCATGTTCCAAATTTTGTGATAGAAATGTTGCAACAGTATTTCGGACATTTCAAATTGAGGTTGTCTACGTCCTCCTGTTCAACAGAATGGTTCCAGTTAGAAGTTGGTATAGCAATGGGTTGCTCAATTTCACCCATTCTCTTCGTATTAGCGATGCAGCTGCTTCTGAATGCAGTGGGTTCTCGCGTGGAGGAAGCTTACGTTGGAAAAGGTATCTTGATGCCATCGGTGAAGGCCTTCATGGATGATACAACTTTGGTTCTAAACAAATGTATCTCAATGCGACGAGCTCTTGATGCATTCAGCGGGCTGCTATCATGGTGCGGCATGAGTTTCAAGGCAACCAAGTCAAGAAGCTTATCTCTGCGACGAGGCAAGATCGACGACAACGTGACGTTTTCAGTTGCTGGCAACAGGATCCCAACATTGAGAGAAGAACCGGTTAAGAGCCTGGGAAGGTGGTACGACGATTCGCTTAACGACACTGGACGGTGTTCCGAAGTTCTCCGATCGGCATTTGAAGATATGAAGAAAATTGATGCGGCCCCACTCCAGAGCAGGTTCAAATTGTGGTTGCTTCAGTTTGTTCTGTTGCCGAGATTGCTGTGGCCTCTATCAATGTATGAGATGAGCTTACCATTGGTGGAAGAGCTAGAAAGGAGGATGAATAAATTTACAAGGAAATGGTTGGGTCTGCCCCCGGGATTTACTTCGGTAGCTTTGTACAGCAAGACTGCCAAACTGAGGTTGCCACTGAAGTCTTTGGTTGAGGAGTTTAAGATAAACAAGATCCGTACGCAACTAATGCTGGATAACTCTTCGGATCAAAGAATTGTGGAGATGGGACCTCTTGTAAAGTCCGGAAAGAAATGGGTAGCCAGAAAGGAGATCGCAGAAGCTGAAGCCTCTTTACGTTGGACAGAAAGAGTTGGGGCAGTTCAACAGGACAAACGGGGTCTCGGGTCAACCCATCGAATTTGGTGGTCAAAAGCCAGCACCAGTGAACGAACAAGTCTGGTCATTCAGGAAAGAAAGAAAGCTATTGAGTCCCAGAGAATGATTAAGTTTGTTCAGTTATCTCAACAAGGAGATTGGACGACATGGGAAAATGCTGTTCAGCGTTCGCTTTCTTGGAAAAACATTTGGCAATACACACCACTACGTTTGTCTTTTTTGATTAGATCTGTTTATGATCAACTGCCGTCATCCAGCAATCTTCGAAGATGGAAGTTGAAAGACGAGGATTCGTGCATGTTATGTGGGCAATCGGAGACTCTCATTCACATTCTTTCCTGTTGTTCGTTTTCACTTTCACACGGGAGGTACACTTGGCGCCATAACCAAGTACTCCGAAAATTGCTTGACTTCGTCAAAGAAGCGTGTAAGAAAGCAAAAACAAGAGGAATACAGCAGAAAAGGAAAATCTACTTTTTGAGAGAAGGCAATCTGAAGTTCCACAGGTTCAGATCTACTAGAGACTTTGAATGTGTGATGGGTGCTGCCGACGATTGGTCGGTTTCGGCTGATTTGGATGGCGAAAGAAAATTTCCAGAAGCTGTGAGATCTAGCGGTTTAAAGCCGGATATAATTATATATTCTGACTTGGCCAAGACAATGCTCCTGATCGAACTCTCTGTGCCATGGGAAAGTAACATGGAATCTAGCAATATTTTCAAAGAGGAGAGATATAGGGATTTAGCATGTGATTTGAATGCTAAAGGGTTCAGGACTGAAATTTTTGCAGTCGAGGTTGGCGTTCGAGGGTTGGTTAGCAGCTCAATGTTAAAACTGCTGAAAGCTCTTGGTTTTTCAAACCGAGAAAAAACTCGAGCCATCAAGGAGATCTCCCAGACAGCTGAAGCTGCATCTTTTTGGATTTTCGCTAATAGGAAAAAGAAAGCGCTACACGATGCACACGAAATGGTTTAGCCTTGTTTACATTGAGCGATAATCGTTCCGGCGATTTCAAGTTTTGTTTCGAGCCGTTTTCTGCTGAACTTTGAATTTTCGTGTTTCAAGTTAGAAATTTGGAAATTTTTCTCGCCGAAGGGCGTCCGCCTGATCAACGGACGTGGGCCCACCTCTCTTAAAAGCGTCAAGAAGTTAAAGGGCCGAAACGCTAAAAATGAGAGGTTCTTCTTCTGAAGACCTTCGGCGACGAAAGCTCGCAAAGAGTTATAACACACACACATACATACATACATACATACATACATACATACATACATACATACATACATACATACATACATACATACATACATACATACATACATACATACATACGTACGTACATACATACATACATACATACATACATACATACATACATACATACATACATACATACATACATACATACGTACATACATACATACATACATACATACATACATACATACATTGTCTGTTGATTAAAAATTATTCATAACAGTATTATTCTCATCGTTTTTATTGCTACTATCCTGTTCACAAGCAATTTGTTTCGATACTTTTTCTTCATATATAGGACATCTCCCTTTGAAATAAGCCAAAAAATATAGATACAAGAGACAGAAAGAAAGCATATAAACAAACAAAGAAATAGACGGACAAAAAGACATGTGGGCCAAAAATAATCAATCGTGAATTATACTTTCATGTTAAGAGAAGCAAAAAGACATGGAGATCGTGATGGCGTAAGAAATGGAAATGGAAAATTATGAATAATTTTTGTTGCTCTTTTTGTAAAAAAAATTAATAAATAAATAAATAATTATTTATGAATAAAATAAAACTATCAAACTGTTTTTTGTTGTTTTAAAAACAAAAATTTTAAATTGAGTCAGTTGAGTGACACGTTTGTAGTTGATTAAAAGATAACAACTTCACAAAGAAAAGCGAAAAACCAAATAAAGAAATAAATAATGAAAAAATTTATTTGCTTTTGGTGATTTTCAATTAATTTATAAATTCATTAAATTAAAACCTAATTGAAAATGTTTACACAACGATTTTTGAAAAATAAAATTATATTTTTAGTTCAACCAGCTGATTTAGCAGCTCTAAAAAAATCAGCAGAAACGGCAACTACAACCCCGCCCACACGACCACGTGACATGGAACAGCACAACATTTGCTATCATGACAGAAACGATAAGGAAGAGTCAAGGGAGAGTGTATTGTCAGATTTTAAGTCCTATGGGAGCAGAGCATCCATGAAAGCGAATTTAAAGTTGACAATGAAGACGGCATTGAAGATGATGATGATGATGATGATGATGATGATGATGATGATGATGATGATGATGATGATGATGATGATGATGATGATGATGATGATGATGATGATGATGATGATGATGATGATGATGATGATGATGATGATGATGATGATGATGATGATGATGATGATGATGACGACGACGATGACAACACGACAACGATGACGACGACGATGATGATGATAATGAGATGATGAGATGAGATGATGATGATTGTGATGATGATGACGAAGACGATGATGATAATGATGTCTGTAGTAAAATTATTTGGATTACTCTCCCATGAACAGGAAAAGAAGGAGGGGGAGGGAGGGTTGTGCCATAAATTTCCAAGTGCAAAAGTTATTCGGAGGCAGGAATTTTGTAGAGAGAGAGAGAGAGGGAAAGAGAGAGAGAGAGAGAAATTTTTCTGCCTCATCAAACGGAGCGGTAATTTTATTGAATGAAGATGGCATTTATATGAAATCGCTCTCTCAAAAAGATCTATTGATATGAAATTTACTTTCGTTCTTGGAAAATTTTTCCTGGTGATTACTTTCAAGGGGAGTATATTTATATTTTTTATTTAAGGATTGTATTCATATTTTTATTTGAGGAATATATTTATATTTTTTATTAAAGGAATGTATTTGCATTTTTATTCAAGAAATGAATTTCTATTTAAGTTATATATTCATGTTTTTTATTCAAGGGATATTTTTGTATGAAAAATCTATTTTTATTTTTCAATCAAGTAATGTATTTATATCTTATATTCAGAAATATATTCAGAAATAAGAAGTATTAGTGAAGTAAAAATATTAAAAAAAATTGTTTTTAGTAAACTTTACTATTTTACATATGCTTACAAGAAGTTTTATTTATTCTTCAAAATATATCGTCTTAAGGAAACTTTCATAGACTAAACAAAATTCGATTTTAAAACTTGTTATAAAATAAACAATTTCCTTAAAAACATTTCCTACTTTAATACAAAGTTTATTTTGCATTAATGAAAAATACCAACAAAGTATTTCTCTTTTCAAAACTTTAAGTGTATATTTCTATGGCAACGACTGTAGGTCTTTAGTACTTTAATCTGCACCTTGTCAACAAAAAGGTTTTTAGTGGGTTTTTTTAAATGGGCATGTTTTGTTATTTTTAAATCAAAATTTTAACCAAACAAAATAACATCAGGTCGTTACTACCAGGACAGACAGACAGACAGACAGACAGACTGATCGATATCTCCAGAGGTACGTTACACAGCACTGTTTAACTTCGACGATGCTTCAGTGTCGCCCATGAAATGTGTATCATATATGTATATCTGTCATAGAATGTGTATCTATATGTATATCTGTCATGGATTGCGTATCTATATGTATATGTGTCATGAAATGTGTATCTATATGTATATCTGTCATGAAATGTGTATCAATATGTATATCTGTCATGAAATGTGTATCAATATGTATATCTGTCATGAAATGTGTATCAATATGTATATCTGTCATGAAATGCGTATATATATATATGTATATCTGTCATGGAATGTGTATCAATATGTATATCTGTCATGGAATGTGTATCAATATGTATATCTGTCATGAAATGCGTATATATATGTGTATATGTGTCATGAAATGTGTATCTATATGTATATCTGTCATGGAATGTGTATCTATATGTATATATATGTCATGATTATTGCAAGCGTGGACGTGTTGACGTGTCGTTTCCATGACTTGACGGTCACGCTCCTACCTCCCACTCGACGGCTCTAACGATGGTCTTCCTCGTCACAACACACACACAGACAGACATTCAAACACACACACACACACACACTTGTCACGTACAACGAGCTTGTAATACAAAAGAAAAAACACGGCAAATAATGTGAAGTTATTGTAGAGCCGTGTGTCGTTCGAGTGTCCATTGGGACCATTTCTAACAACTGCTTCTTCTACATATGCATTTTGCTATTGTAAGACGTTAATATATATATATATATATATATATATATATATATATATATATATATATATATATATATATATATATATATATATATATATATATATATATATATATATATATATATATATATATATATATATATTCGCGATGAAAACCTAAAAATATTTGATGACAACACAAGAATTGAGCGGACTTGGCGAATCAATGATGGTAGATGGGAATTTTTTTCACGGGGAATAAAAGAAATGAAAACAGAATAATTTAAAGAAGAGAATGAAAAAAATGAAATAAAAACCAGAAAAAAACAGAAAAAAATGAAATACAGAAAATGAAGTACAAAAAAAATAAAGTAAAGTAAAAATTCTTTTATTGTCAAATTCAAAAGTTTGATCTCACCGTCCCCCTGCTACACACCCCCCCCCCCCCCGTTCAGCCTACCCGCGTAATCTCGCAGATGAGACCCGTCAGAAATTATTTATTGATGGCTTTAAATCACGCCCGACCGTTGCGACACAAACCTAACACGGAATCACCTCGGGCCGACGGCGGCAAGATACAGCGCATCAGCCCACACGGCGCGGTATTCTTGGCACTGACTGTCCCGGGAGATCGCCCGGTAAGCTGACACTCGTGGGAGAGCGTGGGTATGGGGAGGGTTTGAGTGGTGGTTGTCAACCCTATGCGACTGTCGCTCTTGATCAAGAAGCGTGAATAACTAATGCTTTTTCTTTTCAGTTGTCTCGTCAAATTTTAATTTTTTTTAAGTAAATTTCGTGTATAAATTTTTTTTTTAAATTTTTTTGGGACAAAAATAATTTTTGTTGGAAAGTTTTTCTTGTGTGCTCTAGAACTTGCTTCAAAGAAGCTATTCATTGTTACTTTGCTACTTGGATCGTAGCCACGCAAAACAAGAATTTTTAAAACTCAATGAAGCACATCCACGCACACACAGACCATAAAAATCCCAGAAGCATACACACACAAATTATAAAACAAAAACAAAAAATAAGAGAAAAAAAGAAAAAAAGAAAGCATAGTGTGACAAAAAACAAACGTAAAAAATTCAACATGGACATGAACTTTCCACATTGAAAATGACATTGGATTTGTCATTTTCCCTCATTTCCTTTTACAGGATTTTTGTTTTGTTTTGCTTTTTTGTTTTTTTTGTTTTTTCTCGTTTTTTTATATAAAATGAAAAAAATAATTGTTCGTATGCATCTATAGGCCTTAAATTTAAACATTTTTTTTTATTAAACTTTGGCACATTTCAGGGACATCATGGTCAGAGTCACGGTCAGGGCTGGTTTGTAACCACTTTGCAAAGAAAATCTGACAACCGGCTGGCGTTTTGCAAACTAAAAATCCAAACAATTAAGCTACACCGGGTACCCAAGCTACATCGGGTATCCAAGCTACACCGGGTACCCAATCTACATCGGGTATCCAAGCTACACCGGGTACCCAAGCTAGTTCCATATACAAAAAAGGCATTTTTTAGTTTGTAGTTATTTTAGGACTAAGGAAATTTTATTTGAGAGAGTGAAAAAAAGAAAGAAAGAGAAAAAGAGAGAGAGAAAGAAAGAGAGAAATGGAATTGTGAAAGATGAGAAAAACTCGTGTCCGATTAAATCTTAAGAGCTTCATAATCTTTCAAAACTTTTTCTTGCCGCAATTTTTTTAAATCAATTTTTTTTATTTCCCGAAATGATTTATTGTAACTTTATTCAATTTAAGCTTAGTTTTATTTGGCGTTTTATTTAACTTCTAAAACTTCGACAATGGTATAAGAAACATTTAAAAATAAAATTAGCCAATATAGTTTTAATAATAAATATAGTGATGATAATATATTTAATATTCTTATTAATATTATTGTTATAATAAACGTACCAAAAATGAACAAAAACAAAAAATAGACGGGAGATGAAATGAGCTAGTTTTCACACGACAAAAATTATGAGTGTGTGTGACACATCAGTACATGTTTTATGCATGAATGTTTGTCACAATCTGAACCTCCACCATATCTAGACCATCACCACTTTGGCTGCCACCACTTGGTCAAACACCATTTAGACCAATGCCACCTGGACTGCTAGAACTGGGAGCACTTGGAGAATTTTTTTTCTCTAACACCCCCTACAATTTTTTTTTATCTTTTTGGAATTTTTTTATACCGGAGTTTTTCCCTGAAATGTGATTTGCCACCGTCAAGTTTGGTTCTGTGTGTGCAAATGTGTCTGTGAGTGTGGCCATGAAAATTGCTTATTTACATCTGATGTGGTCTTCTTGTCATTCACAAACTAAGAGAATAAACACAATATACCCACGTGCACAATAATGCCCACATGCAGACATAACCACATACATACATACATACATACATACATACATACATACATACATACATACATACATACATACATACATACATACATACATACATACATACATACATACATACATACATACATACATACATACATACATACATACATACATACATACATACATACATACATACATACATACATACATACATACATACATACATACATACATACATACATACATACATACATACATACATACATACATACATACAACACAAACGTTTCATTAAAGATACATTGAAAAATGTTTTCATATCAATTTCTAAACTTAAAAATGACATTGTTAAAAATATTTTATAAGACTTCATTTTCGATAAAATGTCTCAACTTAATTCTTTTATTTCGTAACTTAAAAAAACTATTTATAAAAATTGCAAATTTTCTGCCAAAATAAATAAAATAAATTGTCTTGGAAAAAAAAGAGTTTTTAATATCTTTGGAGAAACTGCGCGCGCAGGATTTGAGGAAGTGGATGATGATGATGATGATGTTAGAAAAAGACAAGAGAATATCTTATGTATGATAAGCAGTCTGTATACTTCTTTATTACAACCTTGAACTGTGATTGTTCTTCAGTTCTCAAATTATATCATTTATTCGGTTATTACTCTACTGTTGTTGTTTTTCCGTTTCTTTTTATTTTTTTAATTTAAATGTTTTGCTTTTATGTTTTTTATTTAATTTTATCAACAATCATTTAAAAAATACTAAAAGTTTGTTTTTCTTTCTTTTGAAATAAATTCATTATACAAATTTTGACAACGAATTGTTTTTGAAATTATTAAAACATGAAAAATTATTTAATTAATAAAACTTAGTAAACATAAATAATTAATAATCATAAAATATTTTTTATAATTATCTAAAACGCAAAAAAAAACAAAATATCGGTAAGCCAAAAATAGGCAACGATCTGAAAGAGAACAATAAAGAATGAACAAAGACTCCAAGAAAAAGAAGCCACGAACAAAGAACTAAAAGCGGCCAAGGAGGCCATAGACATGCAGAAGCAAATAATTGAGAGGCGTGTTCTTTATAAATTGCCTCGAGGCACTGAGTACTTCACGAGTCATTGAATGCCTCGGAAATTTTCTTTATCGCCTCCTCGAGATGGCTGTTCTTTAATTGGAAGCTCGGCTCAAAATAATATCTAAAATACTCCTGCCCTCAATAAAGGGGGCTTCCCCAATAAGGGACTTCCCTCAATAAGGGGGGCTTCCCTCAATAAGGGGCTTTGAATACCTACTGAAACAACAACAGCAACACAAAAATAGAAGCCACTTTGACAACTACAACAACATTTAGTGTTATTAGGTGCTGCTGCTACTACTACTACTGCTATTGCTACTGCTACTGCTACTGCGACTACGACTGCTACTGCTACTGCTACCGCTACCGCTACTGCTACTGCTACTGCTACTACGACTACTACTACTACTACTACTTAATAAACCCAATAAATTTCAACTTGATTGTGAGAATTGAAAATATATAATGTTTTCGAATCAATATGGAATAAACAAATTTTTATTATAAATTTTCAAATTTAAAAACTGGATATCTTTTTTTTAAATAAATTAAAAATTAATGGTTCGTTTTTCTACATAAAATTTTCAATTTTTTCAATTTTTTAAAAATTTAATAGATTTTATTCCATAATTAACTCAAATATTGTCCTATCATTTTTAAAATTTAATATAATGTACAATCTGCCGAATCAAATAAACTCATCAAATTTCAACTTGATTAAATAACGGCAAATTAGTTTTTTAAGTGGTAAAGGTCCCAATGAATGCCTCAATCAAGCAAACAAACAAACACGGTGAAGTTAATATAAAGAATTTAATAACTCTAATACTTTAACAGCTTTAACATCAATGACTATTTCAAAGAGTCCGGCTTATTCTACCCAGCGAAAACTATTACTATAACTTCAAAGGCGACTATAACTACCACCGCCATGATTTTTATTATCTTTTCTCTCCATCTCTGAAACTGTCCTGGAAACAATTTTTCGTTTCGTTTTGTTTTTTTTGAAAATAAAATCCAATGAATTCGAATAACGAAAAATTCAAAACGCATGATTTATGGTTGAGGGCTGCAAAAGGAGTAACCATGGATACAACAAATCGCAATCGCAAGAAATTGTTCTTATTTGAAAATATTACTTTTTTTTCTTTTAAATTTAAAATTAATTCAAACAAATTGTTTAATTGTTTTTATGCAGTTTCGGATCTTATATTTGATTTTGTTTTTTTTTAAATAATAATTTGTCAGTTCGTCCAACTTAGAAAGATATAAATAATTCGACTTGCATTTTCCACAATGTGATGTTAAACAACACATCTCAAGCGCGTAGGCGTTTTCAAAGAACATTTCCGCTCCGAAGAGCAAGTCACATAAGCATTGGTTGTTAAAAGATCAACCACCACCATCATCATCACCACCACCACCATCATCATCATCACCAAAATCATCATCATCATCATCATCACCATCATTATCAACATTACCGTTATCACCACAACCACCACAATTATTATCATCATCACAATCATCATCATCATCATCAAGATTATCCCCATCAAAATCATTATCACAATTATCACCATCATCGTCTTCATTTTATTACCATTGTCTTTAACAGCATCAACATATTCAAAAAATGGGTTTTTGGTTTTTGCGTGGAATTCACTTATTGTGACATCTCCAATTAAGACCATATTTTGATGCCAACTAGATTATCAGAGAGTACTGGCTTTTTTATTTGCATAAAATTTTGATGGACCACCCACAGCGTCGGAAAACTAAAGCATTAATAGACTAAAGCTGTTTTGAAGGTTGTCCCTCGAATACCACCACGAGACAGTAAACTACCACTAATACGTCTTATACAGACGGTACGCTAAATGGACAATTTCAAAAAAAAGAAGAAAAAGCAGCTCTTATAAACATAAGCGTAAATATTAAACAGACCAGCGGTAACACATAACGGCATTATTAAAGAAATACACACACAGGCAAATAAACATGCAACCTCCATTGATCTCTTCCCTATTTTTCTCTTTTTCCACTCTATTTTTCCTTTCTTTTTTGCTATTTTTTTTTCTTTTTTATTTTTAAACGTTTTTTTCTCTTTCTCTTTCCTTTTCTGTTTTTCTTTTTTTCTGTTTTTCTTTTTTTTCTTTTTTTCTTTTTTTTTCTCTTTCTTTTTTTCTTTCTCTTTCTCTTTCTCTTTCTCTTTCTCTTTCTCTTTTTCTTTCTCTTTCTCTTTCTCTTTCTCTTTCTCTTTCTCTTTCTCTTTCTCTTTCTCTTTCTCTTTCTCTTTCTCTTTCTCTTTCTCTTTCTCTTTCTTTTTCTCTTTTTCTTTCTCTTTCTCTTTCTCTTTCTCTTTCTCTTTCTCTTTCTCTTTCTCTTTCTCTTTCTCTTTCCTCTTCTGTTTCACTCTCTGTATCTCCAACGACACCGACAACAAGACGAACAAGTAAGAAATTTGTGAAACCTTCAGAGTGCATCATTTAAAATCAAATTTAAACGTCTTCTTTTAACCGCTTTTTCCTTGTTACGTTTTTAAGTTTAAAAAACCTCGCAAGAGTTGAGCTTTTTTTAAGTGAAGCCCAACTTGTCAAAATTAATGTCTTAAATGTGTCGCATTAGATCTGAAAACTTCGTAAAAAATTCTACTTTCTGTTTCTTCTTTTTTTTTCTTTTTTTCTTCTAAGAAACTTTCTGGTTGAGTTATTGTCATGTCAACAACTTTATTTTTTCTTCAAAATTTTTTGTTATTGCTGCGTTTCCGAAGATGAAGAAATTACGGGTGTACCAGTACCATCATCCGTTGATTGCCTTTTGGCAAAAGTTAAACAAGTTTTAATACTACTACTACTACTACTACTACTACTACTACTACTACTACTACTACTACTACTACTACTACTACCACTACTACTACTACTACTACTACTATTACAACCACCACCACCACCACCACTACTACTACTACTACTACTACTACTACTACTACTACTACTTCTACTACTACTACTACTACTACTACTACTACTACTACTACTACTACTACTACTACTACTACTACCACTACTACTACTACTACTACTACTACTACTACTACTACTATTACAACCACCACCACCACCACCACTACTACTACTACTACTACTACTACTACTACTACTTCTACTACTACTACTACTACTACTACTACTACTACTACTACTACTACTACTACCGCCACTACTACTACTACTATTACAACCACCACCACCACCACCACCACCACCACTACTACTACTACTACTACCGCCACTACTACTACTATCACTACTACTACAACTGCCGCAATGACAGATCCAACGACATTCCTCATCACTCTTTCACACTAACTTCTTATCGCAGAGCAAGCCGAGCTCAAATGACTTGATTATTTTCTTGTGGCCAATCATACGCGAAAGTTCCTCTGGAGTGAAAGAAGCGCAAATCGAAGAAAAAGTAAAAGAAAAGAGAAAAAAGAAAATATCAGCTGTACGAGATAACCTGGAATTTGCAAATGTCAGCCGAGGTAGCTGGAAGTGGTTTTTTTTGTTTTTATTAATCTGGAAATAAAAAAAGTTGAAAAAAAACTGCAATTTTTTCTATTTTTATGAGAGTTTTTCAATATTTGAAAAACTAAATGTTGAAACAAAAGTTTATATTTCAGTTCCGTGATAACAGGTTTGTTTTCAACAAAGTTCAACTTCGTACATTTTTTTCAGCACTTTCTATTTTTCTGCTTCTTTTTTTCTCGCGCTTTTTTTTATTTTATTTTTTTATTTTTTTAACGCTAGAAGTAGAAGAAAATTTGTCAGGCAAATAAAAAACATTGACGCATGACCGTTAAAAAAGAATTTAATGCTTTTGCAAAAATGTACAACGATGTAATGTGAGAAAAAGTAAATATGATTTTTTTTATAATAAAACCAGACACTATAATGAAACGTATAAAAAACAAATGAAAATAAATAATTGTCACCTTTCTTAGGTTATAAAAGAATTAAATTTCTAAAATTTAAAAAAAATTCAGCGAAAAATCATAAAAAATTAAAATTAAACAAGATTTAAACTTAGAAACAAAAATAAAAACTAATTTAAAAATAATGAATTCAAGAAATCATGTTAAAACAGAAAAATGTTTAACACGTAAAAACCTCATTTAAAAAAAAACAAACCGAAGCGCTTCACAGGCACATTTAAACAAATCCAAGACGTTAAACACTCCTACATTAATTCCCGCTCAAATAACAACGACCTCGCATTTACAACCCGACACACGGACAGATTTAGATTTTTAAAACACCGACGCTCAGCACGCAAGTTAAAACATCTCAATAAGTTAACTTTTTTTTTAAAGAACTTCTCGGACGCCAGCGATGCGTAGAGAAACATTTCTTATCACATCCGGACACCTGGCGAAGAAAGAAATAAGAAGGATAACCGGAAGATTAGCCGACATCAAAAACTTTAGTTTTTTTTATTTCATTTCGTTAAACGAATGAAAACATTTTGGGTGCTTTAGTTGTTAAGATTTGCTGTTGAAAAAGCTTTAAAAAAGAAGTTAAATCGTCATTGTTTAAAAAAAAAATTAAATGATTGCTTGCTACAGATAATTTAAAATTTATTTAACTTGTTTATTCAATTATATTTAATAATTTTAATATATCGTCATCACAAGTGTGATCTCTTAGGACAAGCGTGACACGCGGATTGTATGATCTCTTAGCGTTACACACTGATTGTGTGATCTCTTAGGACATGCGTGATTTACTGAATGTGTGACTTTCCAAGGAAATCGTGACATAGTAGTTTTTAATTCTGTCAGTTGTCTTCGTCTAACGAGTTGTGACCTATAAAAAATTATGACAAGGTCTATTAACTTTGACTGGTTGGCACGATGCCAAACAATGAATGGATCGACCCTGATGGTGATGCAATTAAATGTCATGATTGTCTGAAGTTATTAATAGTGATATAACCTTCAACCTGATTTGTCTAAACTAATAAAACTCATAAGTATTTGTAAATTACTTACGTTTCATTTTCAAATCCTCAAAAATTAACTAATTTTTGTTGTTAATGACTGTTGCATCGCTTAGCTGCGTTGGTTTAGTATTGGATATTTAAATTTATAATTCATGGTCAATTTTATATTTTATTTTCTATTTTCTATTATTTAATAAATTTTATGCTTCGAATTTAACAAAACAAACAAATTTTAAAAACATTTTAATTTGTATTAAAATGAAAGAATTTTAGTTTAAACTATATAAAACGAATTGCAATCTAAAAAATATGCTTCTAATTCTGGATCATTTCAGATTATTCAAGATTAATTTAGATTATCGTATAATATTTTATATTGATTTAGATTATCGTATAATATTTTATATTGATTTAGATTAATTCAGATTATTTCAGATTATTCTAAATTATTTCAGATTTTCAGACTATTCTAGATTATTCTAAGTTATTTCAAATTATTCAATAATATTTCAGATTATTCTTGATAATCCTAGATTATTTCAAATCATAGTAAATTAATTTAGATTATTCTAATTTATTTGAATTTATTCAAGTTTGGTTGAAACTATTTTAGTTTATTTGAAATTATTCTATACTATTTCAGATTATTCTAAATTATTCTAGATTATTTTAGATAACCGTTATTTGCAGTATTTTTTACTTGATGAATAATAAAGAAAAGTAAACAATTGAGCTGTGAGATGAGATTCGAGACAGACAGAAAAAAGAAGACAAAGATAGAAACACACAGAAAAACAAGAACAAAGACAGACAAATAGCAAGAAGAAAGAAAATAGAAATAGAATATTTTAATTTTTTTGTCTCATTCTTAACGTAGGTCAATCACGATCTTTGCAAAGGTTGTTGTTTAAGTTTTTGTATGTTTGTCTGTCATTGTGTAAGTTTTTGTATGTTTGTTTGTCGTTGTGTAAGTTTTGTATGTTTGTTTGTCGTTGTGTAAGTTTTTGTATGTTTGTTTGTCGTTGTGTAAGTTTTTGTATGTTTTTGTATGTTTGTTTGTCGTTGTGTAAGTTTTTGTATGTTTGTTTGTCGTTGTGTAAGTTTTTGTATGTTTGTTTGTCGTTGTGTAAGTTTTTGTATGTTTGTTTGTCGTTGTGTAAGTTTTTGTATGTTTGTCTGTCGTCGTTTTGTTGATGTTTTGCTGAAAAAGTGAGTGAGATCCCGTACTGTTATTTTTTTAAATTATTTTTAAGAAAAACAAGGGGGCTGTTTGGGAAAAAATCAAAAAAAGATAAACAGAAACAGAGAAAAATAAAGAGAAAAAAAGAAAAACGAGAGATAAAGACAAAAAAGTTAGATAAAGGAAAAAGAGAGAGGAATGAAGAGTTAACTTTGCAAAACAAATGCTCAGGAGTAATCGAATTTTTTAAATCAGGCTGGTAATATTCTTTTTCCAATGAGCTTTTGTGTGTGTGTACGTGATTAACAGCAGTAGTTGTGTGTGTGTGATGGTATCATGTTTAATGTATCCGTCTCTTTCTATGTCTTGCGTTGCGCGTGTGTGTGTGTGTGTGTATGTGAAACTTTTATGCGTAGATTACTTAGGTCTGGTTGATTCTGTTGGGTTAAAAAAAATTTTTTTCCAAATAATCCATCTTCAATCGAGATAATTAAAAAATATAAAAAAATTAGCTTGTCTTTTTGCATGTTTATTTGTATGTATCCGTTCCACATCTCAAGATTAACGCACACACACACACACAGAGACATACACACATATTCACACATCATTAACATACACAGACATACACACATATTCTCCCATTATTAACATACACACACACTAACACATAATACACACCTAGGCGTACGAACGGAATTAATATTAATTATCTCCGTAATATTTCCACCCGTACAAGACCGCACGCGCCGTTCTAATAAGATGGTACTTTTAGCCTTCCATCAGCTCATAAAATACGACATTAGAGGTCGTAATTTTGCATATTTTCATCAAAATTCTTACCCGCTTCTCGGCCACCGGCCGTCGGGAATTCTCGCGTAGCTCATCGACATTGGAGAGGTGCTCTTTTAAAGGGGTTGAATGCTGGAATATTTTTGCCGTTAATAAGTCTTTTAGTGTTTTCGCGGGATGGGTTCATCGAGACTGTTTGTGTGGCAGTTAGTGTGCATACCTGGTTGAAATTCATACGGGAATCAGTGCGGTTGATGCGTGCGCATAAAACAGTAAATGTATGCATAGATACCATCGTTTGCTGCATATAAAGAGTGAATGCGTGCATAACTCGGGTCATCACTTGTTAATATGCATTGAATCCACGCACGCATGCATGCATGAAAGAGTGCACATGCATTACAATAAGCTTTTAATTTTCACTATTTTTACAAATAACATTTTTTATTGTCGGAAATTGTGACCTTTTCAGAGCGCGTCAAATTAAAACGCGCTATCGAATAAAACCGTTGCGAAAAAATTTTCAACACTAAAACATACATACATATATATATATGTGTGTGTGCATTATAATATAGGAAAAACAAATGAGTTATTCTTTTTTAGTAAGACTGCTATTGACTGACAATTTCGTAATTTGAACCAAATCTATTATTAATAATTAATGCCTATCATCTTATACTCGCATTATTCCGCTATCCTGAACGTTACAGGATGATTAATGTCTTCATGCAATTGGTGATATATATAATATTATGCAATTAAATATCACGTGCATGAATATCTACAAACATCAGTCACATGTATTCATATATTTATTCGTCCATCAATCGCGTACATGCATATATCTATACATAAGTCCCATGTATGCATATATTTAATTATCCATCCATCAATCGCATACATGCTTACATCCTCCATACATCAGTAACATGCATGCATTATCCATGCATCAGTCGCATCTATGCATATATCCAAACATCAGTCACATGCATGCATGCATATAATATAAAACCGTATATTAGTTAGTCGGCAGGAGCGGCATAATTAAAATAGCATCGTCTACGTCATAGTGATGGATGTCTCCAGCGAGATCCTCATCAAAATGAGAGTCATCACTCAACCAAGGGTTAGCCCGGGGTCAGCCCTAGGTCGACCACTTCCCTGCAAAATGATCGAACCATAACAAAACGAATTTTTCTGATGCAACTAAATAGCAAGTAGTTCATGCATACTTCTTTTTAACTGGTTAGCGCATTGAATGCGGCATCGGTCAGTGAAACCAAACGGACATATAAAAGAAAATAATGTACATAGTACATACGTTGAATACGAAATTAAATTATTAAAGCGTTTAAATTTTTCAAAGGCTAGATTGAGGAGGCTGAATGTCAAAGAGTTGAAGGCCAACGAGTTGAATGTCAATGAGTTGAAGGTCACTGAATTGAAGGTCAATGAGTTGAAAGTCAATGAGTTGAAGATCAATAAGTTGAAGGTCAATGAGTTGAAGGACAATGAGTTGAAGGACAATGAGTTGAAGGACAATGAGTTGAATGACCACAAACGACTGAGGATTGATAAAAGCTTCTAGCAAAGACGTAGTTATGAAAGAAATTATGTAATGTTTTATTGGTTTGAGAAAAAAACAGGTTGAAACGAACGTAAGAAAAAATTTATAAAAAAATAAAAAAAGTTATTTTCAGTTGAAAACAAAACTTTCGAAAAAAAACTGAAAAACAAAAAACTTTTAAACAAAAAAAACTTGACAGTGAAATGTTTCTCATCGCAAAACAACGTGATTGCAGTTTATTAGGGGGTCGCCAAGTCCCTCGGGGAGACCCAAAAATGTGTCTTTTTTTGTTTTTTGTTCCGGCGACAACCGCGTTAGGAACATCGCTTTCTCACTTCATACCGGATAAAAGCAGCGCCCATCATTTCCCTGGTTACCAGATGCTTCGCCAGGCTATTGGATTTTGCTTGTTTGTCTCGATGACTTTGTGTCTCTGTACGGGTCTGCATGTGTAGCCGGCGTTGTTTGCGCGCTTGTCTCATCGGTTATGTTTTTTGTATCGACATTCAGTATCATTGATATTTTACACTCATCTCTCTTACTGAATGAACTTCGGTTTTTTTTAAAAAAACTTAACGATGAAGAGGATGCGTGGGTGGGAGTCACATACTTGTGTGTCGCTTGTCACATGTGTGACACTGAGTATAACTATGTCAACAAATGAGGAGTGAAGCAATCGGATCACCGGATGAATCGAACGAACACATCCCTGTTCTTGTTCTTGTCGATTATCCGCCTGCTTCAATATAGCCGGGTATTGCATACTTTTGATAGATTTAATACTTTTTCCTATCACCAGCCGCATACATGCAAGCAACACACACATTTATACACACATAAACACACATACGACTACACTCACAGACGCGTACAAAGCACAAACATACTTAGAAACATCAGCAGTCTTTACTGTTCATTTTTGGAAACAAATCGGACGAGATTAGACGGGACTTATGTGGACGCCGACGAGCACGACGAAGGTCGCAAATCATGCGGTCCGTGGCGGCACTCAGAGAGGGGACTTCAACACCTCCATGTACATACAGCTGTTGATGTCGGTGCATCGTTGCTTGATTGCATGGATGATTTGGCGTCGAATGAACGTTTCAAGATCTCGGTCAGAAAGGAGGCAAGCAAGAACGGGAAGAAAAAAACTTTGTTTCAGAAACTTTTAGTTTCGGGTTCACGTGTGTTTACTTATGAAGATTTGTTTACATGTGAACTTTGTTTACATATGAACATTTGTTTACATATTAACATTTGTTTACATATGAACATTTGTTAACATATGAACATTTGCTTACATATGAACATTTGTTTACATATGAACATTTGTTTACATATGAACATTTGTTTACATATGAACGTCGTTCCTTCCGGTTTCGTTTCAACGCGATGAGAGCCCTGAAATTTCGAATCACTTTCGAAAGCGGAATTGACTATTTAAAGTGAATACTCGATCTTCGCCGCGAATCTGTAACGGCACGACTTTATGAATATATGAATCAAAGAATACATGAATACATGAACATATGAATACATGAATATATTAATATAGGAATACATGAATATATGAATACATAAATATATGAGTACATGAATATATGAATATATGTAAATGAACCTGCAAGATGACATTCGTCGTGTCAATGTTATCAAGTGTGGGGTTGTAATGGTTAGGGGTGAAAACATCGACTCCAATGTCGTCTTCGAAACTTTTTTCAAATGTCATAATTTACAATAAAATAAAAAAGAAATGCGAGAGTAACAAGAAAAAAAATTCGTAACATTTCTATTCTGCATTATCCTTATTTCAATATCGTTTTGTAAAATAAAAGTTTTTTTTCATCACTCTTTTCAACACTCTTCTCATCAAAAGTTTTTTTAAACTTTTAAATTATTTCATACATTTTTCTTTTTTCTATATTTTACCGTCTCGAATTTTCGAGAGTTTTTCTTTCTTTCTTTTTTGTTGAGATTCGAACTGTTCTGCATTGAAGCAGCCAGCGAGACGTGAACAGCACGCTTCTACGTCAATCGACAAATGGATTTTCCATCATCGATATTTGAATTCAATCGATTGTGAAAAAGTTTTCTCTTTTTTTTACAAACTTTTATTTAGGTTACAATCTCTGTTTGTGTGTGTATGTGTGTGGCTTTCTCTGTACGCAAATTTTGCAAGTGAAATTTAACCAGCTTTTTGACTAGCTAGGAAGCTGAAACTTTCAGCATATCTTTATATTGGATGACAATACATGATTTAATTAAAAAAAAACGTAATTTGAACATTTTTTGTATACATACACACATACACACAGACATACGAGTGTATTTGAAATCAAGGTTTGTGTTAAAAAGCTCGTTTTTTTCTTTACTTGTTTATTTTTTTATTTTTTGGGATTTATTGATAAAAAGATTTCGGTTTTCGTTTTCGCTTTGTTCTGCGTTCGACGTTTGAAACTTCAAAAGACAAGTTAAAGCGTAAGAGAAAATTGCAGGGGTGATGATGATGATGATGATGATGATGATGATGATGATGATGATGATGATGATGATGATGATGATGATGATGATGATGATGATGATGATGAGGATGATGATAGTGACGTTGGTGATAGTGAAAATAATATTGTTATTTATGAAGCCGAGCACAGTTAACGTTGCGGTGCATTTAGTCCTAAAGATCGGTGGTCGTGGCGGTGGCGATGATAATGATGATGATGATGATGATATAAACGGTTGTTACAGCAGTGATGGATGGTAGTCATGGCGACGTAGACTATGGCGACATTGATGACGACAGAGATGGTGACAGTGATGGTGGCGATGGTGGTGGTAATGATGACGACGACGACGGTGGTGGTGGTGGTGATTACGATGACCACGATTATTGCAGTTGCATTAACTCTGTAGGAGACTGGAAGCAGAAAATCAGTCTCATCTCTGGTTTCTGGCAGGAAACGTTATTATTTCTTTCCATGGAAAAAAATAATTTTGTTAAAGGAAATTACGTTTTTAGGCAATTGATGAAAATTTTCAGTTTTCTAAAAGTTGTTTTTGCAAAAAAAAAATTAGATGACGTAACATGTCTTAAAAGTTGTAAAAAATTGCAAAAAAAGGAAAAAAAAACAAAAAAAAAGTTTTTTTTTGTTTTAATTAAGAAAATCCACAAACTAGATTTGCATAAATAATGTGGCAAATTAAATTAAATTTTATCTGCAAAAATTTTTTTTGAAAAAAGTATGCTGAAAAATTGCCTTAAAATTTTCTGTGTTTTCTTCACACACGCACATACACATACACATACACATACACATACACATACACATACACACACATACACATACACATACACATATACATGCACATACACATACACGTACACATACACATACACATACACATACACATTCACATACACATACACATACACATACACATACACATACACATACACATACACATACACATACACATACACATACATACACACACATTCGCGTGTTAAAGAATATACGTATTTGTAGCAGGAAGTGTGGAATTCATTTAAAGAACTTTATTATTCTTCATTCAATGTATAATATTCATTAGGTTATTTAAAAATAATTAAAAATTAAAATATTTCATAAGAATATATTAGCATAAACTCATTTAAATGGGTCAGGAATTATTCTTGTCGATAACATGTCTTTTGTAAAACTGCTTAAGAATTTATTTATATTTTACGCATATATTTATATTTTTATTTATTTTTATGTTAATTGAATTATAATTTAATTTATGCATAATTTATTTATTTATGTGTTAATTGAATTATAATCTAATTTATGTATAATTTATTTTATTTATTTATTTATTTATTTATTTATTTATTTATTTATTTATTTATTTATTCATTTATTTATTTATTTATTTATTTATTTATTTATTTATTTATTTATTTATTTATTTATTTATTTATTTATTCATTTATTTATTTATTTATTTATTTATTTATTTATTTATTTATTTATTTATTTATTTATTTATTTATTTATTTATTTATTTATTTATTTATTTATTTATTTATTTATTTATTTATTTATTTATTTATTTATTTATTTATTTATTTATTTATTTATTTATTTATTTATTTATTTATTTATTTATTTATTTATTTATTTATTTATTTATTTATTTATTTATTTATTTATTTATTTATTTATTTATTTATTTATTTATTTATTTATTTATTTATTTATTTATTTATTTATTTATTTATTTATTTATTTATTTATTTATTTATTTATTTATTTATTTATTTATTTATTTATTTATTTATTTATTTATTTATTTATTTATTTATTTATGTCACATTTTGAAAGGACCGCACACACGTCGCTTTCACAAGTGTTATAGAGAGCTCAGGTCACAAATCATGGCCGACGTCTTTTCATTTGTCTCCGAGGAAAGATACTAAAAATTCGAGAAGTTACAAATGATAACAAGGAAGAGGAAGTACCGACGTGGAAAATGTCGGAATGAATTTGTAAGCAGATTTGTAACGCGAAGCATCTTTGTAAAAGCAAGTAAGCACGTGATCAAAAAAGAAATAAATTAAAAATTATTATTTTTTAGATTGTTTGTTTTTTTATTTCTTAATTGTTTTAAGTTTTAATAACAAATTATACAAAAGATAAAAAAATGGTTTTATTGTGATATTTCATTTGTTAATGAAATTTCAAATTATTGTTTGATTAAGTAAATATTAAGTACAATGAATATTAGCAGAAACAAAATGTTATTCAGTCCAAATAATCAATCTAATAAATAAATGTAGTTGTCAGTTGCAAATTTAATTAATTCGAAACACTAATTAAAAGTAATTTTGATTTAATTATAAAAAGAATTCAATAATATTTAAAACCATTAACTCATTATAAGCTTTAGTTTATTCACCTATTTCAATAAAGTGAATATTTTATATTTGTGTCTGATAACTTCTAAAATAAAGTATATATATAAATAGCAGGTATAAATACTCAAGAGTGTCCAACTTACCTCTTACAAGATGAGAACGAAGCTTTCAATTACCAGTTATCACGTCAGCATACAAATTTTTATCAAAGTAATATTTTGATATAAAAAAAACTTTATTGTTATTAGATGTATAAATAAAATTCGATTTTATAGTTAAATTGAACTTCATCGGAGTATCTGCCCATCCCTGCACGACATGTCGAGAATTTTCAGCGGAAGCTTCCACACGCCTACAGACTATGAACCCGCGCATGCTCAGGAAAACGAGAAAGTGGGAGAGAGAAAAAGAGAGAAAGAGAGAGAGAGAAAGAGAGAGAGAGAGAGAGAGAGAGAGAGAGAGAGAGAGAGAGAAAGAGAGAGAGAAACAGAGAGAGCAAGAGAAACAGAGAGAAGGAGAAAGAGAGAAGGGGAGAGAGAAAGAAGGAGAGAGAGAGAGGGGGAAAAGAGAAAGAGAAAAAGAAAAAAAGAGAAAAAGAGAGAAAGAAAGAGAGAAAGAAAGAAAGAAAGAGAGAAAAGAAAGAGAGAAAAGAAGGAGAGAGAAGGAGAGAGAGATAAAGAAATAGAAAGAGAGATATGTATATCGAGAAAGAGAGAGCAGTTTTCAGGAGATTATAACAAAGAATATTTCATTGACGCAAAGCATCGACTTGCGAGCTTAATTCCGGCTTCGTTCCGGACGATATTCCAGGTTTTCCATTTATTAGCAGTAAATTTGTTATTGAGACGTCACTTTCTCAGTGAAGAGATTTGCAAGCCTACTTGGGTCGTTGACATAAAAAACAACTTTGTTGACTTTTATTGGACCGTAAGAAACTTTTAAAGTTGTTTTAGAGTTTTTTTTTACAACCTGAATAAACTCACCTCGATTGAGTTTAGCTGTGAAGATGTTGGTTGAATCAGAAGTTGACATGATGGGTCCATTTTTAGTGACCCAACCCAATACACCGCTTACTCAACCTAACCTAACCCGATCCATCTGAAAAAGTAAATTTTCTAACCCAGCCCAACCCAACCCAAAGTGAACAAGTTTTTTAAATAAAATTTGTTGACCTAACCCAACCCACGGATGTGTAAAATAAACAACCCAACCCAACTCGACCCAACCCGTGGGTCAACATAACCCATTACCACCTCTGTGTTGAATGTTGCACGGAGAATGAAGTAGAACAGATGTCCTTCTTCCGATAGATACCTGCATTATCGTCGCATTGCTCTCACCTGAGCTAAAGCTAAAAGATAGCATGTTTGTGACACGTTTGAATACAAAATAAAAATGCTTGTTTTCTAGCAAAGTCTTGATAATTAAAAGTTTCAATTTCGAATGTAATGAGTTAGACAATTATCTTTAAGAAATCGACATTGCTATAAAAGGAATAAACTCCATCTAAAAACATTTTTAAAGACCATTTCAGCATAATTTATGTTAATTATAATGATGCTGCATACTGCATAATTTATGTTAATTATAATAATATTGCATAATTTCTTATAATTATTTAAGTGCTTAACTCATTTAATCACATATTCTGACTACATTACGCATCATGCGGTCATTTTCTCTCCTTCTACGGCGCTCCTAATGGAATTCTCGAGACATGAAAAGAAAGACCGAAAAAAAATACAAAAAAATAAAAAGTGGAAAGAAAAAAAAGAGGAAAAAAGAAGAGAAAAAGAAAAAGAGAGAAAAAAAGGGAGAGAAAAAGAGAAAGAAAAGAAAAAAGAGAAAGAAAAGAAAAAAGAAAAAGGAAAAGAAAAAAAAGATAATATAAAATAAAACTCTACGAATCGTATAATAATCCTTTAAAAGAAAGATTCAAAAAAACACGACAAAAAATGTTTTCAGCTAGTAATTGTTGCTTATGCTCGTATCACCGGCAAGAAAACTAAAATAAAAACTATTTTTTTTTTCTTTTAAATAAATAATTGCCGCGCGACATTTCCCCATTAGAAAATTACAGGTTTTTTTCTTTTTAGTTGCCTGTTTGTCGGTAATTCCGTTGCGGCTTTTGCATCTTCACTGTTTGCCGAGAAGAGTTGTAAAAAGGCTGTCTTTGCACTACGACGGCTGTTTTCTGTCCATTGTGCTGGTTGTACCGGATGAGGTGGTAATGAGGAATTTAAGTGAATGTATTTCTTTTACGGTTTAAATAGTGTTAGGATGGAATGGTGGTGGTGGTGTGGTGGTGGTGTGGTGGTGGTGGTGGTGGTGGTGGTGGTGGTGGTGGTGGTGGTGGTGGTGGTGGTGGTGGTGGTGGTGGTGGTGGTGGTGGTGGTGGTGGTGGTGGTGGTGGTGGTGGTGGTGGTGGTGGTGGTGGTGGTGGTGGTGGTGGTGGTGGTGGTGGTGGTGGTGGTGGTGGTGGTGGTGGTGGTGGTGGTGGTGGTGGTGGTGGTGGTGGTGGTGGTGGTGGTGGTGGTGGTGGTGGTGGTGGTGGTGGTGGTGGTGGTGGTGACGATGATGATGTAATGAGTAATAAGTTTGATTGTTTTGATTTTTACATCAGCCGGTCAAATAATTTCCATGAAAAAGTATTTTAACATAAAATGATTTATTTTTTAATACTTATTTAAAGTTTTTCATTTTTTGTTGTAAAATGAAAAAAGGAGACGTGTTTTAATTAAGTCCGTAGAGAGGGTATAAAAATCAATACGCAAAAAAACTCTTAAAAATATGAAAAAATATGAAAAAAGTCACAAAAATTGAAAAGAAAAGTTTTTAGACAATTTTTTGTGTTTTTAACAGATATTTTACTCTATTTTCCTGATTAATTTTTCCTCCTCAGTTTTTGCTTCATCACTACAAATTTTTCCATTCCATGCTCTGGCTGAGAGAGAATTTTTCGATTGTGAATTCAAGTTTCTGTTTCACGTTGTTGTTTTAAACCAAGCAAAAATTACGGGTAGAAGAAAAACGTTCTAAGCAGTTTTATTTTGATTTTTTTAATTAAAAGAAGTTTTCACAAAAGAATCATCTTTTTTCAGCGGTGCAGTTTTACGAGCACAGCGTCAAAGGCGTCGGCGTTAAATCTCGAAAATAACGTTAACCGCGGATGTAGAGCGGGTAATCTGAGTCATTTATTCTAAGAGGCTGCTGAACCCGGTTCAAGGTCATGGTCGACCATTAAGCTTCATTATTATTTTTTTTTATTTCGTTATCTGTAAGAAAAAATTAAATGAGTAATATTTAAATGAAATGTAATTGTCCTGAAAACAAAATCAAATTTTAAATAACGAAAAACTCACAGTGACTCTTCTGCAAACTTAAAAATTATTTTTAATTCAATTTATATTACATTAAAAATGTATTTCTAAATTTGGAGAAAAAAAACAGAAAGTTTTTGATTTTCAGTTTTCACTCTTTATACCTTGATATTTACTCAAATGTCAGATTTGTGGCTATCAGATTTATCGAAAAAAAAGTCTTTGAAACTAGCAATTGTTTTAAAATTAGTTTTATTTGCGAGCCAAATTCAAACAAAATTAGTTTCAAATTTGTTTTTTTCTTATATTATTTTAATTAATGAATAAATTATTTTTTACTTTCAATTTTTTAAAGTTAGCCAATTTTATTAAAACATTTTTGTAGCTTATCTAAAACAGCTGGTAACATTTGTCTCGGTTTCAAAAACTTTGAAGCAGAAGAATGAAATAACTGATAGTAATTTAAAACTTATTTTATTTTGTGTGAAATAAGTCCTGAAATATTTTCAGAATTTTTTATTTTTCTAATTTAAACAAAACTAGATTGAAGTTTACCAACTTTTATGGATTTTTATCTAAATACATATTTTAAACTGTTATTTTTTTTACTAGTTCACTGATTTTTAAAACTGTATTTAAAATCTCGATTTTTAAAGCATTTTTTTGAAAACGAAAACGTTTGTGGGAGCATATGTTTGTTTTCGTTGTCGAGAAAAACAACTTCTGGTTTTCTTTTCAAAAAAAACATTTTTAGATTTTTGGTTTTGAATTCAAAAACATCAAAAAAAATTTATATGGAATTTTTTATCAAAGAATTCAAAAACTGAAAAAAGTAAATTTAATTCGTTGAAACTTGCTTTTCTACGCAGATGAAAACAAAAATATAGATGTTCATGTTATTATAAAAAAAAATGTATGCAAGTGTAAACAATAATGTAACTGTAATTATAAAATCTAAATAGTAATGTGCAAATAATTTTTAAAACGTTCATTAACCAAAAAACGTGATAAGGTGCAGTATCTAGACTGTAATTTGTGTGGAAAAGTTTAAAAACAGAAGAAAAAAGAAGAAAAAAGAAGTGGAAAAATTTAAAAACACTGAAGGAAATGTGAATTCGCTTCACGCACGCGTTGAAAAATTTAATGAGTTACAAGCAGGCGTCGTCACGCAAAATGTTAACGAAAAAAAAATTAGAGAAACAAAATCTACGTTTTTATACTTGAAATAAGTTTCTTTCAGTTTCAATAAAAACGTTGTCGTTAATATTACAAAAAAAAAAATTAAATTTCAATTTTTTTTCTTCATGTTTTGTATGTATTTTTTATTTCAACTGAAACCAAAAAACCTTAATTGAGAGAAATGAAAATTCGTTTTTTCAAGAATTTAGAAAACTTTTTTTTTCTTCAATCAACTGAAAGTTCAGAGAACATAAACTACTTGAGTTAACTTAAAGGTCTCTGAATACCAAATGAGGTCCACCTGCCCAAGTATTGCCTTGCATTTCAATCTGAAAAAAAAATTAAATTCTGAATGTCACAAATTTTTAAAATGCTAAAAACAAATATTTATAAAATTATCTTAAAATTCTAAAATCATCCCAAAATTCTAAAATTATCCCAAAATGTATAAAAAAAACTAAAATTGCTGTATCCTTATTTAGTAACAACTGGGACTTTGTTAATTTTTTATATTTCAACAAAATTTGCAAATTATAGCTGGTTGAAAACTTTTCTATCTTTGCTTTAAAAATTCTATCATTCTATCAGCTAAAAACTTTGCAAGTATGTTTATATGTCTTATTATTATCAGTATTTTTAAATTATTCCAGTTTTATTATTATCAGTATTATTTTTAATATATTCCAGCGGGTGACGCTTAATAATATGTCACCAATATCCGTACAGAAATGCGTGACAATGAAATTTTTTATTCACCTAACAGACAATTAACTTTTCAAAACTGTTTTTTGATACTTAAAAATGATTTGTTTTAATAATAACTGATTGTTTATTATATCTTTTTTATGTTTTATACGTTTATACATCCTCCTGTATAATTTAGATTTATGCAACTGTTTATGCTCATTGGTTCGTATGAGCGTTTATATGCAATGCAATATGCAAGTATAAAAACTCGTGTACAGATAAAAATGTTAACGCTACAAATAATGCAGTCGTTTGTATGTACAGATATGATTGGATATATTCATACATGCATTTATGGCATTTATGTTTGTAAAAACAAGTTTAGCTTGTACAAGTATATGCATATGGGTTATGTATTGAAGATTTATAATGCAAATAAGAAATTATGTGGTGACCCTTTTTTTATTTTAATATTGCATATTTTATATCATCAATAATGAAAAATAATAAAAGCAATTTGGTAAAATAAACAGGTTTACAATATAGCATGTAATAACATATACGAGGCCCAACTCGTGCATCGCTATTTTCAAGACACAAATAAACTTTAAAATTTAAAATTACAATTTTAATAATTTATGCAGAAAATGTGAAAAACCCCACATAAACCCAACAAAGCACGTGAACAAATTAAATATTCATCACTCGTTGCCATGGAGACCATGATGAAAAAACTCCACCATGTGACCACTGCAAAAGAAATTAAAAACTCCCATCAACATTTCATTCACTCTCTCTTTTTTTCTCTCTCTTTTTTTTCTCTCTCTTTTTCTTTTTCTTTCTTTCTTTCTTTCACGCTTTGATCAAAATGTGAAAGAAAAATATAACAAAAAGGTTTGCGCCCCCCTTTCCCCCTAGTTGCGCCCCTGATTTCAGTTGTTAAAGTTTTCAATTGATATTTGTAAGCTCAAAGACTGCTTCTTCGTGTGGGCAAGTAAAAAATCAGCCCTTCTGAGCTCCCTAAAAGCTAACACTGATTGGTTTAATTTTATGTAGATACTTCCTATGTTTTTAAGACGACAATTTGTATAGAGTTCAATTCAATGTAAAAAAAAACGTTACAGTTGAAAGACCCTCTGTGCCGCTGATTGAAAGAAAATGAAATAGAAAATAAATTTAAATGAACTTAAATGGGGCTCTACAAAACTACGAACTGTAGAAAGTGCTAAAAAAGTCTTAAACGAGATATTATGTGAGGCAGTCGGCAAGTCTCCAGTTAGTTAAGATATGTAAAGAAGATGAGAAACTGTAAATATAAAAACAAATTATGATCTGCAACAAGAAATACCTGGAGTCATTTCACTTAATCGGGCTGATTATAAAGTTACATTGGAAAAAAAAATCAAGGCACTGATGTTCTCGGCTTCAAAAATATAACATTGATAATCAATCACATGAAGTTTCGTTATCACGTAAAACATAACGTCAACTCTGATATAATTATTTCTTGAATTAACTTCTAATACTAAACACTTTTTAAGGGGCGTTATCTTAAAAAACTTCAAGGCCACTGGCCACTGAACGAAAAGGGAAACTGTCGAATCTTCAAACGGAACCATTTAAAAACGTCTATAAATGACAACTCCTTCCAGCACAATGACTAAGAAAGTAAATATTAAATTAAACCCAAAGTCGGATTTTTGTGACATCATCAAATTAATTATTTATCAGTTCTGATATGAAAAATGTGTCCATTTGGCTTCGTTGTAAGATACCAATAAGGCCTTCCGAAATAACATTTCAAAATAATTCACATTTGGCAAGCTGTTACCACTTTGTGTAAAATTTTGTTATTATATTTGTTAGTTTTTTAATTTATAAGTACGACTAATTTTTCACTACGCAAATTCAAATATTATTAAAATGTTTAATTCAGCCATTCCTGAGCGGTGTGCACTGGAGTAATTAAGCAGGTGCAAGAGATTTATTTACAAATTTGAAAAACTTCTGCAAAATAGCTTCCGAATGTAATCAAATCCATTTTAATTGAATTTTGAAATTATAATGTTGATTTTTTTTAATTTTAAGTTTTCGTTGTAAACAAACTTTCAAAAAATCTAAACACCAAATATTTGAAATTCCTGAGACCGATCGACGTGAATACTACGCTGAGGATTAATTAAATTATTAGTGAAACACGACTCTGCTGCGTTACGAATCGTCGTAAATTTGTCAGCTTTTAAAATTCGTATCGGGATTTACAATCGGATTAACTATTTACTGAAAAACAAATATTGTAACGATCATTATAAATTTATAAATAATAAATATTAATATCGGTACTTTTTCAAGTTCCTCCGTTGACTAAGAAATAGTCCTTTGGACTAAAAATAAATGTAGATATGTTTCTTGCTGAATTATTAGTCCATGCCCAGCTATTTAGTTTAGTTTTCTATCTATAGACTGTCTTAAAATAAAATCCAAGAATAACAACACCCTAAAAGATATAGAATAGTGTACATGAAATAAAAATGAGCAGAATGAACTACCAGCTGCAGGAGCAGCCTTACAACTTAAATTCTGATTATCTGGACGAAAGTCGTTTCGATGAAAGTGACTACGGAAATCACGGCGGACCATACGCTCCACATTTCAATCCGGACTATCACGACCAGCTCTATCAAGAAAGGTGTGTTAGAGATAGTTTTTTTATTCAGTGGATGTTTGGTAAAAAAAACTAGTTTGCACTTTTCATGGTTTGGCTGCCATTTATTTAGGAGATTTAGCTGAATGTGAATCAGTATATAAATATATTAAGATCAAGTTACTTGCACTGCAATATAATTTAAATAAATCATCAAGCAATTAATCAATGGCTTTATATGAATATTCATTACTCTGAAATTGAGACATATATAAAGTCACGAGAAATTGAATTTTCAGTTTCGAACCTGATTGTGCTTTTGGCTTGACTGGGATTTCCTTTATACTAAAAATGGCAATATTTATTTCACACTTTTAGTTATGTTTATAAAAAATTGCAAAAGATACTTGTCAAAACTCTTTCTGCTAAAGTGAGTAATTTAGATGAAAAAAATTGTATGTTTAATTGCTGCTTTTTGTTATAAAGCAGGTAAAATAAAGAAATAGTTATAGAATATATATATATTTCAGTATATGTGTTTTAAGAAAATTTACATATGTGTGTATGTATGTATTTAAGTATTTATACATATTTTATAACAATGCTGTTTTGGATTGAATGGAATGTTTAAGTGTAGTTAACAACCTTATTATTAAAGATGATTCAAGTATTTCTGTTAACATTGTTTGTTGAATCTGCACCTACAATATCCTGCTGTGTTGCCATGGTTTCAGCAAATTCCCTTTTCAGAAGTTTGAGCTTCTGTATGCTAATCTCAGCAGACGTGGCAAATTGATTTGATTGGTCCAGATGTACTAGTTGATTTTTCTTCCTTTTATGTATCTGGTTGTAACTGTTTTTTCTTCTTTTTCTTTCTTTCTTTGTCTCTCTTTCTTTTTTCTTTCTCTTTGTATTCTTTCTCTCTCTCTCTCTCATCCTCTTCCTCTTCTGTTATTCTGTCTGTTTTTCTTCAAAATAGATAACTTCATTAATCAGCTGTCTGATTATCACCTTGTGAAATTATAATAACCCTAATTAAATAATCACAAGTAGATTTGCTTCAGGGATGTGTTTGCAGAACTTTCAAAATCCGAAAAACTTTCATTCGTCGTTACTAGTTATTATTTTCATTGAAATCTCACAATTGGATGATTACACTGTAGATAATAATACAGTATTCTTGATATTCATATTTGTAAATAAATATATAGTATTAATTTATTTATTTTAAATATTAATTTTTGAATTTTTAGACAAAATTCAAACATTACCATTTAAAAGTATGTAATTCAAATTTCTTACCATATTATTAAAAATAATATTTGTGTCTAAGTATGTTTTTTAAGTCTTAGAGTGAGGAATAAAAAAATAAATTTCTTCCACCCGATTCTTAAGAATCGCACTAATTAACCACTCAACTAAAATTAGAACATTCCGGAATCCGTCAGTCGGCGAATAAATTTTTTGTTTATATTTGAGTTGTTTTCATTTAAAGTTTTTTTTTTCAAACTGTTGCGCTTACGTTCTCGGTAAAATATCATTTGGTGGATTTAGTGAAGAATTGAAGAGAATCTAAAATTTTCCTCTCGTTTCAGACCGAGCTACAATGTCCGCCCTGCGTCCAGAAATGCTTCAGAGGCAGGGAATAGTTTCGTAGGGTCAACTGCTAGGATGCCCGTCAACAATATCAACAAAGGATATTTCAACCACACCCCGGACATGGTTATTTTACCGGGCGTTTCAGTTTTATAAGTTTTTCAGTTTTTAATGAATTAGCAATTTTTTATAATTGCATGTTTATATATTGCTTCATTATTTATCACAATATGTCTGTTTGTAACTCAATACTGTTTTGTCTAAATTGAACGTGATGTGACATGTTAGCTTGTTAATTATATCAGCTCAATAATTGTCTATAAAATATTTTAGACTGAGCTACCTAGTTACAGAGAATATACAATAAATCGATGTTTACTACACCTTGTGTTTTTCTATTTACTTTTAAACGTCCACAAAAAACAGATATCAAATGTCAGTGAAGACGTGAACCCACTGGACGAAAGGCTCAGCGAGCACTCGTACATACCCGGTGGGAGGAGTCGACCGAACAACAACATGCCAATCATCCAGGAAAGCAACAGACCGATTTCTAGAAATTCTATGAGACCCTCTTACCAGGAAATGAACCCGAACGGTTATTATTTGTTAAAGAATTTTTATTGTTTGGCTAGTTTATATATATTAAAATAAGATTATGTCTATATGTGTGTTCTTTATGCATTGCTACACTATTCATCCATTCGTAATGAAATTTTCACACAATCGCTATTTTTTTAATAAAATGCAGCAAAATAATTGTTTTAGAAGCTTATAGTTTTATTAGAAAGTTTCTTATAGATTTTTTTCCAACAAATCACTTTAAAAATAACTTTGTCAACATTTTAATTTGAAATGTCTGGTTTTCCAAGTTTTATGTTTTCTCTGCATTGACCTCCGTGTATTTCCATCTCACTCATCCATATTTTAAGGCAGAATTTTAGTTGAACGGCTTATCTAGGAACCTCTAGGTTAGATTTACAAAAAATATATCTCATCAATTTCACACAACAATGCAGATTGAAACAGTAACCATAACATAACTGTTATTTTTTTTAAATCTCTCGTATTAATTTCACCGCCAGTCTTGCTTGCTTACTTGCTTGCCTGCTTGAATGCTTGCAAGCCTTGAAAGTGAAAGTTAACTAACTTCCCGTCATCCAATTGAGCTGAAATTAGAAATATGGGCTCACTCCTCATGACAATGCATTCTATTAAAGTTTGAAAATTTTTTGAAAAAAAAATTGGTAATAAAAATAATAATTATCTATGTTTGAAAACAAATCAAATATAATTAAATAAATGTTTACATATATAAATTCAAAAACAAGTCATTTTAAAAGAAACTTTTTTTGTAAAAAATGAAAAGCCAGCAAATCCAGAATTATAAGAGATTCGTGAAAAGAACCTAGTTTTTTACAGCTTACTTGTTATGTACTCTAGTCAGCTAGTTTTCATTTTTTAATGTAATGTGTTTTGTTATTAAAAGTAACTATTCGATGACATTATACGTTTAATTTTCGTATTAATATTTGTATATATTTAAACGCTGCAGATCCAATGGCGATCCACTCTTCTTCCTTCATTCTGAACGATTCATCGGGTCTCCTCAACAACAGTTACAAGCCGCAATCAACTCATACTCTCAACAAGTCTCACACGTCCAATCAATTTGAAGATGGTACGTGATGTTTCTGTTTATGCATCTGACATTCGTGTTCAATGTATGTGACATTCATGTTCAATGTATGTGACATTCATGTTCAATGTATGTGAAATTCATGTTTAATGTATGTGATATTCATGTTCAATGTATGTGACATTCATGTTCAATGTATATGACATTCATGTTCAATGTATGTGACATTCATGTTCAATGTATGTGATTATCATGTTCAATGTATGTGACATTCTGTTTGTCTTTTATTTGCTGCTGTTATTGTTGCTGAGACAAATTGTTATTGTTTTAAAACATCGACATTTTGTTTCTTCATTCTCTAAATGACATAGTTAATGTAAATAAAAGAGGAGGTTTCGGTCAGTGTGGTTCCCACCGTGGGATTCTCAGTGCAACTTTCCCTGCTTGGGGAGAATTACCGAATGTAAACGTACATACCGAATGTAAACGTACATACCGAATGTAAACGTACACACAGGATGTGAACGTACACACAGAATGTAAACGTACACACAGAATGTAATTTTATTCTCGTCTGTTTTGCATAAGCACCTGTCAAATATTTTTTTTTTCAAAACGTTCATCGATGTGAATGTTGAAACGTTTATTTATTTACATTCAGCAAAACTGTAGAAAATGAACTTACTTTTTTCTTATTTTTACTTTGTAATGAAGAATGAAGTTTTTAGCTTCATTCTGATCAGCTTGATTGTATTCGTGTTCGTAGTTTCTACTTTCCGCCACAGTGTCATCATCATTTCTTTTTTAATTACTATCATTACTTCTTCATTTATGATCGTTATTAACATGGTTTTAACAAGTAAAAACTAAAAAAAAAAATCAACCACAACTCTCACTTAATATCTCTCGCTATGTATTTCAGACTTGAGGTTTCGAAAGCCGGAGCTCGCTGAGGTCATTGACTTCTTGAGCCATCACAGCGATCCAATCAAAGCAAATGCAGCTGCTTACCTGCAGCACCTCAGCTACATGGATGACAACATCAAAGCACAAACCAGGTTGTTTAAGAATTTCTATTCATTCTCCACTGTAGAGCTTAGTGTGACTAATGCTTTGCAAGGTCATCTGTTGAAACCATTACATCTAATTATGATCTCTTTACATCTATTTATTACCTCATTACATCTAAGGATGACACCATTAGATCTAGTTATGACCTCATTACATCTAATTATGACCTCATTAAATATGATTATACCTCATTACATTTAATTATACCTAATTACATTTAAGAATGACATGATGACTCAATTACTTCTTTTCTTGTGTTGAATGTAAATTTGTTATTTTTAGAATCGTTGACCGACGACATTGTGGCGATGCGTATAAAAAGAAAACTCATTTTTTAAATTATGTTAACACTCCCAGGGTACTGAGAGGTATTCCACCCCTTTTGGAACTCGTCAACCATCCCCTCCCCGAGGTCCACCGAGCGGCCTGTGGCGCCCTTCGTAACTTGTCTTGCGGAAAGGTCAACGATGATAACAAGGTTAGTTTTTGCTTGAATTCTTCATTTTTTCAGATCTTCATTGTTCTAAGCAGATTAGTGCTGCTACCTGCAAAAATATTTTATTTTAAAATAGCCAGGCATTTCGTAGTTGTACGTAAAGCCGTTTCCCTTCATTTCTCACTCTTTTGTTAGCTGTCCCGTGATGACTCATAGCCATTGTTACAAAATAGCTTTGCTGTGAGTAAAATGTTTGACATATCAGCAATGCTTCAGAGATTTTTTTAAATGATATATTTGTTTCGAGATTATTTTTGTCACGTTCATTTGTTAGATAACTACGATATTGTTGCATCTATTCATTTTCATTTTAATTGAACATTCTACATGAGAAGAGCTTGTGATCAATAATAAATTGCTCGCTTTCATTATTTCATGTGCTGCATATTTCTTTAAATATTAAAAAAACTTAATTTAAAATACCTTTTTCTAAACAAAAAATAATTTCATCATAATCTGCTGTTTAAATTTCATACTTGCACAGTCTGGATGGTTCCCAAAACTGCTTTTATTCTGTGCTTTTTTATTCTTCTTCCTAATGAATGACCTCAAGTCTTGTTTAACACATTCTTGCCATGTCCCGGTCTCTTAGATTGGCACTGCCAGCACACTGATTTCTGCAATCAGAGACTTTACCATTCCTCTCCTTACACTCCTGATAACCAGCTCAATGAAAATTTAATAGATGAAATAGTAATAACATTTTATTTTAAAGTAGCCTATTTTATAGAGGTTTAAAAAATTTAAAAATGAACAATTAAATTAAATTTCGTGTTTACGATTGTGCTCAGAGAGAGATCAGGAATCTAAGCGGCATAACGACTCTCGTGCGATTAATAAGAAAGACTACCGATCAAGATATCCTGGAGCTGGTTACTGGAATCATATGGAACCTTTCTTCTTGTGCTGTTAGTTATTTTTTAGTTTTTTTTTGGTTCAGAATAATTCCATGATTATTTTAAAACTGATAGAATGTTTTTTTTTTATTTAAGAGTTTTTTTTTCATCAGAATAATCTATTGTTTGGTAGTAATTCCAATATCTAATTTGAGTCAAATGATTGATTATATTTAAATAATAAAATGTAATAAATGAGTTTACAGCATGGCCTAAGTTAACAATAATTAATACTAGTAAGCATTCAAATTATGATTTAAAGGAATTGAAAAGGCCTATCATAGATGACAGTCTGAAGACCCTGATGGATCAAGTGATCATTCCCCTGTCCGGACTGAACCGTTCCGATGCTGGCGTGGGACAGCAGAACAGTATACCAAACTATCGGTCTACGATATTCAGAAATGCTAGTGGCGTTCTCAGGTACAGTTTATATTTTGTATGGTCCGGAACCTGAGGCTGACACGATAAGGTTACCAGGACCCTTCTGTGTGGGTTAAAAAGGGTTTAGTCAGGCTTGCAAGAAAAAGGGCATTTCTGGGCAAATCTATAAACATTTTCTACACCACCCATATGATTGACAAGCCAAGATTTAGGGCCAAATTTATATTAATAATTTTTATTTCTTAGATGTGTATTTTTTATAAATAATTGTAATTGTTAGAGTAAGATTTTTAAACTTTCAAAAACTAATTTTCATGCAAACTGTCAAAAAGTAAATGCGATTCCTTAAAAATAACCTTGCACACAAACACACACAGAAACGTAAGTTCTGATGGGGATTACGCTCGCAAGAAGATGAGAGAATGCGACGGATTGGTCGAATCTCTCGTAAGCATCGTCGGTTGGTCGATCAGAAACCAGGACTGCGACAATAAGTCCATCGAGAACTGCGTCTGCGTTCTGAGAAACCTCAGCTATGCCTGTCAGGAGGTTGCCGATCCGAATTACCTCAAAAATAAAATTCTGAATCTAAACGAAAAAGGTTCAAATTTTTATATGATTATCTTTTAATTTCTTTATGGTTTTTTTTAAATACTTGTTTTTTTTAATATGGTTTTGTTTTTTTTACTTCTTCAGACTCAAAAGTCGGTTGCTTTGGCAACAAGTCAAAGTCAGTGAGCAAGCAAAAGACCGAATCACGTAATCAAAATCCGGGGTATAATTTTAAACAGTTGATATTTAATTATAAGCCTTTTTGTTTTTCATTTTTGAGTTTTTTCTATCAAATATATCTTGAAAATCATAGAAATATTTACCATAACTACCAGACTCGACCAATCAAAAGTGCACACGACCACGGGGATGCAGATGTTGTGGTCACCAAAGATCCTGGACATCTACTTCCCCCTCATAAACCAATGCAGCAATCCGGAAACTCTCGAAGCCACGGTCGGAGCCATTCAAAATTTGGCAGCCTGTGATTGGCAGGTTCTTGAAATGATTTTTTATTTATTTATTTATTTAAATTGTTTGTTGTAAATAATTGTTTATAATAGTTATTACCTTTGCTTATTTATAATTTAAATATAAATATTGTATTGCCTATAATGTTTATTATATTTCAGTTTCACTTAATCTCTTATTATGCTGATTGATTGGATTATATGATAATATTATCACCAGCTGTTTTTTTTCTAATAATTTAATAATTTTATCACATCACGTAGGAGTAGGAATTGCATTGGAGTCGCTTCTTATTGATATTTAAGATATTAGTAAATTCAATCATTATTGGTGTTTTTAAAGAACTTTTGTGTAAATTAAATTTAAAAATTTATTTAAAATTGTTTCAATTCATCAAAATCTTTTCTTTTTTTTATCAACTTCAAATTTCATCTCTCGAATCCAGCCATCGATTGACCTGCGAGCGGCCGTCAGAAAGGAAAAAGGTGGAATAAACTCAATCACCAAACTTCTCAACTATTCTTATGACAAAGTCGTCTGTGCTACCGCTACATCTTTAAGGAATCTCGCTCTCGACGACAAAAACAAAGAACTTATTGGTAAATAAATAAATTGCTGAATTTCACTTAGATACTTAATGTAATTAATGTATATTTTTAATTACTGGTTTATTTATGATTGCAGTAATTCTTCTATTCTCATTTATCTATTATTAATTTTAATCTAATTATTCCCAGGAGTATTATTGATTTAATAAGAAGAAAAATAATGATGAATTATTTTCAAAACCTTAAGGAAAACATGCCTTGAAAGACTTAGTTGGAAAACTTCCATCATCGCCCAATCCGACTGAGTTTCCTCTTTCAAATGAAACTATCGCTGCTGTCGAATCAACTCTCTACGAAGTTATCAAATCGAATTCTTCGTTTGCAAGGTTTTCTAATTTTTTTAATTATTAAATTTTTATTTTGATTTTATGAAATTCTGTACAGTGTTTTCTACTCTTCTTAAGTTTGGTACTCATTTGTATAGTACCTACCTAGCCACTGCTATCCGTCGTAGACTGAAAACATTCTTGTTTGATCAGTTCGTGGACGAGCGCTATTGCGCGACATGGAAATAGTGCTATATAAATTTGATTGATTGATTGTTTGAGTACAATAACCAAGTTTTTAAGCTTCATGAAGAAATTATGTGGTTTAAATTTGTGTTCTGTAAATATTCAGTTAAATTTTTAAATATCTTGAACTAATTTTTTTTTTATAAAACAGATCTTTCGTCGACGAGGGAGGAGTCGAGAAGCTGATTAGCATATCGAAAAGTTCGGTCGACGTGTTCGACGAAAAAGTGGTCAGATATGCGAAACAGGTTAGGAAAAACTGTTATTTTATTTTATTATATTTTATTTATTGTTTTTTTATTGGGATGATGAGAGTAACAATCGGTAAGATAAAAAAATATAAAAATATAAACCACCCAAAAGGAATCTCCAAAGAGAATTACTTTTTAAGTAATTTATTTTGTATTGTACTTCTAAGAAATACATGTTAATAGAAAGAAAAAATATTTATTCAGCTTCTACAGAAAATATGGAAATACATCGAACTTCATGATGAGCTCAAGAGGAGGGGTTGGAAACAAAGCGATTTCAATTTCGGAACGTTGCCGTAAGGGTTTTTTTATATTTTTGTTTCAATGCTGAATATTTTCATATTTTTTTAAAATAATTAATATCATAATTATTTAAATGGCAGGCCTTCCTCAGCACAGAACACGATAAATCGTCCAATCATGAGTCAGGGGAAGAGCCAGTATGAAGGTAGCTCTCTTCAAAGACCTGTCTCTTATTCAAATAAAAGTCATAATTATCAAAATACTGCGGAGGGTAAGTGCAGTATTACAAATATTTAATTTAATTTACGTACTCTTACTATTAAAGTTAGATTATTTGTAATAAAGCTTTTTTATTTTATTTTGTTATTAATTAGTTGTTTTTATTTGACATATTAAAAGTTATGAATCAATTTTTTTAATCAATTTTTTCAGATGGAATTGCATATCCTGCACAAGTTGGTTAATTTGATTTCTTAAGTTAATTTTGTCAAGGTAAATATCTAATTTAAAATTTAATTGAAATTAAAACTTTTATTGTACTAATTCTTAAAATACTAATTGAAAGTCTAAGAGTATATGAGTGGAAATATCACACCAGGGCTCTAAAATTTTATTGATACGTCAAATATTCTGAATCGGGATTTCATTTACCAGAGAGAAGATGATATAGCTCTCGATGCTTTGCAAGCCATGCAGTTGAACGACAGATACAGGAGCAGTAATCGCTCAAGAGATCCGTACAACTACAACTACACGGGAAATAACAACAACCAACAGAACTCCTACAACCCAAGCAGTAGTAACAACACTTACAACAGGGCTAACGTCGATCCCTATTATGACCCTGAACGAGATTTCACCCCGCTGCCTCCTTATTCTGGCAATCCACAAAATAATTTCAACAGGGGTCAGGAATATTCGCCCTACACGGTTGATCCAAACTCCAGCAAAATCAGTGATCCTTACAACAGTGTTAGTTTCTCATTAAATTTTACTTAAGCATGACAGGGCTCAATGCAGAATTATAGAATATAAGCTTGTTTGTTTTAAAAATAATTTTATATAGTATTTGCGTTTGGGGTGTTTGTTATTTTTGGTTTGTTTTCTGTTAAATAGGTATAATATATAGATCTTTTTTAATCGAGTGTGCTTAAAAGTATAATATATTATACACTTTTTTCAGAAACAAGTAGATCAGCTGTATTCGAAAGCACAAAGAACGCCTGCCAACACAGATTCTTGGGTCTAATTTGACATTTTTTAATGGACGTTCAAGCTACCAACTTAAACTTTTATAGAAAAATGTACTTACATGAGATATTTTATACTGAAATTACAAAATCACTAAAAAAAAGTAGTTTACTTATTTGCCAGGCAGCTATGATAAATGAGTGTTTCATCATTTCCCATTTTTAATAGGACTGTTTAATTGCTGCTTCAGATACGTTTCAGCAGAATGAAATATCTCAATAAGATGTAAATGTTGTTGAATTTGTAACTGATCCAGAAGTTGTTGAATTTGTAACTGATCAAGAAGTTGTAAAAGTTTTTTTTTGTAATAATTCACTTGTTACCTTGCATGCAGGTTAATTCCCTTTTTATATTTTTTTTATTGTAAGAAAAATTCATTTTATTTCGTATTTACAGAAGAATTTAGATAATTCTTCTCCATTACGTAATAATAACATCGATAAGACTTTTTCGCGATTGTTCTTGTTTTTCATATACAAGCGTAAATTTTTTTATGATTTTTAAGCATCGCTAAGATCTGATTTTAATCTCGCTGTTTTGTGCCTTTAAATAAATTTAGTGTTTTATTGAGTCTGTTAGATATTATGTATGTAAACTTAAAGATGAGTAAAAGATGATCTCTTCGAGTTTGGCTTTAATTTTAATTGTTTTTCCATTGCTGAGCGACATTCCAAGCTAACATTAACTCTTTGCCAGCTGACATAGAATTAGTTTAAATTTGAGATCAACGAGTTCATTTGAAACATAATTCATGTTTGAAGTGATCTGTAGTTTTTTTATGGGCTTACTTGAGTAAGGACATGGCTTCCCATGCCATTGGGCCGAGTCAAATTCAATTGTACTTCAAATAACTTCCCTGAGCAAAAATGTTATTCACACTTTTCAGAATAACTCATCTTTTCTTCATTCACCTCATCACCTGAGGTCGTTAGTTAAATTAACGTCTGCATAGTAGCGCAGTCTAGAAATTCGAACACTGATGAAAGTGATGTAATCGTGACAAATTTAATGGTACCTATAGAGATAGTTTAATTCAAACTCGTGATTGAAAATTCTGTATTTTCTCAAATAAATTATGTAATTTAAGTACCCTGAGAGGCAACGAATATCAGACTTAGACTTGCAACCTTGTTAAAAAATATAATGAATTTAGCTTTCATTTTTTCATTTGCGTATTATTTATGTAGTCATTTAGCGCTAAGTAAATGTCTTGGTCGAGCTGTCTCGGCCATTGTTTATGCCGAGGTCTCGATGGAAATTAAGATGTCTTGCTCTCGATCTCGTGTAGTCTTATGAGTTAATAATAAAGAAGAATAATTTTGAGTAAAATAAAAATGCAGAATATGTCAATAAAAACTCCGCACGTGATAAGATACGCGTACAGAGATCTTAGAGTCGTTCCAAGTTCAAAGGGTACTTCCTCTCACAAATGGAATGCTGAATGTGCACTGTGCAGTATAAGCATCCAAGAATGTATTGGAACAACGTCGGGCTTTGTCAGGTATTTAAATTTAAAAGTTATTATTTTATTATGTTATTTTATAATTAAAAGTGAGATTGGAGCAAGGGCTATTAGCATTTTAGTAAAAAAAAATTGTTGACAATATTTTATTATTGAATTAAGAAGTAAAACAGCTTCTACAATAAACATTAAAATATATGTTCACGTTTGTTGGTCTGGCTTGTTTATGGTTGGCTTACATATAATTTTGATCATCACCATTGAATTTCTGTTTCAGGCACTTGCGAAACAAACACCCGGAGTTGTATGAAGCATATTCAATTGACAGAAATCAACCGATAATAAAATCTGAATCATGCGACAGCACCGTCCTGGTATCTCTGGGGTCTGGCAATTTCACTGACAGCTTAGTAGAGCAAACGAAACATGTCGGAAATGCCGTAAGACAACTTTTTGTGAAATGTCCCATTTCGGTGTCTTTGGCGGACAATCAATACTTTCTGCAATTTCTCCAGACCTTAAATTCTTCGTTCGCTTTACCGTCAAGCAAAGAAATCTGCGAAACTTATATACCTTCTCTACACGAGTGTGTTCTTCTACCATCTCAGGTCAAATTTTTAGCTGCTAAATATGTGGCACTAACTATCAATTATTGGACGGGACAAGACGGAATATTTTTTGCAGTTACGGGACACTGTATGGATGATTTTAAATCTTTCGAGAGTCTTCTGGATTTCTATGTTTTAAATGAAGAAAAGTTATGTGAAGATGCCGCTTTCAAGTTGAAAAAACTGCTTGAAAATTTATGTCTTACTGACAAAGTCATGTATTATATCATTAACAAATCTGATGATAGTTTCAAGGCTTTAAATTTTTTAAATAGTTTCATTCAAAACCACAAAGAAGAGCTCAAAGCGAATGTTTCGTCAGAACATTTTGAGGACTTTACAGAGCCCTACGCCAACTCTGAAAATTCTATGAAGTCATTCATTGATTCTTTTGACAATGAAATTATGTGGAAAAGCTCTTCAATTGATGATAAATTTGGTTTTTTACAAACTGAACTAGGCTGTGATTGTAAACCTATTGAATGTTTCCAAACAGCATTATTACTTGTACTTGGTGATGGCATTTCAAAACTGGACTCCGCTTTTCCCGTTTTAAATAAATGCTGCAAGTTAATAGATATGTTTTTTAAGAATGAGGTGTTCTTCAATCAATTTGGCCATTTAGAGTTTTCCAACAAAAATGGAAGTGGCTGGATTAGACTTTACGAACAGTTGGTTTTCATAGAAAAATTAGATACAGTTTCATTGAAATGTATGTTGGAAAGTTTCGATTACTCACACCTGATGCTCTCGCATTTCGAGCAAGAAAATCTTCAAGAATTTGTCAATGTTTTGTCTCCATTTGTTGAGATCATACAGTTGTTGGAGACATCTGTGTATCCCACTCTGGGCAATGTAGTACCTTCAATTGTCTCACTACACAAAATACTCTCAGCTTTTCAACAAAATATTCACTATCACAAGAATTTTGTTTGTGCCCTTTTTAAGTCTCTCAAAGAAAGATTTTCTGGTCTTTTTGAAAGAATTTCCATGAGTGAACCTTCAAGCTTGGAATGTCAGCCTTTTGGAAGTTTTCAGTACATCATGGCCGCTGTTCTTGATCCAAGGTACAAATTTATCTGGCTGGATGTAGACCATCCAGGAAGCCTTCAAGTCAAGCATGACTTAAAATCTTCAATTATAGGTTAGATTTTAGTTTTTAGTTGCTTCACTGGCAATATTTTTGTGTGTGTGGGACTATATCATTTTTTTTTCACTTCCAGATACACTGTTTCAAACAGCAAAAAATATGAATCTAGTAAATGAAGACATCAAAAACGAAAGTTCTCCCAAACACGAGCACAAGAAACCTCGCCTGTCTTCGGTATTTGCGTCGTATAAAAGCCAAACTTATGCCGGACCAAAAACGGTTACGACGAGATCGGTAATCGAATCGTACGTTCATTTTCTCGGCGAGAGATTACAGACGTGGGAAAGCGTTCCGCAGTTTGAACATTACAATATCATTAAACCGCTCCTCGAGCTGGCATTTTGCGCACCAGCCCGCTCCAGTCGCGCCGAACATGTTGCGCGAAACGGTGGTGTTTTTGGACAGGAGAGTCTCAGGAGTCTTGACCAGATGGCGCTCGGCCGGTTGATGGTTGTAAAATGTAATGAATTATTGTTGTCTTGACGAGTGGCGTTATTAATTTATTAGTCGTTTATCGTGTTTATATTTTCAATATTTATTAATTGATCGTCTGAAGAAATGTTATTACCTACTTGAATTGGAGAAAACTAAAAGCAAGCTAGTCGCAACTTGGAACTCTGTTTCGTTTGCCAATCGTCAAAATCATGGGGCTTAAAAGCTACAACATTTTTCATTGGCGTGGGTAATTCTAAAAATAGTTTTTTGTTATTAAAATTGTGTTTTCCAGCTCAACAAAACTTTGCTATATGTGCTGTAGATCAGGGGTCCGCATTCCACGTAGCTGCTGGAAGCAGCTCCCCCTCCCTCCTGAGGGCCAAGGGAAAATTTCTTTTCCCCACTCACCTCCTCTGTGGGCGCCCCTGCTGTAGATACCCTATTTGACGTAAGAGAGCTCTTTTATCAACACATTGCAAATATCAGAAACTTAGTTTTTCATGAAGTTTTATTTGAATAAAATTCTTTAAAAAAACTTTTCTCGATTAAAACACAAGCATTTTTTAAAGTTGTGTACATTCTAATTCTACTAGTGGGGAGTTGCTCTCATTAAAAGCATTGACGTGCATTGACATTCATTGTTCTGCTGAGCCGTATTTGAGGAAGTTATAGAAACGTTTAAGCTTCGCCTGTAAATAAGTACCTACTATTTGTGTTATATATATTTTTTATAAGTGTATAATATTTATAAGTCTAGATAACCGGATAGGTTAATTAGCAATTTATTAAGTGGAAGTATATGCTCAAATAATTTAATAACAATCCACATTCTTCAGCCTTTATTTATCAAGTGTTTATCCAAACAGAAGAATATGACTGAAAAAAACTGGGATGAAAGCTACAAAATTCCACTTGATGAGTCTGCTAGTAAGCTACCTCTTCCGGGCATTATCGAGTTAGGACAACTAGTGCGAGATGATTTGGACGTTCTGACCCAAAAACTTGGAATGAGACTGTCAGGATTTTCTATTTCGGGTGGTGAAATGTTACGAAAATGGTCTAAAAAAATCGGTGCTACAATTTTAGTTTTAGAAACAACGTTCAAAAATATGACAAGAAATGACCTTGTAGAGAAACTTGACCTTATGAGGTGGGGTGAGTAAAATGAATAAAATTCATTTTTACACATTGTTTCTGCTAACAGTGTCATTTATCGTATCTACCTATAATCAGTAATCATATTAGCAGTGATGGGTTTTAACTACTTTAAAAGTAGTTAACTACTTTATTTAACTACTCATAAAAAAAGTAGTTAGTAACTATTTCCTAACTACTTTTAACAGCAGTAGTTATTAACTACCTCTTAACTACTGTCTAGTAGTTAACTAGTAGTTAACTACTTTTTAACATTAACCAAAAAACCTTTAAACATTTGCAATTAAATACAAGTTAAATAAATCTTATTTTTCAAACTTTTGGTTCATTTCATTTATGTATGTCAACAAATTTTCTTTGATCAAATATTTTTTGTTCATTATTCAAAAAATTTAATTTAAATTGGGGAATTATCGCTGTTGCTAAAAGCTATTCTTCATTTTCCAAAATCGGATAACCTCTTGCATAAAAGCTTAGGAAAAACGTTTTGGATATTTGGAACTGATAGTGTGCAATTGCGTAATAACTTTAATTACACGCCTGCGCGCACTAATTTTACCAATTGCTGACTGCTGACCACCGCGGCCTCTGCGTTATGCAAAATTGCTAACATACATACATACATACATACATACATACATACATACATACATACATACATACATACATACATTTTTTTTTTTTTTTTTATGATAGTTTATAGTCCTTTACACCAAGTGTTTTAAGACTGAATTGGCTGTATATAGGAAGCACATAAGTACTTCCTGTCGTGGATCAAAGTTTGATCCTTTTAACTGTCCCTCCTCCTTTATCCAGGCTTGGGACTGGCTCGCAATTGGCGAGGCGGAGTTACATACATACATACATACATACATACATACATACATACATACATACATACATACATACATACATACATACATACATACATACATACATACAGACAGACATAGGAAATTATGTATGTAGATTACCACAGTGCTTATGAGGAGGTAAAAGAAGCACATCGTCAGAATTATCAATATTATCTTGCTCACTTTCTATGAAATCTAATATACTTTCACCACTAGATCTTCATTATTTACATACATGTCATATACTGGCTCATCCACTTCAGTTTCATGATCTTTAGAGTTTATACAGCCACCAAAAAAGAAAAGTAGTTAAAAAAATAGTTAACTACTGTAGTTAATAACTATTTAAAAAAGTAGTTAACTACTAGTTGTTAACTAGTTTAACAAAAAGTAGTTATTAACTATTTCTTAACTACTGTAGAGTAGTTAAAACTAGTAGTTAACTATTTATAGTTAGTAACTACCCATCACTGCATATTAGTAATAGGGGAGAGTGCCTGAGAATGGTACTGAATGGCAGTGTTGGAAAAAGTACTGTGTTTCAGTACTTAAGTAAAAGTACAAGTAACGCCTCAAAAAGTTACTTAAGTAAAAGTAAAAGTATTTGCTAAAAAATGTACTTAAGTAAAAGTAAAAAGTAACAGCACTTTAAAGTTACTTTTAAAGTAAAAAGTAAAAGTACTGAAGCCGCTTTTTGTAATTGTCATGCGTCAATCATCTAACTCTATTTTATCATAATTCCATCGTCTTTCAAACGCTACTGCGTGATAAAACTGATAAACTAATTGGTAACACGCAAACTAATGAAAAAATTCTATTTTTACGTGCCTTTTTGTCAATTTTTCGTATTTCGATACATGCGCTGGATGCACGCGTATCACGTGTTTCTTCAAGTTTGACGGAGAATTGTGGAATGCTAAACACATAATTACTTTACTTTAGGTTTGCCCAGCAAGCATGTGAATCTGAACGTTTTAGCTTCCATCGATTGAAATCTGAACATTTTAACTAAATATGGCCATGGGCGTTCTTTATTAAGTTCATTGTTGTTACGCGCCTATCATCGCCACCACTGCTCACGTTCGCTCCTTTGGAAGATTCGTTAATGCTATTGCCACGGCGGTACACGATCTTTGATTTGCTATATCTTTATTAATTTTATTTTTTTGTACACTATATGGTGTATTCAAACTCAGAATTTGTACCTTTATATAAAAATATTAATGAAATTTAAAAAAATTATTTTGAAATTTTTATGCTACTACCTAGGATTGGGTTTAGGGGTAGGGTTAGGGTTAGGGTTAGAGCTAGGGATAGAGTTAGGGTTAGTAGCAATTTTACCAATTGTAATCACGTCGAACCGCCGGGGCAATAGCAGTGACCGGAAGATTCCATAGTAGGTAATCTCGAACAATCTATTGTACACCAAAACAAGTATGACCGCGAAAATCTTATCTCCACCCACAAGCTTCAATACTACTAACTACTAACATAAAAGTAAAATGGGGTTTGAAAATGCATACGTTAATAAATAATCATAGATAATTAATACAACATCGATTTAGACTTTATGTCGTTTTATTAATTTTTTACAGTACTTTGTAACGGTTTGTCCTGGAAAAGTAACGAAGTAAAAGTAAGTCCGAAAATAATACTTCGTTACAAGTAAAAAGTACTGAAAATAATCTGTACTCCGTTACAGGCAAAAAGTACGTCTGATGTACTTAAGTAAAGTAACGCGTTACTTTTACTTCGTTACCGAACAACACTGCTGAATGGCCACCTTTTTTCCAAATTGTATAGTATTCAACTCAAATATCCTAAAAAATTATACGTATTAAAATAAAATTTTCTTTTACATTGAACAACCAGCACAGATATCACTACTAAATAATGTACTTCGACACTTTAAAAAATTATAACCATTAATTAAAAAATCTAATTGTACATAGCTTTAAAAAATTGTTATAGGTCAAACATAATTTTCAAAGCGAAGATTTTTTCGTCAATTTAAAATATTACTGATACGATGATTTTCAAAAGCAGATTACATGGATTTTGTGGTTGTACTGAACTATGAAGGCACCTCAAAACTGTTGTATGTTAACAAAATACCACTACGTGCCCCAATTAAAGAAGTTTTAATCCCAGAAATTGAGAAAGTTTGCGAAGTTCCATATTCTTTGGTCGACGTCGAAATCAATGGGAATAAAAATTGGGAAGACCAAACATGCTCAGAATATTTAGTGAGTCGGTTTTTTTCTATATAGGTAGGTATCTAAATTTAAAAACAGTTTTTATCTGATAAATTTGACTCTATATAT
>OZ022245.1:25608567-25669730 GCA_963978895.1 Erpobdella octoculata
GGGGTTTTTTAGAGGTTTTTCTAATGTTTGTCTCTCTCGCTCCCGTTTCCTTCTCCACTTTCCCGTTTTCGTCGCGTTCCCGGTCGCTTTTCCGCTCTCGGTCGTTTTCCAGCTCCCGTTCGCTTTCCCGCTCAGAAGTTTTGTTATCGATTTTCTCTCTTGCTCGCGTTTCCTTCCAAGCTTGCTCTCCCGATTCCAGTCGCTTTCCGCGTTCCCGGTCGCTTTCCGCGTTCCCGGTCGCTTTCCCGTTTCCGGTCGCTTTCCCGTTCCCGGTCGCTTTTCCGTTCCCGGTCGCTTTCCCGTTCCCGGTCGCTTTCCCGTTCCCGGTCGCTTTCCCGTTCCCGGTCGCTTTCCCGTTCCCGGTCGCTTTCCCGTTCCCGCTCACGCTTGCTCTCCCGTTCCCGGTCATGCTTGCTCTCCCATTCCCGGTCACGGTTGCTCTCCCGTTCACGCTCATTTTTTCTTTCCCATTCTTTCATAACTTCTGTTAGCCTATAAAACGTAAAATAGATTTGCTAAGACTATATATATATATATATGAATGTTTGTGGGTTAGTTTGTCTATTATAGAAACGGGAAAGCGACCCGGAACGGACAGCGAGCGGGAACGGAAAAGCAAGCGTGAGCGGGAATGGGAGAGCAAACGTGAGCGGGAAAGCGACCGGGAGTGGTAAAGCGACCGGGAGCGGGAAAGCGACCGGGAGCGGGAAAGCGACCGGGAGCGGGAAAACGACCGAAAACGGGAAAGCGAACGGGAGTGGGAAAGCAGGTGGGAAAGGAAACGGGAGAGAAAGAGACAAACATTAGAAAAACCTCTAAAAAAACCCGGGCAACGCCGGGTATCTCCGCTAGTTACATATAAAAGCAATGGGTTTTAAAAATTCGTTTTTAATTTACTTGTTTTTAATTTAAAAACGATGAGCTATGGGTACGAAAACGGTTTCACAAATTTTAAAAATATTCTCAACAGGCAACCAAGAAATTGGGGAATGGAAAGCATTGTACAGGATCGTACTTGATCAGGAAGAAAACAAACGCTGATCATTTTGTGATGTCTACTGTGTAAGTTTTCTAGCCAATTTATATAAAAAATCAAAACAAGATTTAATTAAAATAAAATTATTTTTTTTAATTTGGTAACTTTTTATATATAAATTACCGGTTAAAAAACTTTATTTTTTTTGTTTTTAAAGTTATGACAACACGGTTTTGCATTTCGTAATCCACACTTCTTCCGATACAAATGGTAGCCAAAAATATTATTTTTTTGATGACGGTGTCCGCTGCTCTAGGGTAAAAGATTTACTGGATTACTACTCCGAGCACCAGTTTGGATCAGAGTGCCAGCCTGTTCCAAAATTTAGGCTGAAAAAACCCGTAGAAGAACAAAAGATTTAACCATCATACAATGTTATATAAATATTATATTAAAACCTATTTTAAATGTAGTTAATATTAATTGTTGCATTCGTATGGATTGTATTTATAGAAACTTTTGCGAAGAAATTAATTAACTAAAATGACACCATAAAACACCGACAGTCGAGAGAAAACTTGATACAATTGTCAGCTTGAAATTAAATTCAAGATTGTAAAACAAGAAACAGTGAAAAACAAAAGAAACATTTTTTTAAAGTTTTCCATGCACGTCTATATTAGGCGTGTCTTTCATTTGCGAAAATACGATAGAAATTTTTTAAACGTTATTTTTAAATTTCCTCTATGAAAAATATTAAAAAAAAATTGTTTTATTAAATTTTCAGATTGTTTGTACAAAATAAAATAAAATTAAATAATAAACTTAAAAATTTCGTTTTTCACAAATCTTGTAATTCAGTAGCTTGTAAATTTTCGCAAATCGTTGTTTAATGTTGATAAGTCTATAACATAGAAAAACATTGTAAAGTAATTTGTAAAAATAAGGATAAGGTAATTTATACAAAAAGATGCAGGGTAGTTAAAACAAATCTTACTGATTATTGCAATTACAACAATTTTCAACAGCAAAATGCTGAATTAAAAAAAAAATCATTACAAAACAGGTTGGTATCTCATCAGTAAGTAAAACAAGCAAGAACCAGAATGTTGTTTCTGCAAGATGGATTTTAAAGCCTCATCCATACACATAGGCGCGTAGCCAGGAAATTCTGACGAGGGGGGGACATTTTTGTGAAAAAAAAGATCATTTAGCAGGGATAATACCCCTCCCCCACAAATAAATATTTAGCCGTTCAAGACACATTTTAGAACCAGTTAAGCTTTTGCAATTTGCACATGTTCATTTTAAAGAATAACTTATTACTTTTAGATTTTCCTATATAACTAACCGACAAATTTTGCCACCCCTTTAAAAAAACTAAACTTAAATGACTGCGGAGGTGCGTAACACAGGCAAATAATGTTGGGAAAGTGCCCAAAATGCCCTCTTGAGCAGCTAAAAAGTGCCAACATTTCTGACGGCGGGGGGACAGTTATCCATGTCCCGTCCCCCTCTGGCTACGCGCCTGCATATACAAATAAGAGCGATTAATCTAATCATTTCCAAATCAATTTTGAAATAGAGTTTCTGGCACCAAAAGTTGTATCTTCTTTCTAAGTTAGCCTAAAAGGAACATTTATTAATTTGTGCTTCTTTGGCCTACCGTCATTTAGAGAATAAGTTAAATATATTAATATTAAACACTGGCTATACCTATACAATGGTTTGTATATTACATATTGTGACAGACGCAGGCAGAATTTTGAGCACCAATTGTTTTGCAAAACTAAGCTATCCGACAAGGAAGTTTACTAACTATTGGAATTTCTCTCGTAGAATAGCCCCGATTTTTAAAATTTGTTTAATTACAAAATCTAATAAACGAATTGAAATTGGTTTTTTCCCTGAAACTATTTCTTCATTGTAGTTTGTTATCGTTAAACTCAATTTTTCATATAATGGATGATCAAGAATGGAACGAAAGTTACAAATTGTCTCAAGACAAACTTTTCAGTGAGTTTTCAGTCATAGCAATAAAAGAGATAGGAAATTTAATGATTGACTGCCTGGACGAAGTAGCGGAAAGACTTGGAATGACACATGAACTACGGCAGTTACCCTCAACTCACAGGGGGGTGCCAAATATAAATTCAGGAGCTGAATTGTTAGACAAATGGTCACGCAAACCCAACACAACCCTTAGGGTGTTGCATTCAGTGTTTGGAAAACTGAATCGACATGAATTAATCGAACGTTTGGATTATCACTCGTGGGGTGAGTTGAAAAAATTTTAATTTGAATGAGCAATAATAAAATTATTATTTTAAAATTCAGATTATTCGGATTATGTGGCTATATTCGACAATGGAGCCAGTAAAACGCACGTCAATTTAACGAAAATACCGTCGCGTGCTCTACTCCATGATGTCTTAGAGCGGCAATTCATATCCAGATACGGGAAACCGTTGTCTTCTTTTGAAATCAAGGTTAACGGCGAGGAGAACTGGACGGACAAGAAATGCACGGCATTTACAGTAAAATTATATAGTATTTTATATTAAGTTCAGACATGGAGTACTAAAAACTGTAATACTCTGTGGTTCAGAGTAGTTAATAATCTTAATTTTGTATTTTTTAAATTATATTTAAGGGAATGCAGATACTTGTTGTTTTCAAGATGATCGACCCGGTAGGTTGTAAAGTTTTTTAAACTAACAAAACTTTTTTTGCATATCAAAATTTTTAAACTAGCAAAACTTTTTTTTTGCATATTAATAAGCAAAATTACAAAAATTTAATGTCTAGATATTTTTTAAAGGGCAATGCTGAAAATCTTCCTGGCTATAGAAACATTTCTAGAGACATGGTAGGATACGTTTCCACAAATATGTTATTTTCATTATATTAAAAATTTACATTTAATTTGAAAAATTCCGAGTTTATAAAAATGTTTTAATTGATTTTAAGCTTTATGTAGCAAAAGCCAAAAATTTAAGTTTTAACTTTGCTAAAAGTAAAATAAAATAAAGTCATCCACATAATTTTTTTTCAATAAATATACATAAAAAAATCTAATAAACTTCGATCATGTTTTTATCTGTAATTTTGATTTTAAGAATAATTATCTAGAACTTTTTGTCTGAGCAAACACAGTATTCATAATTACAACTTTGGTATTTTTTTTTAAATCATACACATTATTATACGAGACTTGAAATAATAATATTGATAAAAAGCAGCTAAAAACTTTGTAAAATGTAACGTAAAGAGAAAAGTTGTCTGTTTTTAATGTTGACAAGCAAGAAGTGGTTAGGTGGGTAGGTAGATAGGGTAGTTTAAAAAATATTGTTTATTAGTCCAACTGTATTATTTCTTCAAAAGGCAATTTCTGAACTGAGAAAAATTCAGCACAAACGAGGCTCGTATCTTATAAGGAAGAAAACAGGCGATGACCAGTATGTAGTCTCTGCTAAGTAAGTTTTGAATCATCATTTAAACAACACTTTCTAATCTCTCTCTCTCTCTCTCTCTCTCTCTCTCTCTTTCTCTCTCTCTTTCTCTCTCTCTCTCTCTTTCTATATATATATATATATATATATATATATATATATATATATATATATATATATATATATATATATATATATATATATATATATATATATATATATATATATATATATATATATATATATATATGTATATATATAAATGAGATTATGTATGTATGTATATCCAGATGTCCTTTATGTTTTGCTACACCATTCATCCGATCGTAATGCAATTTTTACACAAGCTTGAGAGAATGGGAGACAATTATAGTGAAAAAAATTGAAATCGGTCACAAAATGAGCGGAGCGGGAGCGGGAAAGCGGGCGGAAAAGCGAGCGGAAAAGAAAATTAGAAAATGAGCGGAAACGGAAAAGCAAGAGGGAACGAAAAAGTAACTGAGAGCGGAAAAGCGAGAGGGAAAAGTAAAGCGACCAAGAGCGGGAAAGCAAACGAGAGCGAGAAAACGGTCGGGAGCGGGAAAGCGACCGGGATCAGGAAAGCAACCGGGAGCGAGAAAGCAACCGAGAGTGGGAGAGCATGCGGGGAAAGAAACGGGAGCGAGAGAGACAAACATTAGAAAAACCTCTAAAAAATCCCGGGCAACGCCGGGTACCCCCGCTAGTGTATAATGAAACAAAATTGCTTTGTTGAACAATTTTTAAATTTGTATATACACACACACTCATATATATATATATATATATATATATATATATATATAAATATATATATATATATATATATATATATATATATATATATATATATATATATATATATATATATATATATATATATATATATATATATATATATATATATATATATGTATATATATATATATATACAGTGTTGGGTAAAATCATTTTTGAAATGATTTGAAATCAAAATCAAAATCATTAATTACAAAATGATTTCAAATCAAAATCACTTGTAAAAATGATTTCAAATCATCAAATCAAAATCATTTTTTTTATAAATTATTATTACACGGTATGGTTTAATTTAACATAATTTTGTCTATAAAATAATGTTTTAACACAATTTGATCTAAAATCACTTAAACAATGAAAAATATGATTTCAAATCAAAATCAAAATCATTAATTACAAAATGATTTCAAATCAAAATCACTTGTAAAAATGATTTCAAATCATCAAATCAAAATCATTTTTTTTATAAATTATTATTACACGGTGTGGTTTAATTTAACATAATTTTGTCTATAAAATAATGTTTTAACACAATTTGATCTAAAATCACTTAAACAATGACTAAAGTTTATTCATCTTCAAAAGCAACAATTTCTCAAATATTGAATCACTCAAACTATTTCTTCTGTGAGTTTCAATTAAACCGGCGGAACTGAACAGTTTTTCGACAGGAGCTAACGAAGGCAGCGTTGTATTATATCGTATGAACACTTTTTTAATCAATTCATATGAACTAAAAATGGCAAAAGTGCTGTCAACATCCGATAAATAGTTCATCATTTTTATCTGAATGTTGTAGACATTGTTAGAGGTACCGATGGTCTGTGAAGAACACTGGTCATCATAGTAGCCTTAGTCATTATCAATTCGTTCCATGCTTTGACTTTTGAGTCCATCAGCAGTAGCTGACACAGATATGACGCTCATCTTTTAAATATTAAAATCAACAAAATTCAACTGCATTTGAGTTTTCGGCATATTAAGATAGCAACCTACTTGATTTAATAATTGTTCGGTAGGAAAGTACAGTTTTACCGTATCTATTATAGTATAATTATAGCACGTTACCTTCAAATGACGAAGAAAATTTTGATCCTGAAATTGACTTAGCGCAATTAACACACTTAGCTACCACTCTTTCCCGCTAGTTATTTAAAAAAAATTATCATCAAGTAACGAAGGCAAATTACACATTCTTACGCAATTCAAATCGTAATCTATGCTATCTGCCATGTTGTTAAAAACTATTTGTATAAGTTACCGCTCAAAGCGATTGTTGGCTTGGCATAGAAATAGCAGCATAGAAAAAATATGTTATGATTTTGATTTTCGAATATTAAAATAAAATCGAAAATCGTCAAAAAATGATTTCAAATTAAAATCATAATTAAACTTTGCAAAATGATTTCAAATCAAAAATCAAAAATCAATATTTTGATTTGAAATCGTGATTTGAAATCATTTGATTTCAAATCCTACCCAACACTGTATATATATATATATATATATATATATATATATATATATATATATATATATATATATATATATATATATATATATATATACATAAAACACTCTAAACAAGAAAAAGGAAAGACATTGCAAAGATCAAAGATCCAGAACATCCGCCAGCAGAACTTGAATTACATCTGACGGCGTTAAATGAGAGTAGATAACATCAAATTAGATACAGGGTTGATATGCTTCGATACTATAACATTAGTGTGGTATTATAACTTTTTTCATGTTGAAAGACGTTAACATAAAAATATTGAACTTTAATTAAAAGAAAAATACTTTCTCCTACTTTTCCAGATACCAGGACAATGTTGTCCATTTTTTAATCCACCGCTCCGAAGATGAAAACGGCAGTTTAAAATACTTTTTTTTCGACGACGGCCAAAAGTGTACTTCTGTGAAGAGCTTGTTGGATTATTACACAAAAAATATTTTTGTTACACAAACTGAGCCTGTTCCGGCTTTTTGTTTAACCTCACCAATTTGAAAATCCTGTATACATTAGAAGTAACAAATTTTTGTATAATACTTTTTACCTGTATTTAGAATCGTTAAGTTTTTCCGTTATTGTTTGTTATCACTCAACGTGCATTTTCAGGGACTAGGTTTTAAATAAATTGTTCATTAGGCGAATAAACTGTTCTAACAACTTTTTTTTTCACTTTTTTTGTAGTTGAAATTATTAATTACTTTGCAAGTACATTTCTTTATGTTCTACCCTCGTTTAGACTTGTGAGTTCTCAAAGTGCGAAGTGAAAATAAAGTTTTTTGTGGTTTCAATTGTTTGCTTAATCGATTTGATTCGGTGTCGGTATTATTGAACATTTTTAGGTTTGTTGGAGCTAACTTGACTTAATTTTTTTATAACCAATGAAACTTTTAATTCTTTTTGTTTTCTCAACAAAAAACACGTTTTATTAATGTTATTGCCAACAGGATTACAATTAGTGCGTTATAGCTAATTTGTCATACTATCATAAGTTAGCTTTTATTGCATCAGAAAAAATCATCTCCGTTATTTGCTGGCGGTGTAGGTACCTACTTTTATTTTCAGCCAAGCGTATTATATTGTGAGCTTTAAAATATATTAAAAAGCTATAAAAAAATAGCTTGAGATCATGAACGTTTGCACCCGTTAAAAATCCATAATATATTGTTGTTAGTTAAAAAAAATAGAATTTAAAAAAATTTCATACAAAATACTTCTTTTTACAGTGATTTATTTATAGCTCATTACGTGTGTGGTCAAGGTCTATTTACTCAATTTTAAATCTTTTCCCGTTATTCGAAAATGAAAAACTTAGGAGCAATTAAATTAAATTGTCTTTTTTTGTATTGAGCAAAAAAAGAATTTTTCTAGATCAATTTAGAGAAAAAAATATGGCAAATACACAAAATAGATGTAATCTTATATCTTATAAGCTAAGAAGCAAAGCTAATATTTTGCTTCTCGTTTTTCCACTGACCCCTAGCTGACGCATGTCAACTACCCCTAGCTGACGCATGTTAATGACCTCTAGCTGACGCATGTCAATGACCCTTAGCTGACGCATGTTAATGACCTCTAGCTGACGCATGTCAATGACCTCTAGCTGACGCATGTTAATGACCTCTAGCTGACGCATGTCAATGACCTCTAGCTGACGCATGTTAATGACCTCTAGATGACGCATGTCAATGACCTCTAGCTGACGCATGTTAATGACCTCTAGCTGACGCATGTCAATGACCTCTAGCTGACGCATGTTAATGACCTCTAGCTGACGCATGTCAATGACCTCTAGCTGACGCATGTTAATGACCTCTAGCTGACGCATGTCAATGACCTCTAGCTGACGCATGTTAATGACCTCTAGCTGACGCATGTTAATGACCTCTAGCTGACGCATGTTAATGACCTCTAGCTGACGCATGTTAATGACCTCTAGCTGACGCATGTTAATGACCTCTAGCTGACGCATGTCAATGACCTCTAGCTGACGCATGTTAATGACCTCTAGCTGACGCATGTTAATGACCTCTAGCTGACGCATGTTAATGACCTCTAGCTGACGCATGTCAATGACCCCTAGCTGACGCATGTTAATGACCTCTAGCTGACGCATGTCAATGACCTCTAGCTGACGCATGTCAATGACCTCTAGCTGACGCATGTTAATGACCTCTAGCTGACGCATGTCAATGACCTCTAGCTGACGCATGTTAATGACCTCTAGATGACGCATGTCAATGACCTCTAGCTGACGCATGTTAATGACCTCTAGCTGACGCATGTCAATGACCTCTAGCTGACGCATGTTAATGACCTCTAGCTGACGCATGTCAATGACCTCTAGCTGACGCATGTTAATGACCTCTAGCTGACGCATGTTAATGACCTCTAGCTGACGCATGTTAATGACCTCTAGCTGACGCATGTTAATGACCTCTAGCTGACGCATGTTAATGACCTCTAGCTGACGCATGTCAATGACCTCTAGCTGACGCATGTTAATGACCTCTAGCTGACGCATGTTAATGACCTCTAGCTGACGCATGTTAATGACCTCTAGCTGACGCATGTCAATGACCCCTAGCTGACGCATGTTAATGACCTCTAGCTGACGCATGTCAATGACCTCTAGCTGACGCATGTTAATGACCTCTAGCTGACGCATGTCAATGACCCCTAGCTGACACATTCTGTTTCCACGCTCTCGTTGAACTTACTAGCTCTACCTTTTTTACGAATAATCGACAGTAAGTGTGTTATATTTATTTCACAGCTAATCAACTATGGAACGAGTTTAAAAATATTAAAATACAAAAAGTTATGTTAATTTTAATTTCATCAACTCAAAATTAAATTAATAATATAAAATTTTAATCATTTCTGCAGTACAAAATAATTTATAACCATATTAATAAAATCATTTTCGTCGTTCATAAACAAGGAAGTTAACAGAAAACCCAACCAAATAACTCAATAAATAAAAACAAGAGACTCCTTCGTTGTATCGCCTCCTCAGTTGTCAGCTGAAAGATTTAAAGACTTGCTCATATACTAACATTTAAAAAATATACGGATTATAAATACAAAAAGCTTTTACTAATTTTCATCCGACACGAAAAAATGGCAAACTTTGCAGCTAATGAGAAATTCGATTCTAGCGAGCGATTTGCAGTCTTGTCAGAAGAACAACAACGTGATATAGGAGACATTTTAGGGCCCATGGATGACCTCGTATTTATCGTGCACCGACTGGGGTTGCAGGAAAAATTTGACCTCATCAAAAGCTCTGAAAGTCCCGGGCATAGAGCCTTAAACATGTGGTCTGAGAAAGCGGGCTCAACTTTTAATGTACTGTGGATGGTTTTCAGATCTCTAGAACGATGTGATTTGATAGCAAAGCTGGAACATTATGTTAATAGTGAGTAATTTTTTGTAGATCAATTGTTAACCTAATATTTTAAAAAGATTCTCACTTGTGTGAGTTTGCTTTAAGAACCCGAGGACAGTTTCAGACCTGAAAAAGTAAAAAAACCAGTGAGTTTAGTTTTCAATCATAAAAAATGTTTTGCTCTAATAAAATCAATATGATTTTCTATTTTATTTATTAAACCATCAACAACAGCAGCAGCCTAATGGCTCTAATACTTATGGAAATATAAGAAATTTTGCTAATATCTCAAAAGAACAAGTAAGCTGCTGTTTTTTTTCATTTTAAAAACTAGGCAAATTATTTATATTTTTAATTACATTTGTAGGCTGTCGATATGCTTAAAAACTGTGGCAGAAGAGGATGTTACGTTCTTAGAAAAAAAACAAACTCCTATCAATCGTACGTTCTTTCAACGCTGTGAGTGATCGAGATTCAATAACGAAAGTTCTAGGCATTTTCAACTTGTTATTCTACATTTTATTCACTTTTCAGGTACGAAAACAAAGTATGGCACTTTGATATTTTTAAAAAAGACGACGAAGATGGTTCAAAATATTATATATTTAAAAACGCTTATTTATCTCGGACGATAAATGACTTGATAACGCATTATACGAATAACCCTTTCAAATCAGAAGTAGACAACGTTCCAGAATTTTTTCTTAGTGAACCGATATGTAAATAATTTAATTATTAACAGCAACGTGTTCATTTATTTTCTATCATCTTGATCTCTTTTTTGCTTACTTATAAGTTAGTTGGACCCTATTGCCACCAGAACCCAGTAGATTAAAATCATTTTCTGGTGCTCAGATAGTGTTTCAAGTTTCAATACTTTGACTAGTTGAATGTTCGAGACTAGCCGGCTGAATGCTGACCGACTGACTAATTAGCTTCACACCTAACAGAACTTGCAGTGTTACTTAGTTCAGGTGAACAGAAAATTTAAGCCAGGGACGTCATTTATTTAGAGTGGGCAGGAAGGAACTGCTCCTCTTCAGATTTTAAAGTGGACTTCTCCAGACGGTTGAAGTGGGCTTCTTCTGGAACATACACCACCCGCGGTCATCAGCTCTTTCTGAAAAGAAAAGTTTAGCATTATGAGAACATTTTTTGGAGCGTGTGAGCTTAATGAACATGTTGCCTTTTAATGGTTTGATCAAATAACGGCCTTGGCTTCAGAACAGATATTTTTAGTTTATTTATAAACACTGGAACTTATTTCAAACCCGTTAAGTTTAGTTTAAAATCTTTAAAAAAAAACTATAATGGTTTTTTAATGCCATCAGTAAGTTGAAAACATAAAACCGACAAATGTCAATATCTATTTTATAAAACCAGAAGATAAACAGCATTTTGTTAAAACATCCACAATGGTAATGTACTAAACGGTATTAGGCCTATAAAAATGTCTCATATGACAATTGTAGATTAGCACCAATTTTGGTCAACCTAATTTACTTGCCAAAACTGCATGAACAATTTTGAAAGAAAGTTGAAAAACTACATTTTTCTAGTTGGCCAGTCATTTTTCTCACCATGAAGTCACTTCCGCCAAAAATGTGTTTTCAAGATGTCCACTGTTTTATTTATAGAGTCAAAACTGTTGGCATAACTGGCTGCCACAGTTAAAACTTGGTGGGTCGAAATAACATCAATTGGTAACCATTGGTGGAAACCCGAATAAAACTGATGCACGTTAAATTATGCCATTTAAAGATTTTTATTTGCAAAAAGTTATTTTTAGGATTTAGGGAAGCTATTAAGACAAAATGCAAACTTCTTTAAAGACCGCGCAGATAAGATCTTAGAAGTTCATTATTAAGTTTACGCCATTTTTAACGAGTGTAAATTAGTTTCTGTTTGTTTTTTTTTTGTTTTTTAAATAAAAAAATTAATAATTCTAGCCAAGTAGTATTATTTATCAACGAAACCAAAATGTTCCAGTTTCTTGTTCTTCAAAATCGCACTGTAAAGTTAAGATTTTCAAAAAAAAATGGTAGTAATTTCGAGACATAAAACCAATTAGAAAATAACGTTTACAAGACAAGTACCTACAAAAATAGAACTATATATTGTAATAATTTATTATTACCTTGGTATCTGTGCATTAAATAAGTTTTGAATATATATTTGCTAAATAGCTCATTAAAAATGGCGCAGATTTAATTCTAAGCGTAGCCTGTTCACGAATCGTACGAGTTTGAATTAGTTGACAAATTAAGTATGGCTCGATGACCACCCCTTGTGATCGAAGTCGATAAATACCCGAAAAAATAGGATATGTCGTATCAAATCCGTTTCGAGCAGGACACGTAGTTGAACCGTTCAAAAATGCAGGCTTTGTATGTTCTCCTTTTTGTTGGCTGTATTTATTCAGCACAAGCTATTAACTGGAAATCTTGCGGTTAGTATAGTTACACTGTAAATATACATATAATATACGTAAAGTTTATACTAGCAAAGGCACAATAATATTTTATTTTATTATATTATATACAGCATATATAATATACATATATACATTGTTATAATATATATATGTGTGTGTGTGTATATGTATAAAATAAAATAATTGTTTTTTTTTCATTTACCTTGTGTTTTGTTGTTTTTTAAAACTGTAGTTCGTTTATGTTTCCATCAATATAATAAGAAGAAATAGTTTTTTTTCATGTTATACATTGGGTCTGTGTGTAAATAAATTTAGCTAGGCTAGTGTAAATAAGACTATGGTAGTTCATAGGTATTACTTGAGTTATCCAATGTACATAAACGTTTTATATTTTACTGCCACAGGTCCTGATGGAGTAGTTAAGAGTGTTACTATTCCCGGCTGTGAGAATGAACAAATCTGTCAGCTACACAGAGGAAAAAATGTTACCTTTGCTGTCGATTTTATCCCTAGTGAGAAACATTCAGTTTTGTGTTAAAATTTGATGCAAAAATTTATTCTCAAGTCTTATTCAATTAAAATACATTTAATCGTCATGATTTTTTTTTCAGACCGCGACGCATCTCAAGCCAAAGCTGTGGTGCACGGTAAAGTTTACTTCATCACTCGTCCTTTCCCTTTGCAGAATCCTAATGCTTGCCAGAATTCTGGCCTCACCTGTCCCTTAAAATCTGGAACCAAATACGATTACAGCACAGCTATTTTTATCCAAAATTATTATCCTAAGGTGATCTAATGATTTCTTTATTTTGGCACAAACGAGTTTTTTGAGAGTTTAATATCAACGTTAACTGTTGTTACTTATTATATTATTTTTTTTTAAATTTTATAATCGTATTTGTCAACTATTCAAAAAAACTAGTAAATGATTTCTGATTAATTTTGAAAACATGAGCGGTGAAAGACGATAAAGACATTCGTGTCAAAAATGTTTATCGGTTTTAACACCTTGATATTTTATATTTATAAATTATATTAATTTATACATATTCCAGATTTACCTGCTTATGTTTTGATTAATCTTCAAATAATTGTCTATTTATTTCTAGGTCAGTGTTAAGGTGGAATGGAAACTGGTCGACGAGCATAACAATAACATCTTCTGCATTATGGTACCCGCCCGATTAGCTTGAATGCAGACATGTTTTGAAAATTTTCAAATTGAGACAATCCTTATAAATAAAACTTTTCTTTTACTAGCTGCATAAAATTTTTATAGGAATGCAGTATGTCTATTAATGCTCTTTTATTAGGAAATTATACATTAAAAATTTATTTGAAAACGTGTTTTGTGTTTAACGTTTTTAAAAATTACGAAAACGTTTATGAACAGACAAGTAAAGATTTAGGTCTCTGCTATAAGCAGTGCAATCATTATCTCGTACATATCCTAAGTGGTGTTTTTCAGTTTTATTTCTCAATGCATAATCGCATGCAAACTCCAAAAATCATCAACAACTAGGCAGATAACCGAAAGATTAATCCAATACACCCACGACCTGCAAGTCAGGGCTTCGATTTGCAATGCAGGACAAGTCCGAAGGTTGACTCAATTTTTTTTTCTCGGCTTGGTATAAATAAATACAATATACGCATCTGGACAATGGCGTCGCCACATGGGAGCACTTGGAGCACGTGCTCCCCCTGAAAAATTAAATTGTCGTAATTTCGAAGCTGATTAATTGCTTCTGCGGTCCTGCGGAGCCCCAGTGCGGACAACGTGGTAAATATATAAAGGATAGCGTCTTTTTATAGTACTTACGTAGTTACGTTGTTTTCAAGTAAATACTACAGAAAACATTGCGACAGCAAATTTCCCAAATATCTTGAATTTATTTATACCGTTCCGTAATGCCGTGCGTAATGCTGACTCACACTGGCCAGCTAAAGCTTGTCCGCCATGCATGGAAGAACTTCGACGTTTGTATTCCATTTTGATCGCAGTTCCTGTAACAAGTGCTGGATGCGAACGTGTTTTTAGTAAGCTGGCTTTAATCAAAAATAAACTGCGTTCAACCATGGCGCAAGATCGTCTTCAGTATTTAGTATTGTGCAGTGTAGAACGGGATGTTCTGAAACAGGCATCACTGGACAATATCGTTGACAGATTTGCGCACGCTGAAAATCGACGTATTCGTTTGATTTAATTTTCAATGTTTTGTTTTCCTTGACATTGTTCAAGTTAGTACAACAGTGTGTCAGTGTCAGTGAACAGTTCAAAAATCAACAGACTAGTAGCAGGCTAGTAACGTTATAATAATATCTCCAATCATCATATTCATAGTAATATCAACAATCAATAATCAATCAATATGTGCTGTGTAATTATTTGATTATTAAATAGAAATTCAAATTTGTCTGAAATAAATTCAATATTCATTCATTCAAAACACTGTGAACACTTCAACACATATATTCTACTGTATCACTGTGTAAATCAATTAATCACAGAAATTCTAAATAATTTTGTAACCGATTACACGGGTATTGTCTAAAATTTTCCCGAAATCTGGTACATTGATTGCTTATTTTTAATTTGCTACATTGCTGCTCCCCCTGGATTAAAAAGCTGGCGACGCCACTGCATCTGGAATGATAAAGTTGGACACGTTTCCAGTTCGGACACGGCGTACGTGTGTTCAGTGAAGTGTGCGATCACACGTGCAAACACGGGCTATTTCATTTATGCCTAATGACATCCTTGGATTATTTTGCCAAGTCCAACTGAGTTCAAAACGGTCTTGCCAACAGGTTCAAAGTCAATGTCAGTTTCTGGCTAGTATATGGCAACCAGTGAATCTGCCAATATTTTCGCTTTGTTATCTTTTTGATCTTTTTTGTGAATTTTATAGGTCTTGATTACTGTTTTTTTTATAATAGTTTATAGTCCTTTACACCAAGTGTTTTAAGACTGAAACGGCTGTGTCAGAAGCACCTAAGGATTGGGACTGGCTTGCAAAAGCAAGGCGGAGTTGTCTTGATTGCTGTTAAACTAGAAGTCATATCTAAAGACTATTGAGTTTGGTCAGTTGTGTTTGTTCGTGCAGTCCTAAAACAGCTGATTAAAGGACTATAAACTATAATACACTACACGTTTGTTCGTGTAATTCGTGCTGAGTGAAAGGTCGCGTAGTTTGCTTGTGCGTAACGTATTATATAATTTATCAAAATCGTTGTATTGTTTAAGTTGAGTTTTTAAGGACACAAAACACTGGATTAACAACAACAAATTGGATATTAGCGGTTAATTGTAAATTTATTGCAAACTCAAACACTGGATTACAATAACTACAATAATTCAACAGATTATCAAATCTAGAGCTGTTGTGTTGTTTAAACAAAACACTAGATTAATAAAAACAGATTGAAATTAGATGGTTATTTGAAGGTCATTGTACATTCAAACATTGGATTTACTACAACTGAACAGATTGAAAACTATATGATTATTTGAAGTTCATTGTAATCTGTGAAAAATCAAGTAATATAAACTTACAGTAAATAAAAGTTTACTGCAGTTGATTTTTATGAAATACAAAAAACACGGTCATCAATGTTATCCAAAATTAATGGTGATGAGTTTTTTATTGCATTCTATTAGTCCTTCATCTAATGCATTTTTATAAGAAGAGAATGTTATGAGTCTACCATTAGTGTCAACTCTAAAATAGTTACTAAAGTGTTCAACAGAAAAACTGGGATAAGCAACGAAAACTATTTCAAAATGAGATTTTCTCAGTTAAATCAACATCAAAGGACAGTTAATCTAATCATTGATGAAATGTATGTAGTATAAAGAGTTGAATATAGTGGAGGAGAGTATGTTGGATTATTATCAGACGGAAACGTTGCCAGCACAATCCTTTGTTTCATGATAAAGTTTGTAATTGAAAAGTACAAAGATTTAATTTCCATATATCCGGTTTCGAAGTAGACTGCTCATCAACAGTGATGGTTTTTAACTACTTTAAAAGTAGTTAACTACTTTATTTAACTACTCACAAAAAAAGTAGTTAGTAACTATTTCCTAACTACTTTTAAAAGCAGTAGTTATTAACTACCTACTTAACTACTGCCTAGTAGTTAACTAGTAGTTAACTACTTTTTAACATTAAAATTTTAAACAAATGTAATTTCCAATAACAAAATATAATTATTTACATTTTTATTTACACAATCATTTACAAAATGATACTATCAAAAGCATTTACAGAATATCTAAGATGATCTCTTAAAAAAATCATCATATCAATATGGTTATCAGACAATTTACTTCGTCTGTCAGATAAAATTTGTCCTGCTACACTAAAAAGTCTTTCAACTGCTGCTGAACTTGGCAATGTTGAATTGAGCTTTATAAATGCTGCACAAACATCTGGATAATGGAAGAGACTTTGGATGTTCTTGGACGGGTTTGATAAATAATCATTAAGCTGTTCAGCCATTACATTGTCAAAGGAGTTTGGTATGGTATCCATATAGTCGTACCAATCGTCATTTTCACTGCACTGATCATTGTCAACAGAGGTGATTGTTTTTGAGGTAGAGCTTCTAGATTTACAACCTGCAAAGATATTTATAAAAACAATAATTAATAAACAATAATTAAACAATAATGCTGTGTATTGTTAATTGTTAACCAAAAAAAAACCTTTTAACATTTGCAATTAAATACAAGTTAAATAAACCTGATTTTTCAAGCTCTTGATTCATCTCTTTTATGTAAGCCAATAATTTTTCTTTAATCAAATATTTTTTTTGCTCATCGGACAAAAAATTCAATTTGAATTGGGGAATTATCGCTGTTGCTAGCATATACTCTTCATTTCCTAAAACAGGACCAAATCGTTTCTCTATACCCCGAGATAGTGTTTGTATAAGAGGTTTGATGGTTTTTTCTGAACAGGAATGTAATTTTTTTTGTATTCCAATGATGGTCGGAATTATGTGGCCAATATATGACTTCTCGCTTTGGAAGATATCCATTGCAGTGACTATTGGTTTCATAATCTGAAGAAATGATTTCGTTCGTTATACTCATACTTGAAAATTTAAATATAAATAGCAAAAATTAACCATAAGTCTTATTCTAAGCTTAGTATAGTTAGGTTTAACAAATGCTAAAATTAAAATATGATGGTGGGCGCACACAGTTGGCAAAAATAAGCTAACAAACCTTACCAAAAGTAAAACACCAAGTAAATTAAACATGTGTAGCATAAAAATAAAAGTTTAAATGATACACGATAAAATTATCTAAAAATACTTAAATGCATTAAACTTTCATAATAAAACGATAACTAATATAAACTCACTTTTACATGTTTAAGAAAGTTGAATGAATTGGTAACATTTCCAGAAATTCATTTTATGACATGTATCGCATAATGCCGTAAAAATTTTTTCATCGTCCTTAAAAACTACTTCACTAAAACATTCTTTAATTATTTTGCTATTCATTGTAATAGATCGCAACACACTCGTCACCTAATCGAAAATCGAACCTAACCAAAAATAATAACAAACTTAAACAAACAACGAAGCGGAGAATGAAAAGGAAGAAACAAAGCCAATAAGATAGTGATGTACCAGTACATAAATTGAAAAACACAGATGTCGTAATTGTTTTAAAAAAATTAATAAAAAAAATTAAAGTAGTTAAAAAAATAGTTAACTACTGTAGTTAATAACTATCTCAAAAATAGTTAACTACTAGTTGATAACTAGTCTCACAAAAAGTAGTTATTAACTATTCCTTAACTACTTTAGAGTAGTTAATAACTAGTAGTTAACTATTTATAGTTAGTAACTACCCATCACTGCTCATCAACAACATTGTTGTTACACTGAAGTTATGCAAATTTTGAATAACATCAAAGCTAATGTTATTTTTAGTTATTGTGGACAACGCTGCAATAAACAAAAAAATTTCAAAGATTATTTATGCCATGGAGAAATGAGTCAAAGCATAATTACTCCTGAAACTGGAAAACTAATTTGTCTTCATTTCGACCCGGTGCGTGTTTTTAAAAACATTTACAACCACCTTCAAACTAGAAAATTTTATAAAAATCAATGTTAACAAATCAAAAATTAAAAAATTGGAAATTGCGTTGTGTTTTTGATCTAATAAATTTATATTTTGAGTTAAATAAAAAAATAACTATAGCATAAATTCAACCAGCATAAAACCAGCTGTGGTGTAAAATCAACAGCCTCAAAATGTCCGGCGCTGAAATAGTTGACTGTCCAGGTATATATTAGCTCAGAGTTGACATCCCAGCTATCATAAAATGCATAACCTCTGGATGTTCAGTGCTGCAAAAAATTTAAATTAGTTGACCGTCCAGATTTATATTAGGAAGTCTATGGTTGTTACGTAAACTAAATTTGAATTTTATTGCGCAATTACTTTTTATGGTCGTACATAGGGACTTTTGGCCTAGGAACGTTTTTTGGCTCCTCTGAGCCGGGGGATGGGAGTAAAGAGTCCAAACTTTTTTAACTTTCTTTTCTTGTCAAATTTCATCAGTGGCTCAGATTTCTATAAAGGACAGACCCACTCACACACAAACATTCATTTTTAAAAGTTAAAAGTACATTCATTTTTGAGTGCCACTTACTGAACAGACCAGCGCCACTTTACAATGTTGGGAACTTGCAGATAAGACTAACGGCGTATGCGGTGTTTTACGGCGCCGCTGGCAGCCCCGCATACTACTAGCTAGCTCCACAAGTGCACGAAGGACTTTAACCCCCAACCGAAGTTGGTACTCATTTATCGACCACAAAGGATGAAACGCTGAGTTGACGTGAGCACATGTGAGTTGGTTTCTTGCTCAAGGAAATTACGTGTCCGGATCAGGAATCGAACCCGGGTCCTACGACTCTGAAAGCCGGTGTCTATACCACTAGACCAACACGTCTCACTTTTATATATAGAGATTTATTATTTCCTTGCCATCTGTACATTAAATAAGTTTTGAATAAATATTTGTCAAATAACTCATTAAAAGTGACACTCAGAGCCGGATTAAGCCATATTAGTGCCAAAAGCACAACCCCCACGTGGGTACCCCCTATTGGCGGGGCCCCTGTTCTTTCACTGACCGTGACCGCTGGTATGTTTAAAATTATGCAAAAAACAGTTTTTATTAAATATATTTGTAGTTTATACTACTATCACTTATATAAAACCTAGAATAAAGTATTTCTGTATTAAAATTCGGTTGTTTCTGGACTTAAATTTGTTCAAGAAACATATTCCTTGAGAACATGTGGTGCCCCCAAACTTCTTGGTGCCCAAGGCACGTGCCTTGTTTGCCTAATGGTTAATCCAGGCCTGGTGACACTAGCAGTTAACTAATGCAAATTTAATTCCGAGCGTAGCCTGTTCACGAATTGTACCAGTCTGAAGTAGTTGACAAAGTATGGCTCAATGACAACACCATGTGATCGAAGTCGATAAATACCCGAAAAATAGGATATATTGTATTAAATCCGTATCGAGCAGTTCTACTAGTTGAACCGTTCCAAAATGCAGGCTTTGTATGTTCTCCTTTTTGTTGGCTGTATTTATTCAGCACAAGCTGTCAACTGGAAATCTTGCGGTTAGTATAGTTATACCGTAGTATATGTTCATACATTATGTGTATTTATATATATATATATACATATATATATATATATATATATAAATATATATATATATATATATATATATATATATATATATATATATATATATATATATATATATATATATATATATATATATATATATATATATATACTATATATATAGATTTAGTCTACATACATAATTTCCTATGTCTCTATGAATGTATGTAAGTTAGCAATTTTGCATAACGCGGCGGCCGCGGTGGTCAGCAGTCAGCAGTTGATAAAAATTAGTGCGCGAATGCGTGTAATAAAAGTTATTACGCAATTGTTGAATGACAGTTCTAAAGATCAAAAAGTTGGTGCTGCAATTGCAAAATAATATATGAAATTTTAAAAACTGCGTCATTTTTGACGGGCTATCTCTAGTATATACTAACAATGGCCCAATAATATTATATTTTATTTTATTACATAATATTAAATAAACTTTTTATATTTTAATGTCACAGGTCCTGATGGAGTAGTTAAGAGTGTTAGTATTCCCGGCTGTGAGAAAGATGATATCTGTCAGCTACACAGAGGACAAAATGTTACCTTTGCTGTCGATTTTATCCCCAGTGAGAAAAATTCTGTTTCGTTTTAAAATTCGATGCAAATACTGTGTTTTATGATCTTTTTTTTTATTTCCAGACCGGGACGCGTCTCAAGCCAAAGCTGTGGTGCACGGTAAAATTGCCTTCATCACTCGTTCTTTCCCTTTGGAAAATCCTAATGCTTGCCAGAACTGCGGGCTCACCTGTCCTTTGAAATCGGGAACCAAATACGAATATAGCACTGCTATTTTTATCCAAAATAGTTATCCTAAGGTATCTTAAATTTGGCACAAACAAGTTTTTTCGAGATTTTAATATTTACTGCAACTGTTATTACTTGTTCATACTCTAGTTTTACCTTTTAATGTTTCGAATTAGACTTCAAATCTTTTTTTATTTTTTTCTAGGTCAAGGGTACGGTAGAATGGAAGCTGGTCGACGAGAAAAACAATAACATCTTCTGCATTAGAGTGCCCGCTCGTTTAGCTTGAATGCAGACATATTTTGAAATTCTTCAATTTGAGACAGTTTTTATAAAAAAAAAACATTTTTTTAACTAGCTGCATAATTAAATTCAGTATATTATTTTATGCTTTTTTATTATAATAATAGACATTAAAATTTATTTGAAAACGTTTTTTTTGTGTTTAACGTTTTAAAAATTGAAAAAAAAGTTTTTGGACAGGTAAGTAAAGATTTAGGTCATTGCTATAAACAGTGCAATCATTATCTTACGTACAAATCCTGGTGTTTTTCAGTTTTATTTCTCAATGCATAATCGTATGCAAACCCCAAAAAAATCATCAAAAACTAGGCAGATAACCGAATGATTTAATCTATTACACTAACGACCTGGAAGTTAGGGCTCCGAAAGTTGACTCAATCTTCTTTTCTCGGATTGGTATAAATAAATACCATATACGCATCTGGAATGATAACATTGTACATGCTTCCAATTCGGAATCTTATGAACTGTTCATTTATGCCTAATGATATCTGCGATTACCTTTGCTAAGTCCAACCAAGTTCAATATAGTCTAGTTTACAGGTTCAGTCTCAATGTCTGGCTAGTATATGGCCGGCAGTGAATCTGTCAATCTTTTCGTTTCATTATCTCTTTAATCTTCTAAAACCCCCGGGCAACGCCGGGCACCCCCGCTAGTATATATATATATATATATATATATATATATATATATATATATATATATATATATATATATATATATATATATATATATATATATATATATATATATATATATATATATATATATATATATATATATATATATATATATATATATGTCTCTCTATCTGTTGCATTTTCCTATAAAAAGAACATAATTGCACCTCATTGTTTTTCCAAAATAACTTTTTAAAATAATTTAAAAAAATTATTCTAAATAGCCTAAGACCTATCCTCAGACATACCAAATGTACACAAAAAAATTTCTAAAAATCGGTTCAGCCGTTTCGGAGGAGTTCAATTTCAAACACTATGACACAAGATTTATATATATATATATATATATATATATATATATATATATATATATATATATATATATATATATATATATATATATATATATATATATATATATATATATATATATATATATATATATATATATATTTATATATATATATATAGGGATTTAAAACCCAACAGAATACTCTATCTCTTATCTCTTTTGTTTCAGACGAAGTCAAGTGCGATTTATATTCAATTTCTTGATTTTAACTGCGTTTTATTAAAGTTGTTGTTGCCGTTCCGAGTTGCTTTTTTTTGTGTTCACGTCATCCCAGCGGGGAAGACAGTGACAAAGCTTATTTTGCAGAAAACAATAAAGCAGTTTCAACTATTGATAAAAAAAGGAATATTTTTCTGAGAAAAACCTTTATTTTAAAGAGTAAGATACTTTTTCTGAGGAAACAAAAATTGCATTTTAAAGAGTAGTATACTTTTTCTAAAGAGACAAAAATTGCATTTTAAAGAATAAGGTACTATTTCTCTAGAAGCCAAACACGCTGGGTAATTAGAACTTTGATTTCCAAAAAACTCCACATGCTTTTCCTCATACTTAAAGTTATTTTGCCAATTTTAAGTGTATTTTAATTATTAACTTGGTTTATGTTTTCCCACAAAACATATAAACATATTCATCATCTGGAAAATGTTTAAAAACCTTAGATTGTCATTTGAAACAATTAAGTACACGAAGTAACAAAATGGATGGTGTACGAAAAGGTACATCAAAAATTCAAAGTGGATTAGAAGTGGCTCCAGACAATTTGGTGAACAATAATATAAGATTTGTTAGAAATTAAAAAAAAAAGCTCCATCTTCGTTAATGTTAGCCAATCTCAAACCTGGATATTATCAAGTTTATAAAATATATAAAAAATTTATATTTAAAGTAAATAATAAAAAATAATATAGAGTTTTCTCAAGTACTTGTTAGTATTCTCAGAGCAAGGGTTGTTGAAATATATTTTCGAAATGTACACTGAATATTTAAGAAGGTGAAAGGAATAATTAGAAATAGTAACTAAACAATGATTGACATACACCATTGACGTCCTGACTCCCTATATCATAAATAATTTTTTTTTTTAATTTTCTGAATTGAACATATTGTATTTTTTGTAATATTACACTATCAAAATATATCTTGTTAAATTACTGTACTAATATTGCTTATCTTATCTACTTAATAATTACCTTTAAAAAATTGACAATTAAAAAGACGATAATCAAGTCTAATTATAAATTCTTTAAAAACGACTTTTTCCTGAAAAGGCTATTATTGTCAATTAGAATCATTTTTCCTTCCATTAGCGTCGCTCGTGAAGAGAACATCAGATTTTCTCTTTAAACTACGATCAGGCGTGATTTATGTCGTACGATCAAGTCCATGAGGCTACTAATTAGCCATATAGCCATCGCGCGTGATAACCGCCTCCTTTCTGAAAACCGGTTAAATACGATTCGGATTTGGAGAGTTGCAAGTCTTATCGGACGTTTTGAAACACAAGAGAGTAAAGAGATGATGAATGCTTTGTACGTACTTCTCTTTGCTTGTTGCATTTCTGCAACTGGGGCGATTCGGTGGACATCCTGCGGTTAGACTTACCTTTTTTTATGCATTTATATGACTAAATTGTAATATCCGAATATGCCTGCTGATAACATTTGCAATTTTTTAGGTTAAAAACTACAGATATTTGATAATTGATTAGCGGTCTGGTCTGTTAGGCCTAGGGCCTCCGTCTCTTGACTGGGTAGTTGTTCATTTTCTAAAGTTACCAAGTCTATTTACAAAGCGAGCTTAGAGAGGAGAGGTTTTCATACCAGAAAAAGAGGATAGAATCAGTATACGTCAAACTTGAGTCAGAGTCTTTTAGCACTCTAGTCTATAACTAACTATTCTTTAAAATGGTATCCTTTGTTTTCATATTTAAACCATGATAACGCTACAACAGGTCCCGATGTGGTGAAGAGCGTAAACGTCCCGGGATGTGAAAAGGAAAACACCTGTCCACTTCCCAGGGGAAGCAATGCAACGTTTGCTGTTGAATTTGTTTCTGGTTAGTTTTTTTATCTGTTTTCTTATTTAAAAAAAAAGGATTAGTTCAAATTGCAATATTTTATTTTGAATTTAAAAAATTTTTACGATTTAAAAATTTTTTTTTTTTTTTTAGATCACGTTGCATCTCAAGCTCACGCCATAGTCCATGGTAATCTCCACGGTATCAGCGTCCCATTCCCACTGCAAAACCCAAACGCCTGTCAAGACAGTGGTTTAACTTGTCCCTTGAAATCAGGAACCAATTACGTATACAGCACGGCCATTTTTGTTAAAAGAATTTATCCAAAGGTGAGGCTACAAGATGGGTTAAAGTAATACATTACAATTATGTTATAATATTTGGAAGCGGCTGTTTCTCCATCTGGTAACGGTCACATGAAAATTATTTTGCTCAGGTTGATCTGCATAGGAAGGAATCAATGATAAATTCATAAGCAACCTGAGATTTTCTCTAGTTGAACAAATAATCATACCATTAAAAAGTACTTGAAAAGGGTAAAAGGGGCCCAACCTATGCAGACATATGCACACAAAACACGCAATATGTAACATTTTTATACAGATTACCTGAATATGATTTATTTCTACACACTTTTACTTAACTTGACTTCTCCGTCTGTCGATCTGTAGTCAAAATTTGCAATCGATTTTAAACTAACTTCCCGATGAGCTAGAGACTTAACAATTTAAACATATTTCCGAACTGATTAACAATGCATTCTAGCAAATTTTCGGATCGATTGGACAAAATTTAATCAAATAATTACTTGTGATATCTTCGTCGAACTATTTATTGTCTATGCTAATATGTTTTTTGTTTATGTAGTAGAAATATAAAAGTTTGTTTTTAAAAAACTTTGTTTTTGCATCACTTGTTTATATATTAATTATTTAATAATATATGTTAGCTGTAAATGTTAACGCGATTTTTTTTCCAGGTGAATGTTGTCGTGGAGTGGAAACTGGTTGACGAAAATAATAAGAACATCTTCTGCATTAAACTCCCAGCACACATTGTTTAATGGCTTAACTTCCTTAGAAAATAGGCAGTCAATGCATTTAATATTTTAGTTAGCACAGATTGGTCTCGTTGTAACTATGTGCTAGTTATATCATTTTATTTATTTTTTATAAATGATACTTTATATATAATTTTAATTAATTAGAAATAAAGTTTCAAAATTTACAATTTTTTGTTTGTTTCTTTTCTGGCTGTGGCCCTAAGAATATATATTGTTATAATCTCGTCAAATCGTATTACAGGTCCAGAAGAATGGTTTTTGTAGTTTATTGGATGATAATAAATAAAGATTGGTTAATGCTACTTATACCTTCTAATATAATAAAAGTTAATAATAATAGTTGTCGGGGTATCAATAGATGGGAATAGCGAAACCAGTACCATAGATATAACACTACCCCCTTCTTAATCCTGTTCGTCTCGAACAGCATAGTCGCTTTTGGGAAATGCGACTCGGCCACAAACACAAAATACCTTGATCTTCACTCGTGGCCTTGACCGCAATTCGCAAACAACATGGTCAAGTCTCTTGACCGTTTGACGCAGTTTCTTCCAGTCTTTCTTTGGCTCATCGTCGCCATTTCTGCACTTTTTGCATGCCTCGTCCTGAACATCTTTGCACGGTTTATCGGAACTGTCTGCTTTTTCTTCTTCCTTCACATCTTCTAGATCTTTGTTGAAATCATATTTCAAATAAGCACCATCTTTTTTTTCATTACACAATCTGAGGTATCTCTCCATTGAATATTCAGCGCATTGTTTTCCATAACACAATCCCGCCATCGAATATCCCCCATATTTTTTTCCTGAAAATATCTGAGATATCTTTCCATGGCTGGTCTTTTTTCCTCCACTCCTCATGATCTTTCTCAAGAAACTCTTCAAAAGGTTTTCGAAAACACGTTCCATAAATTCGATAAATCCCTTCATCAAACTGCTATTCGATTTTAAAATGACTCTAAGTCTATCTGATTTAAAATCCTCAATGGATTCATCTGATTCAGAATCCTCTGTGGATTCATCTGATTCAGAGTCCTCGGTACCGTTCTCTGTTCTTGGTTCATCTTTTCAGAGTTTTTGCTGGCTGCATTGCTATTGTTGTTTTTATCATCTTTGTTTTCTTCCAAGCTACAATCGAACGTTTTCTTTTCACATTCCAACTCGGCTCTTTCGTCGGTGTCAACTTTCGTATCGTCCAGCGGAGCTTTCTTCAAATCATCGCCATCGTCTCTCAAATCAGTGTCTTCTTTATTTGTCAAATAAGTTTCGACGTATTTCTCCATTGGAGTTTCGTCCATTTTTAAATCCTCGGTTGCTTCATCCGAGTCAGATTCGTCACTAAAATCTGACCCTGAATATTCGGTGCCGTCGTCTGTTATGGAGGTTTCCATTTCAGAACCGTCGCTGTATGGGTAAAAGCCATCGCTGTTATTGCTATTATTATAATCATCATCGTCACTTTCATTCTCATCGTTTTGCATTTCGTTTTCATCATTCTTCTCATCTTTTTGAGTTTTGTTGTCGACGTCCATACCGACTGTATCATTGTCACCATCTTTGCCAGGCTCGTCATCATCATAATTGCATGGTTCATCTTTGCAAGGTTCATTATCATGACCGTCTTTGACAGGCTCATCATCACGACCGTCTTTGACAGGCTCATCATCATGACCATCTTGAACATCCTTGCATGGTTCATCTTGAACAACTTTGCATGGCTCATCATCATGACCGCTTTTTTTGTTTCCGCAATTGTTTGTGTCACCATTGAGGAGTTCAAGAAATTTCTTCATTTCCTGCTGTGCTGCTCTGTATTCTTCCGCCATTTTGTTCAGAGCCTTCATCAATTCATTTTCTGCTTCGAACTCATACTCTTCTGGGTCAAACCCATTGTCCTCCAATGACGTCCGGTGGCTATCCACGAGCTCAGAGTTGTAAGAAGAAATTACTTGGCCCAATTCCTCTTAATTTTTTGATTTCCTATTCTATACTCTAGACAGAATTATCTTTTATCTTAAAATAGATCAAAACAATCATTATTATAAATTTGTGACGATCGAAATGGCCAGCGGCTGAAATTGTTCAGACTTTCTCTTACAAATTTATCACATTCTTTGCTCCTCATCTGCACCGTTAACGAAATCTCATAACTAAAACGCTGTTGTTAACGACCAAGAACATTGAAACTAGTCACAGCCACCACCACCCCATCGGACAACAGGAATAATTTCAAAACAACAAAACTGCAAATTAGCATGGCATTTTATTAATATCTCTTAATTACTTTCCTAATAAGAAACAACATATTATTGAACTCACAGCACAATAAAGCACAAAAAGAAAATGTCAACACAACTGTCAATCAAATCTTTAATCAACTTCCTCCATTTTGGAAGCATCTTCGTCATCACCTTCCAATGGTGGAATGTCATCATTCACAGCTGTGGTAGCGGCGGCGGCAGGAACTGTGAGATCTTCGTCATCGATGCCCAAGCCGAGCTTGATCATCCTGTGGATACGTGAAGCATGAACCTGGGGATCTTCGAGAGTGAATCCAGATGCAAGAAGAGATGTTTCGAAGAGAAGCATGACAAGATCTTTGACTGATTTGTCGTTCTTGTCAGCATCAGCCTTGTCCTTGAGGGTCTTGATGATAGAATGATCGGGGTTGATTTCAAGGTGCTTCTTTGCAGCCATGTATCCCATGGTGCTGGTGTCTCTCAGTGCCTGGGCTTTCATGATTCTTTCCATGTTTGCAGACCATCCATACTGACTGGTGACAATACAACAGGGGGAAGATACAAGTCTGTTAGAAACTACAACTTTTTCAACTTTCTTGTCCAAGATCTCTTTCATGACCTTGCAGAGTGCTTCAAATTTAGCTTTGTTTTCTTCGTGTATTTTCTTCTCCTCTTCATCTTCTGGCAGTTCAAGACCTTCCTTGGTGACAGAGACAAGATTCTTTCCATCGTATTCTTTCAGTTGCTGGACGGCATACTCGTCGATGGGGTCGACCATGTAAAGGACCTCATAGCCACGTTTCCTCAGCCTCTCAACAAAAGCAGAGTTCTCAACTGCTTCTTTGCTCTCACCGGTGATGTAATATATGCATTTCTGGTTTTCCTTCATACGAGAAACATAGTCTTTCAGAGACGTGGTCTCATCACCGGATTGGGAGGACTGGTACCTCAAGTACTCTGAGAGCTTTTTGCGGTTGGTTGAGTCCTCATGAATACCGAGCTGTGAACATAAAAATTATAATTAAATAATTATATAAAAATAAAAGCATGTGAGAATATAATAAGATTGAAATGCATCAGAGGTTTAGCGAATAACTTCATCACCAACATAAGACGGGGAAAGAAGTGTTCTCATCATTGCATTTAAAACCAACATTCATTTGACAAATAAAAGTCGTACATCAGAGGTTTAGCGAATAACTTCATCACCAATATAAGACGGGGAAAGAAGTGTTCTCATCATTGTCACACAATGTACAAAATAATAAAATCGTTTTATTTCTATTATTAATAACCTTTAAATTTTTGCTGAACTGTTCGTAGAACTTCTTGTAGTTGTCCTTGTCTTCACAAATGTCATCAAAGAGTTCAAGACATTTCTTTACCAAATTCTTTCTGATAACCTAAAGAATAAATTTGATAAAACATTACAAATCTGGATTTTTAGGAGATAAGTAAAGAGGGGGCATCACTAAAAGTAAATTAAAAATTTTTTTTTAACTGCTTCAGATAAAAAGGACAGATGATGCACTTTGACAACACATGAATTTCAGTCGGGGGCATCACTCATCATTTGCAGTTAATAAATAGAACTTTAAAGCTATTTCATTGAAAACACATATCAGAAGTTTAGCAGTTGGAATAATCATCACAAATTATGATGGAGAAAGAAGTATTCTCATCACAGTATGCTGTCACCGATAAAAAAATATAATCAAGTTAAAACCTTAAGAATCTTGCTCTGTTGCAGAGTTTCTCTTGAGATGTTCAGTGGCAAATCTTCAGAATCAACAACTCCCTTGATGAAGCTGAGATATTCTGGGATGAGCTCTTCACAGTTGTCCATGATGAACACTCTTCTGACGTACAACTTGATGTTGTTTCTCTTTTTCTTGTTCTCAAACAGATCGAAGGGGGCTCTCTTCGGGACGAACAAAAGGGCACGGAACTCCAGCTGACCTTCGACCGAGAAATGCTGTAAAAAAGAAATAAAGATTTAGAAGCTGAACACAGACATAAGTCAGAATTAAATATATAAATAAGTTCTTCAACACACCTTAACGGCAAGGTGATCTTCCCAGTCGTTGGTGAGTGACTTGTAGAACTCTCCATATTCTTCTTTTGAAATGTCATCAGGGTTTCTCGTCCACAGAGGTTTGGTCTTGTTGAGCTCCTCATCCTCTGTGTACTTTTCCTTGATCTTCTTCTTTTTCTTCTTGTCCTTGTCTTTGTTGGCCTCATCTTCCTCCTCGTCATCGAGGTCTTCAATCTTCGGCTTATCTTTGTCTTCCTCCTGAATAGATATATATATATATAATGTTAATAGCACATACACATGTATAAGTATAGTATATTAACAATAGCATATTAAAAATTAATCTTTTCTAACCTTCTTTTCTTCCTCTTCTTCCTTCTTTTCTTCTTCATCGTCAGACACTTCCTTGTCTCTCTCCTTTTCAACGAGCAGCTTGATTGGGTAACCAATGAACTGGCTGTGTTTCTTGACGATCTCTTTGATTTTCTTTTCCTCTACATACTCAGTCTGATCTTCCTTGATGTGCAATACAATCTTGGTACCTCTACCAAGAGGCTCGGCGTTGTCCGTCCTTACTGTGAAGCTTCCACCTGCGGCCGACTCCCAGGTGTATTGTTCGTCATCGTTGTGCTTGCTGGTGACGGTGACTTTGTCGGCTACAAGGTATGCTGAGTAGAAACCAACACCGAATTGACCAATCATGGAAATATCAGCTCCAGCCTGAAGTGCCTCCATGAATGCCTTTGTACCAGACTTGGCAATGGTACCCAAGTTGTTGACCATGTCAGCCTTAGTCATACCGATACCAGTATCAATGATGGTTATGGTTCTGTCAGCTTTGTTGGGGATGATCTTGATGAACAGATCCTTGCCAGAGTCCAGCTTGGAAGGATCTGTGAGACTTTCATAACGAATCTTGTCAAGAGCATCAGATGAGTTTGAAATTAACTCTCTCAAGAACACCTATTAGGATAAAACGACTTTTAATAATAGCATTGTACTAGTGTAGGTAGTCGCATAAAAATTTCAAAATAATTCTTTTTTAATTTCACTAATATTTTTAAATAAAGGTACAAATTCTGAGTTTGAATATACCATATAGTGTACAAAAAAATTAAAATTAATAAAGATATAGCGAATCAAAGATCGCATACCACGATAGAACATCGACTGCGTGAGACAGTTAAAAACTGGGGCCTACAACGAAGAAGCTCAGTTTACAGCGTGCACATAGCGCACAGCGCAAAGAACGCCTAACAAGGCTTTGCGCGTATGGGTTAAGAATTCCTTCTGTTTCTCATATTCAATATGAATTTATTTAGAAATAGAATTCCAAACAAAAAACTTGATAAATATAAAGTTATTAAAAGTTTAAAAGTGGGACCACGCATTTCGCTTCCCATGCGCCATAGCACATAACTGAATGTCACTGCATGAGCTCGCGTATAGCTTATTTTATTAAATTGTTGCAATAGTTCGCCGTCTGCTTGTTGTTTTAAGACTGATATTTGTTTATGTAGGAGAATCAAAGTACTTTCTGTCGCGGATCATAACTTGATCTGTATAATTGCCCTCCTCCTTTTTCAGCAAGGCGGAGTTAAGGCGGCTGTCTGTCAGGAAAGCGCTTGAAGATTGTGAGAAAGTCCACGGCTTCGTCTTCATCATTTGTTCATTAAAGTTATTAAATAACCTTTTGAATGAAACTAAACTTATACTACTGAGATGTCTCTAAGACGAGTTATAGAGACTCAAACACTATCTTAAAATCTATAAATCTATATGTACGTCAGTTGCAGCGCGCCTACGGTTATGCGCTGCTACACGATCTACATTAACGAAGTAATTTTTATAGTTAGAGACTTAGCAGTGTTATGAATTTTTACTATGTTATAATAGACATAATAACCTTTCGAATGAAACTAAATTTATTTTACAGCGAGATCTCCAAGACGAGATATAGAGACTCAAACACTATCTTAAAATCGATATTATCTACGACAGGTGCAGCGCGCCTACGGTTATGCGCTGCTACACGATCTACATTAACGAAGTAATTTTTATAGTTAGGGACTTAGCTGTGTTATGAAATTTTACTATGTTATAATAGAGTTAATAACCTTTCGAATGAAACTAAATTTATTTTACAGCGAGGTCTCCAAGACGAGATATAGAGACTCAAACACTATCTAAAATCTATATAATTCCTAGAGCGTGCTTAGAGTTTAGCTGGCGCGCGGTGCTCAAATTTTAAGCACCGCCCTATCCACTTAAAACTCGATTTGTGTAACTGGGAGAGCTCGTATAGCTACCAAATTTAACATTGTTATAGAAGAAAAGAAACGAAATTTTTTAAGCCTAAAACCATATTTTAGCGTCAATGACCTATGAAATAAAAGCCTTAAATCAATAAAGACTAACTTTTGAATCAAAGTGAAAGGAAAATGAACTGTGCGAACTCATTTATATAGACAAATTTGGGCTCAGACATTTATTACAAGTATTTTTATGTAACCATTTCTAATGTGGCTTTATTACACCCTGAGAAATAAGCAATCTCGTAACACCTCTTTTTTCCCATCCACTGCGCCTAATAAACTTTTTAGCCTTGCATGTTCAAGCGCGACGCGCTTAGGCGCGTTTCGTTTATGCGACTACCTATACTAGTGTAAAGTTTATTGCCTAAATTTCGATAAAACCTACTGAAGACTAGGAAGCTGTTTTAGGAAATTTAATTAACCAAAAAACAGCACCAACTAAATTTAAGTGTAATTCAAACGCAAAACATTTAGTATAATCAAAATTGTGACCTTAACAAACGCTACAGCTCCCTCTTATACTAGGAAGGCGATTGAAGAAGACCCGCCAAAAATCAAACCAATCATATTCATGTAATAATCACTACCACCATGCGTCTACTAAACAGGAGCACGAAACAATCATATGTTTATCACCGGAGTCGTATGGGTGTACCCTTAGAACTAGCGCATTAACAGTTGAAAAAAAACTGTACGTACCTCTTTGTTGGAATAGAAGGTGTTGATGATCAAGCTCATCAACTGAGCGATTTCGGCCTGGAAGGCGAAAGTCTCGGTCTCGACATTATCTTCGAATTCAGGCATCTGATAGGAAAACGAAATCAGTAACCGCTTTAGTTTCAAACAAATCGCGTCCAGAAAAAACAGAAAATGATTAATAAACTCATAAAGTAACTAAATCATGAAAAATAAACTCACGTTTGTATCGTCGATTTGAAAAACTCGCAAGATCACTAGACAGTAGGCAAGAGAAGATGAAGACGGTAAACGCAGGCTGTCACTTTTATATATAGCCAGACAACGTAATGATACAACGTTCGAGTAGTTTCTAGCATCGATCTTATAATAAAGATAATTATTTTCATATTATTGTTTTAAAATATGTTGAAAATAATATTTCAAAAACAACAAAAATATTTTTATAAATTTTCAACATTATATAATATTGATTTGGGAGTATAAATTGGGAATATTTGGAAAAATAGTGCGCAAAAGCGGGAGAACATCCTGACTCGTACGTGCTAAGGCAATCCTTCTAGAACATCTAGAAAGTTCCATACCAAACGAAAGGAAGTTGTGTAGATAGAGTTGTGTGGTTATATTATTATTATTATTATTATTATTATTAAACTGAATTCAGATGTGAAAACGTACATGTTCAATTTCGTCAGTTTTTATTTTTGATTTCTGTTTCATGAAAATTAACAGGTTTTAAAGATTTCGAGAGCGCTATTTTTGATTGACCTCAACTCAGCTACTTTGAATTCCGATTTAATTTAGTATTTTTTTAGTAATTTTTTTGTTGGGGTTTTGTGGTAAAAATATTTCGTCAGCGATTTTCATTTCCACCCTCTAGAAGCTTCTTTAATTCTCATTGGTAATTTCTGGAAAATCTTTTGTTTGCCTGGGTAGGCCAGTAATTAAGTGCTAGGTCATCAATTTGCACATTTAGTATACTTGGATAAACGGCGGTAAATAACTGCATAAATGAACCACCGTGGGACCTTCTCGGAGAAAATAATTTTATGACGTGTCCATACCTGTGCCGTCCTGTGCATGTAATTCATGAATATGGAACAGGTGGTTGTTCTTAATTAGCGATCCACTCATAAATCTTTCTTGCTAGATTGTTCTGTAACAGTACCTTATTTCGATGAAACCGTATAAGACGTGACGCCGGTAATGCAAACTGCTGCAAACTTCATCTAAAGTTAACAGTGGCGCAGTGGCGTAGCGAGGGTATCTGGGCCCGGGGGCAAAGTATAAAATTTTTTCTCCATCTTCCACTGTCATCCCAATTGGACGAACAAAACCGAGAGAACCGAAGGCGGCCAAGCAATAATTGGGGCTCGATGAGCCTCCTCCCCAAGAAAATTTTGGAAATCACTAGTGTGAAATAGTGCAAAAATACAATTTGTTAATTTTACTTGTTCAAAAACGACTAAACTTTGGTGAAATTGTTGTCTTTTTTTGCTTTTTGGCGCCCCCAAAGCGTTGCGCCCGGGGGAAATGCCATTTCGGAGAAATTTGGAGACAAACACTATGACACGAGATTTAATATATATATATATATATATATATATATATATATATATATATATATATATATATATATATATATATATATATATATATATATATATATATATATATATATATATATATATATATATATATATATATATATATATATATATATATATATATATATATATTTGGGCAAAGGACATGTCCTTCTTTAACTTTACCCCACAATTGACATTCCTGGGTCCGCCAGAGAGGGGGTGTAAAAATCGCCTAAATGAGTGTGGGAGACGTGTTTTTTGGACTTCCTTTCGTGACATAAACCTTGGCCTACGAGTCTATTAAATGTTTTTTAAAAATTTTAAAAGTGGATAAAAATGTAGCTAAAAAACCTGTTTTGTACTAGTTCAATCCGTTTAAAATATGAACTCTCATGATGAGAGTCTCATCTAATGCGCACATTTAGTTTTTCCGCCTACGATCAGCTGTAAGCAAGATGGCGTGCTGTAAGTTATTTTTTTTTAAATATTATGAATGAGCAGCTAACCCTTCAGTTGATTTTTTATTTTAAATAGTTTATAAGTTTTTAGTCGAAACTAATTTGACAGACTGTGATAACTTAAAAGCTGTGAAACAAACAGTTTTGTTTTCATCATGTTTATTAAGTTAGCAGGAGTTATTTTTTTATGTTTGCTCATTGAATCTTGTTGGACTGTATCCGAACCATCTAATTACTTTTATACAAACGATTTTGCCGTGGAAATCAATGGGGACTTCAGTACTGCTGAAGCTGTAGCTTCTGCTCATGGATTCAGACTTCTAAGACATGTAATTCATATTATTTATTTTTTTTAGAATAACACATTTAAAAAAATATTTCTATGATTTTAAATATTTTAAAAATGATTAGCTTACGACACTGACGTCATTCAAACATAGGTTAGAAATCTTGGCAGCGTGTATCAGTTTGCACACGAAAATTCTCCTAGAAGATCTCGTAGGAGTGCTATCGATCTATCAAAGAAACTGAGTTCAGATCCGAATGTTGGTGACAATTTGATGGTTTTTTTTCCAAACAATTAAACTTTTAAAAGAAATACATGTGATTAGTTTAAAAAAAAAAGTAATTAGGTGTTTTTTTATTTTATGTAGACTTTAATGCTGGAAGTTCAATTGCAAAGTTTTATTAAATACAAAATTCGTAATCATTTTTTTGATCTGAAAATTAAAAATTTCATTAGGTTGTGTGGGTCGAACAGCAGAAGGTTTTACAAAGAACCAAGAGATCGAGTGTGAGTGGTAAATTAAATGCCAAGGAGGTACAGAGCGAATCTTTCAGTTCTACGACAGGTTTCAACGATCCTTTCTTCAAAGACCAGTGGTACCTGGTAGGTAATTGTTTCAAATAATTATTAATAATATTATTACTACTACTACTAATAATAATAATTATAGCAGTTGCTCAATATTATCGATACAATCATCAAGATTGTTAGCTCAAATCAGTCAGTTACGAATTTTTTAATATTTTTATTCTTGATGTATCGAGGCACACCAATACAGTATTCATGGCCATGCAGTCTCTCACACAGAATATTGAAGGTCCTATAATTAATTGAGTTTGGTAATCTTCTCTCAGGTGAACAGAGGTCAACTAGGAGGCGTGAAAGGTCACGACCTGAACGTGGCTCCAGTTTGGAAGAAGGGTTTCACTGGGAAAGGAGTTGTTGTTTCAATACTGGATGACGGGCTGGATTACAATCACCCCGATTTGAAAGAAAATTATGTAATAACTTTTTAACTTTGAATAAAATATTTGTTCTGGTGCATTCCAAATGAGCACCTATCAATAGGAGTAAGCAAAATAATAATATGATTATTAATAAAGTCGTTTACACTTTACCCTCCCCAAACAGGATCCGCTGGCCAGTGCTAACCTGAACGACCTTCACGATCCAAACAACGACCCCATGCCTAATTCGAAAGATCCATACAACAGGTGTTTAATAGCTTTATAGGTGTTAACAGGTGTTTATGAATTTACTTGAGAGTTAGTTACCTATGATTTAAACCATTTGGTTGAGATGTGACATTATTGATTAGTATTTAATCAATACTTGGGTGGGCGCTGGTGGTTTAGCTGTAAGGCATTATTTGCCGAATCCTGTTGGCGTCACCAGCGTCTGCAAGGGGTGTGGGTAGGCGCCTATAAATGGCTGACTCAGGTTGTTCTGTGAAACGGTCCCACAAATGAGTAAAGTTAGATAAGTGATTCGTGGCCTAGAGGTCTAAGGACAAGGGGTCTGTTAAATGAGTCAAACTTGTAAAACCTTTATTCATTAATTATTGATTGAAATTTTTAAAACAATTTTTATAGTTTATTTTTCATTGAAGCTCATATGGATATTTTCTGTATATTCACTTTAGTTTCATAGTTTATCTGTAAATCTATTATAATTATAGTTTAAATCTTGAATGACGTGCTGTAGTCTTATTTTCAAATTATCAGAAGATTTTTAATTATTACAGATATTTACATAACAATCAATAATTGTATTTTATGACAAATGGGTAGTTTTTTTATATTTTTTATTGAACAATTTATTGATTTACTTTTAAAACCACCAATCAGTTGGAGTTGGAAGAAAGGTAATCAGCTGTTGCCGTTGCTGGGAGTCGGTGTGATAAAAATAACTAAATAACCATGGTGGTTGTTGCATGATTTGAGAGATTATGTTATATAAATATTAATTGATGCTTTATACTAATATCTAGTATTGGGTTGTTGTCCTGCTATTTATTTAATCATTTAATTTGATTTTTAGTTTTATTTTGCTATTTGTTTTTTTCTCATCATTGTTGTGGTTTTGATAGTTTTGTTTGTTTTTAATTTTGTGGAATTTTTTAAGTATTTTAAGTGGTATATTTTTAATTCGAGGTTTTTATTTTTACATAAAGTAAACAGAAATCACTATCAGCATCATAGCCTCCGCATGGTGTTTCAGCCTTAAGATATTAAATTAACATGTCTTATATTTGTTTGTTGAATGTTATTTTGACTAATTGAATATTTATGTCTCGTCATACACATTACATTTGCTCTGTAGAAATACCAACATATGAAAGTAATTTTAGCAATAACGAGACTTATAGATTTTATTTAAATTTAACTTTGCTTATTTTAATTTGATGTTATTTATTTATTTCTAATTAAATTTTATTTTTATATATTTTATTTTTTAATTAGTTTTTTGATTTATTTAAAATAATATTTTATTATCTTATTATTTTTTTTTCTTAATATATTTTCAGCCACGGAACGCGATGCGCAGGTGAGATAGCAGCGAAAGCCAACAATTCCAACTGCTGTGTCGGAGTTGCTTACAATGTTAAAATCGGAGGTATTATTTGTATTTTGTTATATTATTTTGTATTCTATCGTGTTTTTATTATGATATTATTATTTTATTTTATCATATATTATAATTTTTCTATCATATATGTTTTAAATAACGTTATTAAAAATACATGTGTCTTAATACAGTTGATATTTCGTTGTTTCTATTTTTCTGTCCCAGTAATGAAATGAAAAGTTTAGATATGGTTGTAGTGTTTGCAGTACCCTTGATGATGATGATGATGATGGTGGTGATGGGGATGATTATGATGATGATGGGGATGATTATGATTACGATGGGGATGATTATGATGATGATGGTTATGATACCCAAAAAAAAGATAGCAATCGCTTACTGTCAACTTTCGTAGGGGTGCGCCTATTGGACGGGGTCGTGACGGACATCCTTGAAGCACAGGCTCTCCTGTACAACAATCAACACGTCGATATATACAGCTCGTCGTGGGGACCCTCAGACGATGGCCAGACCATGGACGGACCCCGTAGATACGGAAGGCAGGCACTGAGACAAGCCGTGGTAAAGGTGGGGTGTATTTTTCTTGTGAAGTTGTTTTAGGTGATGGTTGCTGGTTAAATTTGTATCAGCTTTCTATTTCTTATCGATGCACTTGAATTTTTGTAGGTATAATTATTATTTATTAATTGTTTGGAAATAGAATCATTATAACTTACTTTTTACTTCATAGGGTAGGGCTGGCAAGGGCTCGATATTCGTATGGGCTTCAGGTAACGGCGGAGCACAGGATGACTGCAATTGCGACGGGTACGTATCGAGCATATACACCCTTGCTGTCGGCAGTATCTCTCAAGATGGAACGAGCGCCTACTTCAGCGAGATCTGCCCCTCGACCATGGCCGTGGTTTTCACCGGGGGCTCTCATCTGCCGCCTGGTGATGCAAATTACCAATCGTCACAAGTCAAAGTTGTTAGTTTGAGTGACTGATGTTTATTCGATAGGTGAATGTTTATTCAATGAGAATTGCAGGTAAACAAGGCAGATGAAATTTAAATTGCTAATTAATTTTAGATTGGACTTTATTGCTCCTCGCAGTGTGAAATTTTTACTTAAAAAAGTGATTTAAGTTTGTTTTTGTATGTCTTTGAATTGTTCATTCGCAGGTGACCACAGATTTGAATGGAACGTGCACTCTCAGCTTTCAGGGTACTTCCAGTGCTGCACCTCTGGCAGCTGGATGTGTTGCTCTTGTTTTAGAGGCCAAGTCAGTTGTTCTTGTTTATTCTACAGATAGAATTTGTTTACAATTTAGCCTAGATGTTATTTTCTAATAAAAATATTTTAATTTTGGGTTTAAATAGTTACTGGTTTAATTGTAAAACGGTAAAATAGTTACAGCATTTGTGAGATGTGTACACTTTAAGAAAATAGAAGATTCTTATCATCTCATTTTAAACCGTTGAATAATCAACCAATCAATCAGCTCAAATCTGACGTGGCGAGACGTGCAGCACATTGTCGTCGAGACGTCCGTCGTGCCCAACGAGGACGAAGGGGGCTGGACGGTCAACGGGGCGGGTTACCACGTCAACCACCAGCTGGGGTTCGGAGCTCTGGACTGCAGCAGGATGGTCGAGGCGGCCCAGAACTGGAGTTTAGTACAAGAGCAGAGTAGGTGTATCGTCAAAGGAGGAAGCAAGTCTAACATTTTAATGTCCGGCCAATCGCTGCACGAAGTCCTATTTACGGACGGGTGTAACTCTTCTTCGTCTTTGTTTTCGTCCGCGGTCGATAGACTCGAGCACGTCCAGGTACGGGTCAAGATGATCCACGTCAAGAGGGGCGACGTCAGCATCGATCTGATCTCTCCCTCTGGTACTAAATCAAATATACTGAAGGTGAGACCTCTGGATGACTCCTCTGAAGGCATCAGTTTCACCTTCATGACAGTTCACAATTGGGGTGAAAGTCCGGTAGGAAACTGGACCCTTGTTGTCAAGGACAATTCAAACGTAGAAGGTCAACCGGTGGGTGAATTGGTTGAGTGGTCCCTGATCTTGTATGGGGTTCAAGGAGAATTGGCTAATCACGAAAGGCTGGTTTTTGTTTTTAAATTATTTATTTTTTTGAAAATTAAGTCTTTATTTTATTACTTGTCATCATTAGTGAACCAACAGATAAATTGCGATTTGAACCAACGCAGGTGGAAAGATTCCGACGGAAGGTTACAAAAGGATGGCAGAATAAAGGGAACCAGACTGGAAGCAAGAAGAAGGTCATTGAACGATGAATCTGAAATCCGTCTACCGAAATCCGGGAGTTCTTCGCCACGACTCTCGTCCGAAGTGGAGACTCATAAGTCTAATCATGGTAATCACGACGACGTTGGAGAGGAGTTAGACAGCCTTCTGAAAAGTTTAGATCAACTGGAAGAATATTATAAAGATGATGGTGATGGAAAAGATAGTAAGGATAGCACTGGCAATCCCAACGATAATGATGATCACAACAACGGTGATGATGATGATGGTCACAATAACAGTGATGATGATGATAGTGATTCCTTGATGAAGCTTGTCGAATCGGTTGAAAAGAAATTGGACGGAGAACTTTCCAGAAAGAAACAGCTTAAAATGATGAACAAGAAGCAGAAGAATATTAACTACCTGGGTTTTTATAGAAGCATAGCCGGGATCGGACCACAGGACAGATATCAGCCGTGAGACGCTCAGTTCTAAAAATAGTAACCTCAGTGTTCAAAGTATATATATATATAGCCTAATAAATCTTCATTTGAAATTATGTATCTGAATATATTTTGAATGTATTATTATTTTTATACTTGCTGTTTTACTCACAAGAAATGCTTAGGGGTAATTTGATATGTTGTTAAAACTTGATCAACGTAATTGTTGCATCGTTCCAAGTGCAATCATTTTATCTATTCGCTGTGGGAGTTTTATTACAACCTTCTGAAATATACTCTAAATATCTGAATCTGACTCTTTTTTGTTTTCGCAATGCTTCCTGATAATTTTATATTGTTTTTAACATATAGATATATGTGTGTATGTCTGAAATGTGTGTGTATCTATCCTTATTTCTATGTTTCTTTTAATATTGGTGTGCTTGTAAAAGTAAACATTCTTAAAATGTTTAGGTGCTTTCTAATTATTTGCCAGTTTTTTTATTTGTATCATATAAAATGAATAAATGTAAAAAAACAATATTGGTTGTGTCATTTATTGAATTACAATTAATAACAAGGTTTTCATGCAGAATTGAACTCAGTTAGAGAAATATCTATCTGATACAACCGGGTACTACAATCATACCCGCTTAGCTACTTTGGAGTGAATAATATTATTAAAATAGTACATTATTAAAAACACTTGAACTTTTTTTAAAAATTACAGAGAATAAAGTGAAAATTTGAAGTAAAAATATAATATAATATATGTCGTGTTTTATGTGATATGGGATCTCTGCGGCAAGTTTTGCAAGCGAACATGGAGAACCGATTGTTGTGATTGAACGTGGGTGATGGAACGATATATATATATATATATATATATATATATATATATATATATATATATATATATATATATATATATATATATATATATATATATATATCTGTCTATACAGAAGCACCAAAATTAAGGAGAAATTTAAAAACATTAGCGCTCAAAGGCAGAACTCAAATATTTGCATCTGGAAGAAAAATAATTTTGTGTTGAGAAAAAATGTTAATAAAATTAATAATAATTTAAATATTAAATTTTCATAGTTATAATTTAATGATCAACATCTTCTTCTTCTTGTTTCTTGATCTCCTTTGGCAGTGCCAATCTGATGAGTTCTTTTTTCTCATTGTTGAGATAGGATGGGAACTTGATGTCGAAGTGGATGATCATATTTCCTTTCATGTCCGGGAAAGTAGGAATCGGCATTCCTTCGCTGACCACAGTTTTTGTATATCCCGGCCTGATCGGATGTTGTATTAAAAAATTTTATGTTAAAAATCTTAATAAATAAAAACATAATCTACGACAGGTTTGGGATTTTCTTTATATAGTAGATTTAAAGAAAGTTTGGTTACACAAAATGTAAAAATTCCTGCACATTCAAATTTCAAAAGAGTCTCCTATCAAAGGGCCTCAAAAACAACATTCCACATTTATATTATGTAGCAGTTGGTAACCTCTAGTAAAGCGGCTCAGTGGCCTCCTCCAACAGAAAAAAAAAAAACTAAACTGCCCCTCCCACTTGTGTTCAGCAAAGAAACGTCCAGGTGAAACTTTGTTGCAAAATTTGTATGCTGGACAACCAAAAGTTTGAGACTCAAAATGGTTGTCCAGCCTCAACTTGATTTTAAAGAAGGTTACAATTAACTTCTAACCTGACAATATCGGTGATGGGAACGTGAATGATTCTATCGTCCACTGTGTGTATCTCCAGAGTCGTACCCGTGAGGGCGTAATTGAGAGAGATGGGAACGAGGTAGATCAGGTCATCCCCTTCCCTTCGAAAGAGAGGATGTGGTTTGTCCTTCAAGATGAATATGATGTCAGCTTTGGTGAGGAAAAGCATTTCATATTTAATGTTTTAAAAAATTTAAAAGAAAATTTAGATTTTAGAAATAAATTGCTTTTTAAGTGACTTAAAATTTTCTATTTGATTTTTTGCTCAATAATTTTTTTCTGTTTAAACTACCTTTTCACTTCCTTTATCGATTGCTTATAAAAAAAAATCAATACGTTCTGTCAGATCATGTGTACAATTCTTACCTGGAATATTATTGGGTCCTTGATCTCCTTCTTGTGGAAAAGTAATTTTCGTTCCTTGCTTCCATCCTCTTTTAACAGTTATCGTCAAAATTTTTTCCTGAAGCTCCGAGGTTCTTCCATCTTCTTTCATCACCTGTTGAAGAAAATAGAAAATTTGTTTGTTTCTTAGCTACTTTTAACACTTAGAATTTAAAATTAAGACGCTCGGCGGAAGCATAAAATTCATTTCCAATAGTTGAGTTGAAAATTTAACTTTTAAAAATATCTTGGTAAAAACACGAAAACACAAATAAATAAGTTGAAGAAATAAAAAAATATGACAATGACCACGTAGAATGCAATAACATGGAAAATCTTACTCTTTTCAATATCTTCATTTTCTTGGTGCATCCATGGAAAATTTCCTCCAAGGTCAGCAGAAGATCTCTAACCTCTGGGGGGTTTTGCTTCTTAGCCCCGATACCCTTCAGACCACCAAACCCCATGCTCAAGTCTCCATCAATTTTGTCATAGTACTCTGGATGGATATTAAGTAAAAATTAAATCTCTAATATAGGTGTACTTGTGTATAATAATTAATTTGTAATCATTCATCTATTTATTCTTGACAGGCAGTTTTTAGTAAATATAAAGTTATCGGGTGATTATAACGCAATCTTTCATTCAGAAGTCATAAAGATCAGATAGTTAAAGTGATTTCCTATCTGTGTTTCATAGTAATGATTTGAAAGTGTTATGCTACTTGTTAAAAACATTCAGAATCACAAACCTTTGTAAGGATTGTCCCCTCCGAAAAAATCTCTAAAAACTTTTTTGACATCTCCATGAAATGAGTAGCCCTGTGTCCACGACCCACCCCCCATGGAACTGGCTGGTACTCCCCTTTTCAGGCCTTCTTCACCAAACTGATCATACGTTGCTCTCTTACATTCTGGAGAACGATGAAGCGGTTAATAGACACAGTTTCAATTTGAAAACCCGTACATGAATTTCTCAAATCATTTTTAATAATAATCTAAATTGAACATAAAAAAACTTTTTACCATCACTAAGAACGTCGTAAGCTTCACATATAAGGTAGAAATTTTCTGAGCTGACTTCATCGCCACCCGACTTCTTACCAGGATGGTATCTTAATGCAAGTTTCCTGAATCTGCCAATAGCAATAATAGCTGCTTTTAAAATGAATAGAGTGTCTTTTAAATTAACACACAACATTAAAGTTTGATACCGACAATACATATAAAATACGTATTTTTGAGCATCACACAAAAATGCTAGTTTTAAGATAATTTTTCCCACTTTACGTTAGTTTTAAGGCAGATTTCGTCGATGCATCTTTAGTACATGATACATTACTAAACCAATAAATACAGTATACATACACCAAATAAAGTAAATAAATGGTGCAATTTAAAAAAAACGCGTTAAATGAAGGAAGAAATATTTACGCTTTTTTAATGTCGGCATCGGAGGCACTTGGAGTAATTTCCAACAATTTATAATAATCGAAACCCATCCCAGCTTGCAGACAAAAAACTACGCTTTATTTCTCCGATCTCAAACGATAAAAAAAGTCTCTACTCAAACAACTTATCCGTTGCCAGGCAACAGAGGATGTGCTTTTTCATTCAACGAAATATCTGGACAAGGACGAGCGCTTCAACGACAACAACACAAGTTTTTTAAGAGAATGATTTACTAAAAATTCTAGAAAATAAATCGCTATGTTTTCTCGAAACAGTTTATTCAATAACAAAATTTGTCCTTTATAAGTCTACAAAATAGAAGTATGAGACGTCTTTCAAGTTAACAAGCACCCCACGTCAGTCTGGCCACATGATCGGTTTTCCTTCTTGTAGGTTTGATGAATCCTAAGAACTGCAATTCTGCCACTGCTCTAACAAAACGTGCTCTTTTTGCACAAGAAAAAGGTGAAGTTAAAGAAAAACGTCTGCTCAAACGTAACGAAAAATCGTTGAAATAATTTGGCTATAAATTAAAAAATGTATTTATTCCAAAATTAGTATAATATTTATAACTTTAAAAAAAAATTCAATAAAAAAACGAAACGAAATTCTGTAGCAGACAGAAACATTGAGATAGAATCATTGCATCACATTGAATTGAGAATGCATGAAAACGATTGTTTAGCCGAATTAAAAAAGGATACTGCTTTGTTTTGTCGACGCATGTCGCAGACGAAGAGTCATCGCTTTGATCTTCATTTGAGTCGATGACCATGAGGAAAGCCTATTTGATTATTATTAAATAAATTTAATGAATTTAAAATTAAATAACGAAAAAAAAAAAAAAAAATTATTATTATTATTATAATGAAAAACATATATTCCTAAATTAAGTTTGGAACAAAAAACTATCAAACCTGGAGCCAGTCGTACAAATTGATGAGTTTTCCACACTCGAGGTGGAGTTTGTAGGCGATGCAGATGTCCGGAAGTTCGGGGGTGATCTGGCCAGTGGTCAATGAAAGTTCTTCGTTCTTTTGTTATATAAATAAAAAAATTATTAAAATATATTACTTTCCTTTTATTTGAATTGCAGTTTACCAAATTAGACGAGACAACAAAATGACTGGAACAAAAGATTATCAATTGCAACCATTGATTAATTTTAAAACATTATACATTTATTATTGAATATATATATATATATATATATATATATATATATATATATATATATATATATATAATAAAAATAAATCACACCTGTAGGTAATGATGTGGGTTGTTTAGTGCCCTCTGCAAGGACGAACGAGGTGCAGGGAGTACCCGACTCCTGAGCACATCCGCATTCGTGAAGTACAAGCACTCGTACAAAACGTGAGCTCTCGGGTGCAAGAGGTACTTTCTGTACAATGGATAGTGTGCAGTGAGTACATGATGATTTAAAAGTACACTGATTGTACGATGATAATGATGCAGTGGGTGTACAAACATTAGGTATAAAATGTTTATCAGGTTGTAAGATACACACCTGAATATCTCGTCCAGGTAATCAACAACTTTCTGCTTCACCAAGCCATCCTGGGTTGTCGTCTTTCTTCTTTTCTCTTCCTCGAGTGTCTTTCAAGTTAAAATTTAAACATGGATTAAACATACGCTAAAAATCAGCACAATCTCAGCCACTCTTAGTATAAATGTCTTATAAAACAAATCACCATATTCATCACTATCAATGTCATCATTATCATCGCTACCAATGTCATCATAATCATCACTACTAATGTCATCATTACCATCTCTATGAACCCAAGTTTCAATGTCATCACATTACCTGCTTGACAGATGCCATCTCATGCCTGGTTCTAAGTTTAGAGTCTAAAACGTCTTTCTTCTCTTCCTCCTTCATTTCTTTAACGACATCATTGGCCACACCTGGAATGAAAGACTCGATAATTTACGATCTCAAATTTTATTAATTAATAGGTTATACTTCTACAACAATGTAATTGCACTAGGTTGCTGCCCACCGCAAAAAATTACAGCCCGTGCCCATTAATCTAGCACTGAAAAAATCCAAAGTGGCTCTTGGGAGTAGTTTTTGGTGCTTTTTAACCTAAAAAAGCCTGCTTCCTGATGGGAGAAATTTTCCAGTGTCAGATTTACAAGATTAGACTGTATGAAAAAAAATTAAACATTGATCAACAAACTCTGAGCATGTTTCAACTCTTCAATCAACTGCTGCAAAACGATTGAAATCTCTTCCAATTCGCAGGATCGTGTTTCTCCCAATATTTCAATCATCTTGGACAATCTGCTATGTAACTCGTTTACTGAAAATGCCCTGTATCAGCATAAATTATATTAACTCAACATATCAAATATATTTTTTTTAAATGGTATTCAACTGCGACTTTAAGAAATATCGATGCTTCAATGTTATTTTTAATAAACAATACAATATCATCATAAATAAACAACGTCAAGGGCGATTTTATTAAAAGTAAGTAATAAATTAAAAATAATAATCTAATTAGTTATTAATCATTTCCAATTCCCATTATAACAATCACCTTATAAAAAGTTTCGCCTGATTGTAAGACTCCGATTCACAAATCGGACGATGAAGGCACAAACCGTACAACTCTCTCGACTGAATGTAAACAAACGAAACATTATAACCGTCATTTATTGAGTTATCTTTATTATTCATAGAATAATTTAAAATATTAATAATAAATATTCATATTACTTAATAATTCATATTTCATTTACATACATATTAAATACATAATTTTAATAATTTCTAATGAATATTCATATCTCGTGTTTCATCTACATATTAAATGCATAGTTTCAACGTGTACAATAATATGTAGAAGAAACGTGAATAATTGTGAGATATGAATATTCATCCTCGTTGAAACTAAAAACAGTAGTTCGGAATTAGTCTCACCGTTTTCCCGAGCGGATAAGATGGAAGGTCGGAAACAAGAAGGTGAAGACACCTGAAGATGGGAAAGAAGTGTTGGTGATATTTGTGGAGGATCATCATCAGGCTCTTAATTGCTTTCTGTGCCGAAGAAAATTTCATTTAACAATGACTTTTTTTTAAATATGAATAAAAATAAGTTAATATAAATTTCTAAAAAACTAAAAAAATTGTAGATGCTCAAATGAGAAAACTTAAAAAATTTTCTATAAAATATTGCTCAAAATACTCTAATTCACTTTTAATTTATGCATTATTATATTAATATCAAACAAACTTGTTCAAATTCAAAAATGCATACTTATAGTTGAATTGCATGCATAAATGCATAGCCTACTTAATCATACAGTCTATTTGATATGCCTAAATGTCTACTCATACTTGTGCTAAATGCAGTCTAAGACTAATATTGTTTACAAATTCATATATTCTTTGATTTAAATAAAATCTAAATGAATTTAGTATCAAAAGTAAAATAAACAGAATTCCCAACCAACCTTAGTGTGACTGACATCTTTAAGAAGTTTAATCTGCTCTTCAGGTGAACAGCTTTCTACATACCTGTAGTATAAACAAATAAAAACCATTCAAACATTATTTACTACAGGCAAATGTGACATTTAAATGTGTTTAACTAGGAAACGCCTAAGAATATTGATAAAAAAAATTACGTGGTTTTATTAAAATCAACCTGGCACCTACCTCCTGAAAGAATGGACCGATCTGATGGAGTCTAACTTCTTGTCTGAAAGTTTATCCAGCAGGTGGTTCAGTTTATTTTCATCCGTGCACAACAAACTCGCAGGATTCGAATGGAAATGCTCCATCATCGACAGCTGGTTGACGAATCCAAAAAACACACAATTTTGATAATTTATATTGACCAATTAGTTATTCAATCAAAAAATCTCTTCTAAACCTTTCCCGTTCAACGAAATCAAATCGGAAAAAAATTAATCAAAAAATTTAATTTCTATAATTGAGAAATAATCATTTAATAGAAATAATCATTTAATAGAAACCTTGAAAGATCGAATGTAGTTTTGAACGGAAAAATCGTTGAAAAGAAAAGAATCAAGAAGAAGGTCAAAAACTTTCGTATCGACCCTGAAGATCGGGTTCTGATTGATTAAGATCTGTAAGTGAATTGAATTAAGATTACCCTAATAACCAAATCGAATAATAAATACATTTTTTGGTTGTTAAAAATATATAATAATAAATAAATTCAAAATAAAATTCAAATTAAGAATATCATAATAAACAAATCAAATAATAAATAAATTCAAAATAAAATGTGACGTCTGTCAATAAGACACGCGGGCGTCGCGTGACAGCGACTTGACATCGTTTCGAACTTACGACACCAACGGGGATTAAACGACACTGACCTGGTCGAGAACTTTCGACAAATGCGTCGACGATGGTATGGATTGAAACTTGTGGATGGAGAGGAGCGAGGACACGGAATGAGGAAGCGCAAGGTGGATGGACGAAACCATGGTGGCGATGCCGAATACGAGAACCACGGGAAGGTCCTTCAGGTGGTGACTGTTTTGTGGTTGAAATGATTTTGAAATGGATAAAAATAAAGTTGAATCATGTTTATTTCATTTCTTCTGGCATTTCATAAGTTTATTTACAAAAAAAGCTTCAAACTCAACAAATACTCATTAATTTATAACTCTCAAATAACTTAGTTATAAAACAATGAAACATTTAAGAGACAAAATAAACTCCTTTAACCTTAAAATTGTAATAAAATCTTGGAGCACACTAGCATGGAATCCCTCAAAGTCCTCCAGAATGATAACCACAGACTTGCACCGGCCTGACTTCCTTGGAAGGATGAGAGATTGTCGAGACGACGAGCATTCTTCTCGTTTGGGAATTTTCCCCGATTCAACATCTTCTATTCCACTATCTCCATCCTGGTGCTCCCTCTTTTGGGGAGACCGGAGGGACATTCTGGTTAATCGTCTGGTCGGCGAGGCAAGAGGCGACTTTACGGGACTCGAAGGAGATCGATGATCAGAAGAAGGAGAAACTGCTCCAGCGGATTTCGTGGGCGTAGACGTGTTGCATCCCTTGGGTGGAGGTGAAGAAAGGGTGACTCTTTTCAATTTAATGGAAAGTTTACGAGGAGTGAACGTCTCAGCCAGGTAATCCTCGTGAGATTTCGGTCCGCCACCAGCCGGTCTCTTTTGCGGAGTAGACGGGAGCAGGAAAGTCGATGACGGCGGACTGCTCGGAACGTCGACAACGAACTTCTGTAAATAGTTTTAATAATCATTCGTATCGATTTTGGAAAATTCCCTACATTTACTCCCGACAAATCTAGAATGCAAGACCGATCGGATACCGGATACCTTATATGCAGAGTGATACCAATTGGTGACCAATCTCATGGTAGGAAGAGTTTTCTTCTTTGTCGACGTCTGAACTTCAGGCTCCTCCTCTTCCTCAAAAACATCCACCTAATTAGCATAAATCTAAATAATTAACAGTTCACTAGCGAATTAAACCATGACAGACAGACACCATGCAGCAGTCGAAAGAATAACAACCAACACTGTCACCGTTGCCCGTCAGCTGTAGAATGGTCTCGGCGATGATCGATTTGACGTTGAGACATTTGACGGATTTGAGGAGAGCGATGTGAGGAGTCACTCGAGATTTTATCATCGAAATGAGATTCTGAAACATGCTTTCGTGATCTGGCGTGTTCACTCCTATAGGTGTCGGAATTATGTTTCATCATTGTCCGACTCCTAGTTATACTAATTATTATCACGGACTGTAATGCTATCTTATGCGGAGACTCGAAATTTAGATTTCTGTTGACCCAGTTACATTTATTAGATTAACTTGAAGTTTAGATCTTCAAGCTTACTGCTTGCTTAGCCACAAAAAAATAATAATTCTTAATTATCGAAATTGTCTACTGTAATTTACCTGCTCAAAATAAAACAAATCTATTATACGATTGACGAACACCACAATAAACACTGTCAAATGAAACTACTAATCAAAGACGCTCGACTAACCCATTACCAGAGCAGCGGCAGGTATTTCATTCATGACCTTTCTTCTCAGAAATGAAACCTGGTTGTCTGTACCGTGGTCGTCCCTATTGTGAAGAACGAAATTCTTGTGTGCGTCGTCCAAATAAGAGATCAGCTCATCAAACACCTGGGCATTGATATCGGTTTGGATGTCCTGTGGAAAATTAATTTAAAAAATAACGAAAATATACACGACCAGCATAAATTATGTTAATGTGAAGCATTGCAGTAAAAGTACATCGGCCTCTTTTTGAATTTTTCTGGACAGTTTTTTAAACTGAGCCATTCGTTCTGTGCAGGATTTCTCATCATCAAGTTCGTGTAGAGGTTTGATGTAACTTTCTGGATAGAAATTTTAAATTTATAAGTATTGTTTAGAATAATTTTTAATCATGTTTCAAACAGGTTAGCCACAAAAATTAATTCCTCCATACACCTTTTTGTTATTTTTTAAAATTTAGAAAATGTAAGTTTTATTGTTACTATGCGAGTGGTCCGATTGTGAAAAAAACAATCTGGTAGAGAATTTAGTATGAGATTTTTTGTGGCTAACTTCTCACACCTATTTCAAACGGCATGAGGCAAAATTAAAATAAGTTGATTAATATAATTAATATTTAATAACCTGCAGTCAGGTGCTTTTTCTCTCCTTTGTAGATAAAAACTCCCTGGTAGATTAAAGCAATGTCAAAATAAATAAATAAAAAGTGATAAGTAATACTTGAATAACTTGAAGAATCGGTAGTTTAATTTTATTTGGGAAATTATGATTAATTACGAATGAAGAAAACACTTCACCACACTGGCTGGTGTGCACTATATGTACATGTACAGCCTCACCTTTGAAACAGATGTGATCGGCTCTGACAACATTTTAAACTTTCAATTTTTTCAATTTGTTTATTATTATTGGCGACCACCAAAAATTGTTAATTAAAGAAAATAACAACGAAGCCAACCAGAAGTCGCGCCTTTTAAACTTATACTAAGCATTGAAGCTAAAAGTTAACGTGGTTAGTAATAGCTGTCATTTTATCAAAAAACACAACATTTGAATTTTGTGATATAAGTTATTTGAAAACAATAATTATACCGGATTATTATATTAATAAAATATTATTAAGGTATTAAGCGGTTCAATAAATGTAAGCAATAAACACAAAAGAAAGAGCCGACAGTCGGACCACAAACGCCGGCCTACCTTGGTATTTAGGAATCTTCTCGTTGCAGCACAGTTTTCATCGATCGAATAATTAGGTTTTTACAAACTTTTATTTAAGTTACAATCTCTGTTTGTGTGTGTATGTGTGTGGCTTTCTCTGTACGCAAATCTTGGAAGTGAAATTTAACCAGCTTTTTGACTATCTAGGAAGCTGAAACTTTCAGCATATCTTTATATTGGATGACAATACATGATTAAATTAGAAAAAACGCATTTTGAACATCTTTCGTATACATACACACAGACATTTAAAATCAAAGTTTGTGTTAAAAACTCGTTTTTTCCTTTACTTGTTATATAATTGTATTTTATTTTCAATTTTTAGATATTTATTTGAAAAAGATTTTATCTCAACCTAAATTACATTAAAGAAGGGAGCGGAAAAGCGACTTGGAGAGCGAGCGGAATCTAGAGAGAGAGAGAGAGAGAGAGAGGGAACGGGAGAGCGAAAAAAAGGGAACAGGAGAGCGTGCGGTAAAGAAGAAGAAACGGGAGAGCGAGCGAGAAATGAAGAAACTCACTCACTCAGTGATTCTGTCACGCTGTTAGATGGCGCTTCAATCGTATGAATTTTAAATCGATTTTTAACAAACTTCTAGACTAATTTTATTTTTATTTTATTATCTTTATCTCGATTAAATTATTTTAGTTTCACCACTTATTTTTAATATTCTTTTATTTTACAAAATCTACAACTTCGAAAATAAAAATGGCTATTGAGAATAAAATTTGGACATAGTTAATGCTTATATTTGTTCAATACAATTCCGAAGTCTGGTCGCTATTTTTTCAGCCTTCAAAATTTTAAATGCGTTCCGATATTCAATGATCGCACAGTGAACAAGTATTATTATCCGTCCAATCACTATGCTGGAAAAGGAGCGAACATGCGCGTGGAATGTAAACACTGACGTCAATTGTCACTATTTACAATTACAATCAACAACAACATGAAATAATAATAATAATAATAATAATAATAATAATAATAATAATAATAATAATAATAATAATAATAATAATAATAATAATAATAATAATAATAATAATAATAATAATAATAATAATAATAATAATAATAAAAATGTTGAATTCTCAATCAAGGTTCAGCAAAGTTATCTTAAATTATTAGAAACCACATAGAGATATATAAATGTGTTTCACACGTTAAAAGCTATGATCGCCACAGGTTGCCTACTCATTTAGGCCAACCAAAATCTCTACCGACCATTTTATAAAACTTTTCATTGTGCGGCCTAAAAAACCTGGTCAGTTTTCTTAGTACTTGCTGTCTGACGTCTACGTGATTCCTTCCCTTGCTTGTGTGCAGGCATCTCTTTCTACCGTTGTTGAGATTCATGCAGTAGAAACCTCGTGTCGCATTCAAGTAAAACTGATTGCTTCTGAGCTCGGGTTTGAGTCCCAAGAAATGTTCTATTTTCTTCAGCTCCGTAAAAGGATTCGTGACCATTTCTTCACCGCTGACAAGATGAATTTGATCCATCTGGAAGAAAGCCAACCAGCGTTTCATGTGTCTGTGGTAAATGGATCTCCTGACAGCTCTGTAGTTCCGTCGGATTCGACCCGTCAGAGGATCAAAGACCAGGGTTTCAAAGGAAGAGTAAAGCTTGCCCCTTTCTTCTTTCGAGACTTTTACTTGAGTGTAGTCAGACAGAGTCCGTTCGACTGGATTGCGAACGATCAACAAGAGTTTTATGCTCGCGTTCATCAGGTAGACTCTTTCAGGTGCCTATATAAGTAAAACACAAAAAATATCAAATTAAAATAGAAATATTTTTAATTAATTAAATATTTTCTTGAAATTAATTAAGCAAAATAAATTATCTTTATACAAAATATGTTAATCTTTACTTGATCTTTAACGAAATAAGCCGGGGTTTTTTCTATGGTTAATTGATCAGAACCTGACAAAGGCATCTGCTGTCTGTACCACTCGAGACCGTGTGAATAGTTAATGTTGTCGTCGAAGAAATGTACTTCGTGCTTTTGAGAGCGGATCGATGGATGTAAGTTCAGAAATTCGATCAAAGCCCTTGTGCCGCCCTTGCGGACCCCGATGATCAAACACTGAGGCAAACGTCGTCCGACAGACAAAGATGTTTCATTCAACTCCGAATCTTTAATTCGTTTTTTCTCAAAAAATGTAAATGAAAAGCTACCTGTATAATTGATTTTATAGTTTCGCTTGTCTTTACTTATGGCAGGAGTAAACGAAATCGAATCGTCGGTGAAGTTTTGTTTTCGAAAAGACATCGGCAAAATGGTACTAAGTCGAGAAGTTATTCGATGCAAAGCTTCGGAATGATGGCTGTCCAGTTTTCTGTCGCTGTCAGTTTCTGAGCTCCAATCTTTGTCGGGAAGATCTGAATCTTTCGGGACTCGATGTTCATCATTCGAGCAGTGATGAAGGCAGAACGACATGTCGTATTTCGCCATGGTGATGCTCATATGGTTTGGTCGGTACCCAACCAGGCAGATCCAGAAAACGAGAACAAATAAGATTACAAAAAAAGAATTTTTATGAAAATTGTCCATTTTTAACGCCTGCTGCACCAGCTTTGAATGTTTGGTCATCTCCGAATGTTGTTACAATGTACGATTCACTCATTTGAACTAAATAAAAAAAAGTACTCATAAAAAACTTTGTTTTAAACACAAAATCACAGCAATAGGTAAATCGACATTTTGATAGCCCTGTAATGGTGATCATGATCACTGAGATAGATTTAAATTGTTTCATCCGAAAAGACAACGATACGCAATGACCAATAAAAAATATTTTTTACCTATAAACTGACTTTTCTATTCCACGTAACATCCTTTAGATTTCTCTCACTTTTCATTTATTTAAAAAAAACTTATATAGAAAACATTCAATATTTTTTTTCGACATTATAAAAGTTTCCTAACCTACAGAAGATCTTGTAAAACTGCGGTAAAAAAGTCCTCGGCTAAAAAAAATGTCAGAAGGAAAAAATAGCACCAAGCGTGTTTTTTACTGTATCGACGACAGGGCACCATGAAAACTAATCAAAGATCCTTAAGCCTGGATGGATATTTTGAGGCGACTGTGTCCTGCTGAGTGTAGAGATGAACAAGAGAGATGAGAAAACATGAGAGAGATATAGGAGGGGAGGTAGAGAGCGAGAGAGAGAGAGAAAGAGAGAAAGATAGAGAAAAAAAGAGAGAGAGGGAGAGAAAAATAGAGAAAATGTAAGTGAGAGAAAGAGAGAGTGAGAGAAATAGGGATATAGAGAGATAGAAAGATAAAAAGTGAGAAAAAGAGAGAGAGAAAGTGAGAAAAAGAAAGAAATAAGTGAGATAAAGAGGGAGTGAAAGAGAGAGAAAAAAAGAAATAAAGAGGATAATAGAGGGGAGATGACATAGAACAATGAATTCTATTTTTATATATATTAATTATGTATGTATACATATAGATAGTTCCATTCAAATGCACATACAATTATGTATGTATATATATATAGATAGTTCCATTCAAATGCACATACAATTATGTATGTATATATATAGATAGTTCCATTCAAATGCACATACAATTATGTATGTTTATATATAGAAAGTTCCATTCAAATGCACATACAATTATGTATGTATATATATATATATAGATAGTTCCATTCAAATGCACATACAACTATGTATGTATATATATAGATCCATTCAAATGCACATACAAAGACATTTTGCATGATACGATCTAAAGAGTTCAAACCAACGGTCAATAACGTTATAAACATTCAAATAAATACATAATAGTGATAAAAATAACAAACAGGTGTTATAAACAATCCATTCAATGTATAATAAATAAAGATAATATTAATCAGCTGTTCTAAACAATTAAATTATCAGCATACATAATTTCGGATGCCTATATGTCCGTATGTGTGTTAGGACTTCTTCGCAACGCTGTTAGATGGCGCTGCAATGAAAATTAACGATAATTATATACATGTCGACAATTTAAAAAATCTTTCATTTTTGAAGGGTTATCTTTAGTTATATAATATTATTATCTTTTATTATATATTTATAATAAAATTTTCTAGATTATTCTAAAATATTGGTGGTGTCGTACTGTCAAGTATAAGTCATAGGAGACAAAATAATTCCAGGGTTTTATGATGAACTTAAAATTAAAAAACGAGATTTTTGATCCGTCGTGTAAAAAGATTTATTTATCTTAGAAAGCTGTCATGAACTGCAAAACTCGAAATTTTCTATAATATCTATTTTCGTCCAAACAAACAAACCGAAGTTAAAAAAAAACAAAAAAAAACTGTTTATATACGCGTGCCTTGCTTTACCTTCATACCCTGCCCCTAGCCTCTTCAAGCTTGTCAGAGATTCCGCTTGCGACTTGCAATGTGATCACCAGGAGACACACGAGTCCTTGACGGCTGACTGAGACTTCTCCTTGAGTTTCTGCTACAAAGCGGCACCTTCATTGCAAGGCCTTTACACATACCGATTTAATTGACATCATTTAGACGTTAGTTACAATTCACCGAGGTCCATTGATGGATATTTAAAAAAAAAAAAGCTATCTTTAAAAAGATCGTCCAACATTCACTCATACAATTAATCATTAAACGTTTTTTTAATTTCATTTAAGTCTAAAAAAGTAAATTTTCCGCGACTCTTAGGTGGAAATACAGCAACCAATTATCTGTCCGTTCCAGAAAGTACGCACCTCTACACCTGTACAGCCAATTTTAATTTGAAATTTATTTGTTAGTTTATATTTTTAAATGGTTTTTTTATCTGAAATTTCATAAATAATATTCATATTATTTGTTTTTATTAAACAAGTCTTCAGAAATAAAGCGAAAAAATGCTCGTATAATAAAAAAAAATAAGACTAAATATTGATTTCCTGGGATGAGGTGCTCGATCTGTTGTATATTATTGGTTTACATACATCAGTCAGTCAAGACTGGGTCAGGAGGTCATTCGTAAGAGAATCGATGAAAGCAAAGAACTTCTCCGCTCAAAGTTGTTTACAAAATGTATTTTTGTTTTATTTATTATTAAATTTTTTTAATATTTCAAATACTGTCAAGTAAAAATCATAGGAGACAAATTTAATTAATTGAAAATTTAATTAAAATAGATTTTGGTTCTTAAAAATACAAATCGGGCAAAAAACCATGCCAAGTAGATAACTGTATGAATGTAGTTTATGTTCAATTTTTGCATGTTAATTTTTTTTTTATTTAATTATTTTATATGGATAAATAAAAATAATTTAGCTCGAGATATGACGATTTGAGTCGATTCGTTGAGATCTTTGTCAGGAAATTTCAATTTTATTTTACTGACAGCATTTTCTTGGTTTTTCCACACACAAAAAAACTAAAAAAAAAACCTCTAAAGTACTTCAAAGTGAAAAAATGTATATAAAAATTCATCTAAAAATAAATAGCTTTTATGTATTCTCATTGTTTATTTATAAAACTCATAAAGAAAATGTGCTCTCATCACACAACGAAGTTAGCTATTTGTGAGTTGAACTCTCCCATTAAACACTTATACAAAGTTAGAACACCTATTCATTGCAATTACTGTTTTATTCGAGAACTTATTTTATCCGATGTTCGCCTTTTATAGAAGAGAATAGAATAGACTAGAATAGAATAGATTAGAATAGACAGATGTTTACGACAGTCCTCGTTATAAGCTAATTCTGCGGAGTGACAATACAATATTTTGTATATATTTTATGCGGTTTTACTTTTTAACTGCGTGGTATAAACGTAACACTTCTCCTAATAAATTTTGTATAAACGATTTTAAATTCCAAATAAAAAAAATTAAAAGCAAAGAGAAACGAAAAAAAGAAAAGAAAAAAAGAAAAAAAACCCAGTAAAAACGAACTAAAAAAACAAAAACAAATAAAACCCAACAAAAAAAATGGCCGAAAAATCAAAATTAAAAAAAAAAACACAAATTAAAACGAACAAATCAAATCAGATCGAAAAAAAACTCAAAAAATTTAAGGTTGGGGCATGCAATAAAAATAGGTTTCTAGCGGCATTTCGTTTCGAGAGCATGTTTGATATTGTGTGCATACTGAAGTAAAAAAACCATTTGTAACGTTCAAAAAAAATTATGTTTCGTTTTTAGCTCTTTAAAGCACTCACAAAAAACCCGGGTAACGTTTAGCACTTGTCTGTATGTGTGTAGATTGTATAGGCTATCCGCGTGTGTGTCTGTGTGTGTCTGTGTGTGTGTGTGTGTGTGTGTGTGTGTGTGTGTGTGTGTGTGTGTGTGTGTGTGTGTGTGTGTGTGTGTGTATGCTGGAGATCAACACCACAGATTCGGACGCCGTGTCTCTCCGTCTGCACAGAGATTCAGAGATCACATCGGACATTGATGCATGGCCGGCTCAATCCTCCACTGAAATATTCCCGCTTATTTGTCACGTGACACGACAGGTTTTTATTAGCGTTTTAGTTATTCAGATATTTATTATAAGTATTATTTTTTTTTAAATAATTAACATAACTGTTGTATTGATCAATTGGAAAGAACACCAGAGTGGTTCATCAATTGAATATTTGTTTTAATTATTATATAGCTATTATGAATTATGTCATTTTTTTGTGCGGCGGGTCAGATTAGATCTTCTCATTTCAGCGCCGCATAAACGGAGACAGAGAAACAATGAAAATAATCAATTATTGCAATGCTTATAAGCTCTATGTGTCTATGTGTCGCATCTATACAAATTATATAACATTGCTTAACATTATTCAACTTAAACTGCACATTTTTTTGAAAAAAAGAAGTTATTCACACTCAAGTGATTTTATATATATATATATTGACGAATTTGTCATAATTAGTTTGTATGAGAATGTGTTTATATGTGTTTATGGCAGTCCTTAGATCCGAGCAATATAAATATCTTCACGAGCTGCAAATTGGTGCAGTTTTATCAGCGACCGCGTGAGGACCTGATTAGGCGCGAGGGCTTCCATATAAATCCCTCTTCGGCTGGGACGTTTAAGGGTTGCAGGAGATCAATTGGCCCGTTGTCGTTGTCGTGATGGCTATCGTCGACGAGTTGTGTTGTAGCTGAAGTTGTTCAGCAGATATCAAACCTTGAAAAATCAAACATATGATAGCTTTATTTAATATAAACGTTGTACGTTTTGTATGCTGTTTTTTGATGCAAAAATGTTTTCAAAATTGTGGGTTGTACCGCTGTTTATACTTTCTAGCTTTGAAACATCAGTTTTTGTCAGTTGATTGGACTTGATCTGGTTTGAAATTGGACAGTTAACAAACTCATTCATCTTAAAGAGATAAAATCGTACAAATGGCAGCGACCTGTTCATAAAATCTTCTATTAAGCACCAAATGGAATCTTCTTTTGGCATCGCTGAACAAAATCAGAAGTTATTTCCTTTCAGATAAAAAATCTACTAAAAAACATGGAAATGTTAATAAAGTTGTACAGAAAATGTTTCTCTTTAAACCCAACAAATACGTAAATATGTAGTTATGTAGGTTACTCATCCGGCGGATGTAATAAATCAACCATTCTAGCTGATATCAGGGACGTTCATTTCAGCAAAACAATGAGGCAAGATGTTGAAAGGGCTCCCACGCTACAAACTTTTATTCTGGTAATGCTAAATTTTGTCCTCCCAAAATACCTGATGACAAAGGAAGCCCACTTCAAAATCAAGAGGCGCCCAATCTAAAGCGTCATTTGGGGAAAATGTCCTTCCAAGGATTTTCTGGAAAAAAATTTTTAAGAAAAAAGCCTGTGAACAATTTATAATTTTTTTTTAAAAGCATTCGACTACCTCTCCCTACCCGGCTATTTTTGGAGGAAACGTTAAACATGTAGTTGCATAAACATTTGTAATGTTTAGGTGTTTTAAAAAACTTTTCTTTCCAGGATTTTTCTTAATGTTTTGTCCCCCATGGATTTGCTGAAAAGACGTCCCTGTTTTCACTTCAAAACCAAGGAACCCACTTCAACACTTTAGGGGGCTCAATTCGACGAGTCCCACTTCAAAGTCAGGGACTTTTTCCCTGTCTCCCTAATTGATGCCCCTGGATTACATATAGGTAATTTAATTTAAATTGTGGCATATTCCTCGTTCTGGGAAAGTTTAGTAGGAGTGGGGTTCAAGGGGGAAAACAAATTGATCCTGTTTTCTTAATTGACCTGCTGCAGTTTTCGTACATTGTATAGAAGCCGTCTGTAATATTTTTATTATACCTATGTTCTCTGAGCCGTTATTTAGCCTTTAAAGCAGAAAGGTTGAGGTCTACCTACCTACTTCTAGTTTTTTTTATTCAAATAACAAAATTCACTTCTACCAGGTTGTGAAAGCATTTTTGGACTTTTATTTGTCACGTATTAAAACGAAGAAATATATATCTTTCTATTTTGTGTCCCATGGTGGCTCAGAAGTGGACGTGGTACCTATTTTTGGCAACGTAACCCAACCCATCACTTAACCCAACCCACCTGAAAAGTTAAAATTTCAATTCAGCTCATCCCAGCCTATGCATATTTCAGTAAAATTGTACCAACCCGACCCATCCCAATCACTTCTGTTACACAGTTGCTGTTTTGAATAATCATATTAGACAGCTTAGGAAATATGCTTATGCTAAAATAAAAAAAAATGTAGGCAATCGTTTTCGTTTCTCCAATAAAAGAGATTTTAAAATTTTAAGCCTATTAAGTGATCGTCATAAAATATTCAGCCGGTAGTTATACATTCAGATTCAAAAAGTTAATCAGCTTACAAGTTCTCAATTTTAGTTCAAACAAATAAACTGAACTTAAAATTAGCCTATGACATAATATTGTGCAACCCAAGAAATGCAAGGAATATTAACTAGACTTAATTTGTAGTTCTTGGTACAACACTGTTGTGTGTTTACAAGGTGTAACTAATCACGTAAAGGCCGCTTTCGCATGCCGGCTGCTCTTTCTTTTTCGTTTGCCAAAAACATAAAATATCAATCACTATAAACTTGTATTCATTTTTACTAATTTTATTTATTTTTTATTCATTTCATTCATACGATCATCGTACCTCACCACTCACAACTACGATGTAAATTGTAAATAGGGCTTGAAAGGGTACTGCTTACGTTTTCAAAGTGTCTCAAATTACGATAAATGTTTTTTTTTTAAATTAAAGGTAATCATGTACAATAGGTCCAGTAGTTATTTTCGGTGTTTTTAATTATTTTTTTAATATAAAATTAATATAATTAGAAACAGAATAAAATTACCAATCGGATGATCCAAATAATGTCTTGAAAATATAATTAAAGAAGAAGTTAATGACAGAAAACCGCCAGGTAGTAGGAAAAACTAGGTTCATAAACAGTAAAACTAACTAAAGGCGAAGCGAAATGAAATGTCAAATAAATTAGTTGTCAAATAAATTTATTGTGCGAGTTTTTATAAAACAATTTAAAAAAAATTACTTATTTTTAAAAAAAAGTATGAATTAATTTGTATGCCTTAATTGAAAACTATCGCGTTTAACATTCTATGAAGAACAGTTCGGACTTGAATAAACTTAAATTTTTTTTGTAAATAATGTTATTTTGACTGCGTGATTACTATTTCTTGTGTTACTTTTGCTAATAATATTTTTTTAAGCGCTGTAAGTATTTCTTGTCTGCGCTATAAATAGTAATTTCTGTTTGACTTCGCTATTCATAGTTTTTGTTGCTGTTCTCTTGCGCGTTTCGTGAGTTTTCCGAGAAAATTTTATTATCAAAAATTAATAAACTGCTTGGATCATTAAATTGGAGTTATTATTGTGATTACAAATATATAATTATTATTGCGGGAAAATAATTAAAAACACCGAAAATAACTACTGGACCTATTGTACATGATTACCACTTATTTA
>OZ022245.1:25669930-25922430 GCA_963978895.1 Erpobdella octoculata
AATAATAATAATAATAATAATAATAATAATAATAATAATAATAATAATAATAATAATGTTGAATTCTCAATCAAGGTTCAGCAAAGTTATCTTAAATTATTAGAAACCACATAGAGATATATAAATGCGTTTCACACGTTAAAAGCCATGATCGCCACAGGTTGCCTACTCATTTAGGCCAACCAAAATCTCTACCGACCATTTTATAAAACTTTTCATTGTGCGGCCTAAAAAACCTGGTCAGTTCTTCTTAGTACTTGCTGTCTGACGTCTACGTGATTCCTTCCCTTGCTTGTGTGCAGGCATCTCTTTTCTACCGTTGTTGAGATTCATGCAGTAGAAACCTCGTGTCGTATTCAAGTAAAACTGATTGCTTCTGAGCTCGGGTTTGAGTCCCAAGAAATGTTCTATTTTCTTCAGCTCCCGTTAAAAGGATTCGTGACCATTTCTTCACCGCTGACCAGATGAATTTGATCCATCTGGAAGAAAGCCAGCCAGCGTTTCATGTGTCTGTGGTAAATGGATCTCCTGACAGCTCTGTAGTTCCGTCGGATTCTACCCGTCAGAGGATCAAAGACCAGAGTTTCAAAGGAAGAGTAAAGCTTGCCCCTTTCTTCTTTCGAGATTTTTACTTGAGTGTAGTCAGACAGAGTCCGTTCGACTGGATTACGAAACGATCAACAAGAGTTTTATGCTCGCGTTCATCAGGTAGACTCTTTCAGGTGCCTATATAAGTAAAACACAAAAAATATCAAATTAAAATATCAAATTAAAATAGAAATATTTTTAATTAATTAAATATTTTCTTGAAATTATTAAGCAAAATAAATTATCTTTATACAAAATATGTTAATCTTTACTTGATCTTTAACGAAATAAGCCGGGGTTTTTTCTATGGTTAATTGATCAGAACCTGACAAAGGCATCTGCTGTCTGTACCACTCGAGACCGTGGTGAATAGTTAATGTTGTCGTCGAAGAAATGTACTTCGTGCTTTTGAGAGCGGATCGATGGATGTAAGTTCAGAAATTCGATCAAAGCCCTTGTGCCGCCCTTGCGGACCCCGATGAATCAACACTGCGGCAGACGTCGTCCGACAGACAAAGATGTTTCATTCAATTCCGAATCTTTAATTTGTTTTTTCTCAAAAAATGTAAATGAAGAGCTACCTGTATAATTGGTTTTATAGTTTCGCTTGTCTTTACTTATGGCAGGAGTAAACGAAATCGAATCGTCGGTGAAGTTTTGTTTTCGAAAAGACTTCGGCAAAATGGTACTAAGTCGAGAAGTTATTCGATGCAAAGCTTCGGAATGATGGCTGTCCAGTTTTCTGTCGCTGTCAGTTTCTGAGCTCCAATCTTTGTCGGGAAGATCTGAATCTTTCGGGACTCGATGTTCATCATTCGAGCAGTGATGAAGGCAGAACGACATGTCGTATTTCGCCATGGTGATGCTCATATGGTTTGGTCGGTACCCAACCAGGCAGATCCAGAAAACGAGAACAAATAAGATTACAAAAAAAGAATTTTTATGAAAATTGTCCATTTTTAACGCCTGCTGCACCAGCTTTGAATGTTTGGTCATCTCCGAATGTTGTTACAATGTACGATTCACTCATTTGAACTAAATAAAAAAAAGTACTCATAAAAAACTTTGTTTTAAACACAAAATCACAGCAATAGGTAAATCGACATTTTGATAGCCCTGTAATGGTGATCATGATCACTGAGATAGATTTAAATTGTTTCATCCGAAAAGACAACGATACGCAATGACCAATAAAAAATATTTTTTACCTATAAACTGACTTTTCTATTCCACGTAACATCCTTTAGATTTCTCTCACTTTTCATTTATTTAAAAAAAACTTATATAGAAAACATTCAATATTTTTTTTCGACATTATAAAAGTTTCCTAACCTACAGAAGATCTTGTAAAACTGCGGTAAAAAAGTCCTCGGCTAAAAAAAATGTCAGAAGGAAAAAATAGCACCAAGCGTGTTTTTTACTGTATCGACGACAGGGCACCATGAAAACTAATCAAAGATCCTTAAGCCTGGATGGATATTTTGAGGCGACTGTGTCCTGCTGAGTGTAGAGATGAACAAGAGAGATGAGAAAACATGAGAGAGATATAGGAGGGGAGGTAGAGAGCGAGAGAGAGAGAGAAAGAGAGAAAGATAGAGAAAAAAAGAGAGAGAGGGAGAGAAAAATAGAGAAAATGTAAGTGAGAGAAAGAGAGAGTGAGAGAAATAGGGATATAGAGAGATAGAAAGATAAAAAGTGAGAAAAAGAGAGAGAGAAAGTGAGAAAAAGAAAGAAATAAGTGAGATAAAGAGGGAGTGAAAGAGAGAGAAAAAAAGAAATAAAGAGGATAATAGAGGGGAGATGACATAGAACAATGAATTCTATTTTTATATATATTAATTATGTATGTATACATATAGATAGTTCCATTCAAATGCACATACAATTATGTATGTATATATATATAGATAGTTCCATTCAAATGCACATACAATTATGTATGTATATATATAGATAGTTCCATTCAAATGCACATACAATTATGTATGTTTATATATAGAAAGTTCCATTCAAATGCACATACAATTATGTATGTATATATATATATATAGATAGTTCCATTCAAATGCACATACAACTATGTATGTATATATATAGATCCATTCAAATGCACATACAAAGACATTTTGCATGATACGATCTAAAGAGTTCAAACCAACGGTCAATAACGTTATAAACATTCAAATAAATACATAATAGTGATAAAAATAACAAACAGGTGTTATAAACAATCCATTCAATGTATAATAAATAAAGATAATATTAATCAGCTGTTCTAAACAATTAAATTATCAGCATACATAATTTCGGATGCCTATATGTCCGTATGTGTGTTAGGACTTCTTCGCAACGCTGTTAGATGGCGCTGCAATGAAAATTAACGATAATTATATACATGTCGACAATTTAAAAAATCTTTCATTTTTGAAGGGTTATCTTTAGTTATATAATATTATTATCTTTTATTATATATTTATAATAAAATTTTCTAGATTATTCTAAAATATTGGTGGTGTCGTACTGTCAAGTATAAGTCATAGGAGACAAAATAATTCCAGGGTTTTATGATGAACTTAAAATTAAAAAACGAGATTTTTGATCCGTCGTGTAAAAAGATTTATTTATCTTAGAAAGCTGTCATGAACTGCAAAACTCGAAATTTTCTATAATATCTATTTTCGTCCAAACAAACAAACCGAAGTTAAAAAAAAACAAAAAAAAACTGTTTATATACGCGTGCCTTGCTTTACCTTCATACCCTGCCCCTAGCCTCTTCAAGCTTGTCAGAGATTCCGCTTGCGACTTGCAATGTGATCACCAGGAGACACACGAGTCCTTGACGGCTGACTGAGACTTCTCCTTGAGTTTCTGCTACAAAGCGGCACCTTCATTGCAAGGCCTTTACACATACCGATTTAATTGACATCATTTAGACGTTAGTTACAATTCACCGAGGTCCATTGATGGATATTTAAAAAAAAAAAAGCTATCTTTAAAAAGATCGTCCAACATTCACTCATACAATTAATCATTAAACGTTTTTTTAATTTCATTTAAGTCTAAAAAAGTAAATTTTCCGCGACTCTTAGGTGGAAATACAGCAACCAATTATCTGTCCGTTCCAGAAAGTACGCACCTCTACACCTGTACAGCCAATTTTAATTTGAAATTTATTTGTTAGTTTATATTTTTAAATGGTTTTTTTATCTGAAATTTCATAAATAATATTCATATTATTTGTTTTTATTAAACAAGTCTTCAGAAATAAAGCGAAAAAATGCTCGTATAATAAAAAAAAATAAGACTAAATATTGATTTCCTGGGATGAGGTGCTCGATCTGTTGTATATTATTGGTTTACATACATCAGTCAGTCAAGACTGGGTCAGGAGGTCATTCGTAAGAGAATCGATGAAAGCAAAGAACTTCTCCGCTCAAAGTTGTTTACAAAATGTATTTTTGTTTTATTTATTATTAAATTTTTTTAATATTTCAAATACTGTCAAGTAAAAATCATAGGAGACAAATTTAATTAATTGAAAATTTAATTAAAATAGATTTTGTTTCTTAAAAATACAAATCGGGCAAAAAACCATGCCAAGTAGATAACTGTATGAATGTAGTTTATGTTCAATTTTTGCATGTTAATTTTTTTTTTATTTAATTATTTTATATGGATAAATAAAAATAATTTAGCTCGAGATATGACGATTTGAGTCGATTCGTTGAGATCTTTGTCAGGAAATTTCAATTTTATTTTACTGACAGCATTTTCTTGGTTTTTCCACACAAAAAAACTAAAAAAAAAACCTCTAAAGTACTTCAAAGTGATAAAATGTATATAAAAATTCATCTAAAAATAAATAGCTTTTATGTATTCTCATTGTTTATTTATAAAACTCATAAAGAAAATGTGCTCTCATCACACAACGAAGTTAGCTATTTGTGAGTTGAACTCTCCCATTAAACACTTATACAAAGTTAGAACACCTATTCATTGCAATTACTGTTTTATTCGAGAACTTATTTTATCCGATGTTCGCCTTTTATAGAAGAGAATAGAATAGACTAGAATAGAATAGATTAGAATAGACAGATGTTTACGACAGTCCTCGTTATAAGCTAATTCTGCGGAGTGACAATACAATATTTTGTATATATTTTATGCGGTTTTACTTTTTAACTGCGTGGTATAAACGTAACACTTCTCCTAATAAATTTTGTATAAACGATTTTAAATTCCAAATAAAAAAAATTAAAAGCAAAGAGAAACGAAAAAAAGAAAAGAAAAAAAGAAAAAAACCCAGTAAAAACGAACTAAAAAAACAAAAACAAATAAAAACCAACAAAAAAAATGGCCGAAAAATCAAAATTAAAAAAAAAAACACAAATTAAAACGAACAAATCAAATCAGATCGAAAAAAAAACTCAAAAAATTTAAGGTTGGGGCATGCAATAAAAATAGGTTTCTAGCGGCATTTCGTTTCGAGAGCATGTTTGATATTGTGTGCATACTGAAGTAAAAAAACCATTTGTAACGTTCAAAAAAAATTATGTTTCGTTTTTAGCTCTTTAAAGCACTCACAAAAAACCCGGGTAACGTTTAGCACTTGTCTGTATGTGTGTAGATTGTATAGGCTATCCGCGTGAGGGTCTGTCTGTCTGTGTGTGTCTGTGTGTGCGTGTGTGTGTGTGTGTGTGTGTGTGTGTGTGTGTGTGTGTGTGTGTGTGTGTGTGTGTGTGTGTGTGTATGCTGGAGATCAACACCACAGATTCGGACGCCGTGTCTCTCCGTCTGCACAGAGATTCAGAGATCACATCGGACATTGATGCATGGCCGGCTCAATCCTCCACTGAAATATTCCCGCTTATTTGTCACGTGACACGACAGGTTTTTATTAGCGTTTTAGTTATTCAGATATTTATTATAAGTATTATTTTTTTTTAAATAATTAACATAACTGTTGTATTGATCAATTGGAAAGAACACCAGAGTGGTTCATCAATTGAATATTTGTTTTAATTATTATATAGCTATTATGAATTATGTCATTTTTTTGTGCGGCGGGTCAGATTAGATCTTCTCATTTCAGCGCCGCATAAACGGAGACAGAGAAACAATGAAAATAATCAATTATTGCAATGCTTATAAGCTCTATGTGTCTATGTGTCGCATCTATACAAATTATATAACATTGCTTAACATTATTCAACTTAAACTGCACATTTTTTTGAAAAAAAGAAGTTATTCACACTCAAGTGATTTTATATATATATATTGACGAATTTGTCATAATTAGTTTGTATGAGAATGTGTTTATATGTGTTTATGGCAGTCCTTAGATCCGAGCAATATAAATATCTTCACGAGCTGCAAATTGGTGCAGTTTTATCAGCGACCGCGTGAGGACCTGATTAGGCGCGAGGGCTTCCATATAAATCCCTCTTCGGCTGGGACGTTTAAGGGTTGCAGGAGATCAATTGGCCCGTTGTCGTTGTCGTGATGGCTATCGTCGACGAGTTGTGTTGTAGCTGAAGTTGTTCAGCAGATATCAAACCTTGAAAAATCAAACATATGATAGCTTTATTTAATATAAACGTTGTACGTTTTGTATGCTGTTTTTTGATGCAAAAATGTTTTCAAAATTGTGGGTTGTACCGCTGTTTATACTTTCTAGCTTTGAAACATCAGTTTTTGTCAGTTGATTGGACTTGATCTGGTTTGAAATTGGACAGTTAACAAACTCATTCATCTTAAAGAGATAAAATCGTACAAATGGCAGCGACCTGTTCATAAAATCTTCTATTAAGCACCAAATGGAATCTTCTTTTGGCATCGCTGAACAAAATCAGAAGTTATTTCCTTTCAGATAAAAAATCTACTAAAAAACATGGAAATGTTAATAAAGTTGTACAGAAAATGTTTCTCTTTAAACCCAACAAATACGTAAATATGTAGTTATGTAGGTTACTCATCCGGCGGATGTAATAAATCAACCATTCTAGCTGATATCAGGGACGTTCATTTCAGCAAAACAATGAGGCAAGATGTTGAAAGGGCTCCCACGCTACAAACTTTTATTCTGGTAATGCTAAATTTTGTCCTCCCAAAATACCTGATGACAAAGGAAGCCCACTTCAAAATCAAGAGGCGCCCAATCTAAAGCGTCATTTGGGGAAAATGTCCTTCCAAGGATTTTCTGGAAAAAAATTTTTAAGAAAAAAGCCTGTGAACAATTTATAATTTTTTTTTAAAAGCATTCGACTACCTCTCCCTACCCGGCTATTTTTGGAGGAAACGTTAAACATGTAGTTGCATAAACATTTGTAATGTTTAGGTGTTTTAAAAAACTTTTCTTTCCAGGATTTTTCTTAATGTTTTGTCCCCCATGGATTTGCTGAAAAGACGTCCCTGTTTTCACTTCAAAACCAAGGAACCCACTTCAACACTTTAGGGGGCTCAATTCGACGAGTCCCACTTCAAAGTCAGGGACTTTTTCCCTGTCTCCCTAATTGATGCCCCTGGATTACATATAGGTAATTTAATTTAAATTGTGGCATATTCCTCGTTCTGGGAAAGTTTAGTAGGAGTGGGGTTCAAGGGGGAAAACAAATTGATCCTGTTTTCTTAATTGACCTGCTGCAGTTTTCGTACATTGTATAGAAGCCGTCTGTAATATTTTTATTATACCTATGTTCTCTGAGCCGTTATTTAGCCTTTAAAGCAGAAAGGTTGAGGTCTACCTACCTACTTCTAGTTTTTTTTATTCAAATAACAAAATTCACTTCTACCAGGTTGTGAAAGCATTTTTGGACTTTTATTTGTCACGTATTAAAACGAAGAAATATATATCTTTCTATTTTGTGTCCCATGGTGGCTCAGAAGTGGACGTGGTACCTATTTTTGGCAACGTAACCCAACCCATCACTTAACCCAACCCACCTGAAAAGTTAAAATTTCAATTCAGCTCATCCCAGCCTATGCATATTTCAGTAAAATTGTACCAACCCGACCCATCCCAATCACTTCTGTTACACAGTTGCTGTTTTGAATAATCATATTAGACAGCTTAGGAAATATGCTTATGCTAAAATAAAAAAAAATGTAGGCAATCGTTTTCGTTTCTCCAATAAAAGAGATTTTAAAATTTTAAGCCTATTAAGTGATCGTCATAAAATATTCAGCCGGTAGTTATACATTCAGATTCAAAAAGTTAATCAGCTTACAAGTTCTCAATTTTAGTTCAAACAAATAAACTGAACTTAAAATTAGCCTATGACATAATATTGTGCAACCCAAGAAATGCAAGGAATATTAACTAGACTTAATTTGTAGTTCTTGGTACAACACTGTTGTGTGTTTACAAGGTGTAACTAATCACGTAAAGGCCGCTTTCGCATGCCGGCTGCTCTTTCTTTTTCGTTTGCCAAAAACATAAAATATCAATCACTATAAACTTGTATTCATTTTTACTAATTTTATTTATTTTTTATTCATTTCATTCATACGATCATCGTACCTCACCACTCACAACTACGATGTAAATTGTAAATAGGGCTTGAAAGGGTACTGCTTACGTTTTCAAAGTGTCTCAAATTACGATAAATGTTTTTTTTTTAAATTAAAGGTAATCATGTACAATAGGTCCAGTAGTTATTTTCGGTGTTTTTAATTATTTTTTTAATATAAAATTAATATAATTAGAAACAGAATAAAATTACCAATCGGATGATCCAAATAATGTCTTGAAAATATAATTAAAGAAGAAGTTAATGACAGAAAACCGCCAGGTAGTAGGAAAAACTAGGTTCATAAACAGTAAAACTAACTAAAGGCGAAGCGAAATGAAATGTCAAATAAATTAGTTGTCAAATAAATTTATTGTGCGAGTTTTTATAAAACAATTTAAAAAAAATTACTTATTTTTAAAAAAAAGTATGAATTAATTTGTATGCCTTAATTGAAAACTATCGCGTTTAACATTCTATGAAGAACAGTTCGGACTTGAATAAACTTAAATTTTTTTTGTAAATAATGTTATTTTGACTGCGTGATTACTATTTCTTGTGTTACTTTTGCTAATAATATTTTTTTAAGCGCTGTAAGTATTTCTTGTCTGCGCTATAAATAGTAATTTCTGTTTGACTTCGCTATTCATAGTTTTTGTTGCTGTTCTCTTGCGCGTTTCGTGAGTTTTCCGAGAAAATTTTATTATCAAAAATTAATAAACTGCTTGGATCATTAAATTGGAGTTATTATTGTGATTACAAATATATAATTATTATTGCGGGAAAATAATTAAAAACACCGAAAATAACTACTGGACCTATTGTACATGATTACCAAATTGGTATTAAATTTGTTTTGGTAAAGTTCTAGTATAGCGTCATCGGCCGATTTCTATAAAAAATGGCCGGTTTTTAACGTAAATGATATTTAAAACAAAACTAAAGACCAATTAAAACATAAATCATTTAAAAAAAACCAGAAATTACATCACTTTAGAACATTTAAAAACTGCTGCCGAAGCTTATGTAGTTCCCGGTGAAGATCTATTTGTCAATAGCGATAGAAGTGAACAGTGGGAATAAAGAAAATAAAAATTAAACACATTTAAAATAAAAATAGACAGTTTAGGAAAAGAAATTAAACATTTAAATTATGGAAATTAAAACTTAAAAAATATCAGTTTGTTTTAGAAGTACGGGTTGCGTAACCCGCTCCATATCTAAAACAGTTTCTTTAAATGCGATGGTGCGCGTGCTTGAAATTATGACTAAGCAAGACCACGAGAGATTTCATCAGCGACCTCCACCACCACAGCGAGTCGAAGAGATTTCATTTGTATTATAATGATTTGATGTTATTATTTTATTTATTATTTACTTTACTTTTGGATTTGTGGCTAAATTTAAAAAAATTCTGATCATAGATAAGTTTCCGCTCAGCGCTCAGAATTTTTCACACTTAATAATTAAATATTTAATTTATTTCCATATTCAATAATTATAGTTTTATTTCTAACAATTTTCAATTTACTTGTTGTTTTATTATTCTATTTTGATATTAACTCTTCCTTACTTTTCATTCCTTGAATTGTATTATTCCGCGTATCAACACTGCCTTTGGATATTTTCTGCTTAAAGTCGGTTTTTAGTAAGTTTTTCTGTAAAAAATTTTTTTCCTAATATGTTCTGATAATGTTCTGAATTTATTCTAATAAACAGTTTTTTAAACCGATTTTTTATAGAAATCGGCCGATGACGCTATACTAGAACTTTACCTTTGTTTTTTTATGTTATTGTGACAAAATAAAAATAATACGATTATTTTTCGGCACGGGCCGTCAAAGGGAACCTTTGCAATTATAATAATGGCGGCCGACAGAGTTCGATTCTATTTATAGCCACCCCTCCAGTTTGTAGGGATGTGCTGCACTAAAAGTCGATAGATGCACTAACGAGTATTATAAAAATAAGTGTTTCAAATTTTTTGAAAACGAATTTGGCTCGCGGGCCAGATTTATGTGTTTAACAAAATTATCCCGCGGGCCGGACAAAACACGTTGGCGGGCCGGATTCGGCCCGCGGGCCGGAGGTTGTGCAGCCCTGATATATATAGTTCCCGCTCGCTCACCCGCTCGCTCCGCTCATTTTGTGACGGATTTCAATTTTTTTTTCTATATTTGATTCCCCTTGACTCTCAAGGCTGTGTGAAAATTTCATTACGATCGGATGAATGGTGTAGCAATGCATAAATAACATACATATATATATATACATACATATATACATACATACATACAAACATTCATTTTTATATATATAGATTTCATTATTATCACACAAATTTAAAATCATAAAATGAACAAAAATAAAGAAACAAATAAAATTAAAGAAAAGTGCAAAAAAAAATCAAAGTGGCAAAATAACTTCAGGAAAATTGTTACCACCGATCACCAAAGGTTTTTGAATCAGATATTACAAGTATTCACAAAACAAACTGATCGAAAGCACACCACTGATTTCTATATATAACTGGGTCACACTTATTCCTGTCTGGGTATACACCCCGGTAGCCATTTTGACACCCCTTTTGCTATTTACGGAAAATCTTTAAAAGTGCAAAATTGCCGACTTGCGCAAGTAATAATTGCTCAAATCGACATTATAAGGGACCAAAACAGTCATTTCATTTGCTTTTACTCAATTATTGCAATTTTTTAACAAGTTTTATTTGACACCTGAGCTATTATATAAACCCCTCTAACCAATGACTAATGACCTAACATGCCTAGCAGTTATTATCAGCCTAAATAATTTAATGTGAGCTTTAACCTATTGTTAAATTTTATTAATTGAAAAATTCAAGAATTCGTTTTTGCGTAAATTTTAATTTTGCATGGATGAAACGGTGTGTTAAAATGGCGGCAGCGAGAGACTAAAAAAATTATAATTCATTAATTAGACTAAGTGCGATCCAGTTATATATAGAGATCAGTAGAGCACAGTCAAACGGGAAAAAATAAGTTAACGAAACAAATGTCAAAATTGACAAAATAAGTTTTCTAAGTTTGAATATTTTGATAAATTTAATTTTTAATATTAAAAAATATTGGTATTGGATATTGACTAATTTTTGCTTTAAATGTGTACGACGATACCAAACCAATTCGCGCGCAAGGCGTGTGAGGTTTTTTAGCTAGTCGCAGATGATTTTTCACTTGAAAACGTTTTGGAATGGTCTTCTCTTTGAATGGCTAAATTTGAAAAAAACTGCCTACGAAAAAAAACAACCTTTAATGACTGAAATTGAAAAAACCGCCTACAAATAAAACCACCTCTATTTATTTTAAACTTGTTTATAATATGTGATGACGTAATCTCAAAATTATTGGAAAAACACGCCTTCGGTGATTTATTTATTTTCAACTTATTTATATTGAAAGATGACGTACGATTTCTAACATAAAAGCGCAATGATGTATGTATTATGTATTATGTATGTCACCCGATTAACATCTGCAGGTCTGAAAAAACTCACGTTGATAGATTATGAGACGCTGAACACGGTTTGTTAGGGCACTTTTTTGTTAGAAATCGTACGTCATCTTTCAATATAAACAAGTTGAAAATAAATAAATCATTGCGCTTTTATGTTAGAAACCAGCACTTGACGCACTTATAGTAATAACTTCACTCACGCTTGGGATATATTGGAAATAAATCCTAGGAAAAAACCGAACCTTTAATAGCTGATAATGAAAAAACCGCCTAAAAAACCCAACTTTTATTGGCTGATAATGAAAAAAACCGCCTAAAAACCCCATTTTTCAATGGCTGATATTGGGAAAACCCGCCGATGTACTACTTTAGTAATTTATTTATTTTCAACTTGTTTATATTGAGTTATGACGTATGCTCAAAATTGGCAAAATACCTGCCGACTACTACTTCAATGAATTGTGTATTTTTAACTTGTTTATATTCAGCGATGACGTACGTTGTTTTTAATATATCCGCAAAGCGTCGAACTTTCCAATAATCGGAATAATATTAGCAAATTAGTTAATTTTCGTTAATTATAATATTACTAATAATTTAATTAGTAAATTAGTGAATTGTTGGTAATATTAATTATATTGTTTGATGACGTAAGCTCAATGTGGGGAAAACCCGCCGGCGTACGGCGTACTTCGGAGATTTATTTATTTTCTACTTGTTTATACTGATTAATGACTTACGATGCATTTCCCAACATAAAAGCGCAATGATGTATTACATATGTATTATGTCACCCGATTAGCATCTGCAGGTCTGAAAAAACTCACGATGATAGATTATGAGACGCTGAACACGGTTTGTTAGGACACTTTTTAGTAAAATGTTTTAATAAAAAGTTATTAGCCGCGAAAGTTTAACGCTTTAAAGCTCAATGATGTATTATGTATTATGTCACCCGATTAGCATCTGCAAGTCTGAAAAAACTCACGATGATAGATTATGAGACGCTGAACACGGTTTGTTAGGACACTTTTTTGTTAAAATGTTTAAATAAAAAGTTATTAGCCGCGAAAGTTTAACGCTTTGCGGATATATATAATGCATCTTACGTCATCACTAAATATAAACAAGTTGAAAATAAACAAATCACCGAAGTATAATACTTCGGCGGGGTTTTCCTAATTTTGGAATTACGTCATCACACATTATAAACAAATTGAAAATGAACAAATCACCGAAGTAGACGACCGGCGGGTTTTTCCAATATTTTTCGAAGCGGGTTTTCCCAAAAATGAGAATACGTCATCACTCAATATAAACAAGTTCAAAATAAATAAAGTAGACGGTTGACGTTTTTCATTCTCCGCCATTGAAGGTTAGTTTTTTCGTAGGGGGTTTTCCCATTATCAGCCTTTGAAGGTGGGTTTTTTCGTAGGCGGTTTTTTCCAGATATAAGCCATTACAGGGTTGTTTTTTCATAGGCAGATTTTCAATATCAGCCATTAAATGTTGTTTTTCAAAGAGTGTTTATTAGTAGGCGGGTTTTATCAATATTTGCCAATATTACTTTTTTCTGCTTTTTTCGTTGGCGGTTTTTTCAATATCAGCGGTTAAAGTTGTTTTTTTGTTGGTCGTTTCTATATAAGCCATTAAAGGTTGGTTTTTAAAAAGGCCGGTCCAAAACGTGCTCAATCATTTGCGCCTGGCTGAAAAACCTCACACGCTTTAAATTAGTTTTTTCGTAGGTGGTTTTTTTATTATCAGTCATTAAATGTTGGGTTTTTTCGTTGGGAGTTTTGTCAATAACTGCTATTGAAGGTTGTTTTTCATAGACGGTTTTATCACATGTCCGTTAACAAAGTTTTTTTCGTAGGCGGTTTTTTTATCATCAACCATTTAAGGTTGTGTTTTTCGTAGGCGGTTATTTCCAAAAACATCCAATATATTTTTTTTCGTAGGCGATTTTTTCACTATCACCCAATAAATGTGGTTTTTTTCGTAGGCTGTTTTTCCCAATATCGCCCATTAAAGGTTTTTTTCGTAGGTAGTTTTTCCAAAATCATCCAATCAAAGAGAAGGCCATTCCAAAACGTGTTCAAGTAAAAAATCACCTGCTACTGACTAAAATAGTCACACGCTTCGTTTGCGAAGCGTGCGTAAAGCATTGGTGTTGTTTTTAAGCTTATAGTGCGATTTGAATGCAACTACCTTTTATTAATATGTAAATAGTCTTATATTATGTATGTATTATGTCACACGATTAGCATCTGCAGGTCTGAAAAAAACTCACGTTGATAGATTAAGAGACGCTGAACACGGTTTGTTAGGGCAGTTTTTTGTTAAAATATTTAAATAAAAAGTTATTAGCCGCGAAAGTTTAACGCTTTGCGGATATATATAATGCATCGTACGTCATCGCTGAATATAAACAAGTTGAAAATAAATAAATCACCGAAGTAGTAGTCGGCGGGGTTTTCCCAATTTTAAACAAGTTGTAAATTATTATTAACGACAACTTACTATTTCTTAATTATTATTCCTCTTATTTTAATTATTAATAATATTATTAATAACGAAAATTAACTATTTTGCTAATATTATTCATATTAATGGGAAGTTCGACGCTTTGCGGATATATTTAATAAAAATATTATTAACGACATTTTTCTATTTTGTAATTATTATTTTCCTCTTATTTTAATTATTAGCAATATTATTATTTAGTAATATTAACTAATTTGCTAATATTATTCCTATTAATCCTATTATTGGAAAGTTCGACGCTTTGCGGATATATTTAATAAAAATATTATTAACGACATTTTTCTATTTTGTAATAATTATTCCTCTTATTTTAATTATTAACAATATTATTATTTAGGAATATTAACTAATTTGTTAATATTATTCCTATTATTGGAAAGTTCGACGCTTTGCGGATATATTTAATAAAAATATTATTAACGACATTTTTCTATTTTTTAATTACTATTCCTCTTATTTTAATTATTAATAATATTATTATTTAGAAATATTAACTAATTTGCTAATAATATTCCTATTATTGTGATAGTGAAAAACCGCCTACGATAAACACAATATTTGATGGATAGTATCGAAAAAACAGCCTACGAAAAAACAACATATTTTGGGTGATAGTGAAAAAAAGCCTAAGAAAAAACCCAACCTTTAATGGCTGATAATGAAAAAAACTGCCTACAAAAAAACCCAACCTTCAATGGCTGATATTGGGAAAACCCGCCGATGTACTACTTCGGTGATTTTTTTTTTCAACTTGTTTATATTGAGTTATGACGTATGCTCAAAATATATCCGCAAAGCGTCGAACTTTCCAATAATAGGAATAATATTATCAAATTAGTTAATTTTCTTATATAATAATATTATTAATAATTAAAACAAGAGTAATAATAATTACAAAATAGAAAAATGTCGTTAATCATAATTTCATTAAATATATCTGCAAAGCGTCGAACTTTCCATTAATATGAATAATATTAGCAAAATAGTTAATCTTCGTTAATAGTAATATTATTAATAATTAAATTAAGAGGAATAATAATTGCAAAATAGTAAAAGGTCATTAATAATAATTTCATTAAATATATCTGCAAAGCGTAGAACTTTTCTTAAATAATAATGTTATTAATAATTAAAATAAAAGGAATAATAATTACACGCGAAGCGTGTGAGTTTATACATATTAATAGTAAAGGTAGTCGCACTCAAATAGCACTTTAAGCTCATATCAACACCAATGCGCTTATATAGTCATAACTTTACCCACGCTTCGCAAGCGAAGCATGTTACTATTTCAGCCAGTAGCAGATGATTTTTCACTTGAAAACGTATTGGAATGGTCCTCTATTTGATTGGATGATTATGGAAAAAATGCCTATGAAAAAAACCTTAAATGGGCGATATTGGAAAAAAAGCCTTCGAAAAAAACCACATATATTGGGTGATAGTGAAAAAACCGCTTACGAAAAACACAATATTTATTGGATGGGATCGGGAAAAACAGCCTACGAAAAAAACATTTATTGGGTGATAGTGAAAAACCGCCTACGAAAAACACAATATTTAATGGATGGTATCGGAAAAAACAGCCTACGAAAAAAACAACATATTTTGGGTGATAGTGAAAAAAAAGCTTAAGAAAAAACCCAGCCTTTAATGACTGATAATGAAAAAAACCGCCTAAAAAACCCAACCTTCAATGGCTGATATTGGGAAAACCCGCCGATGTACTACTTCGGGGATTTATTTATTTTCAACTTGTTTATATTGAGTTATGACGTATGCTCGAAATATATCCGCAAAGCGTCGAACTTTCCAATAATAGGAATAATATTAGCAAATTAGTTAATTTTCGTAAATAATAATATTAATAATAATTAAATAAAGAGGAATAATAATTGCAAAATAGTAAATTGTCGTTAATAATAATTTACAACTTGTTTAAAATTGGAAAAAACCCGCCGACTACTAATTCGGTGATTTATTTATTTTCAACATGTTTATATTGAAAGATGACGTACGTTTAGGGTTGTTACAGTTACTGAATCTAAAACTGAAACATTCAGTTAACTGAATCTTTTTAGATTCAGTAACTTCAACTGAAACTGAAACTGGATCTTTTTTAAAAACTGCAACTGAAACTGAATCTATTGAGAAAACTGAATATAACTGAAACTTTTAGAATGAATATTTTTTATCATTTTATTATATTATTTTTATGTTTGCGGTTAAATGTTTTGATTCTATGGCACGGACGATAACTTCGGTCGAAGTTAGGAATAGTTCTTTCTTTTTGTTTCGTGTTAGTGTTGTGTTGCTTGCGTTGTTTTTCGAAGCTTTTCAAGTTTTTAGAATTACCAGAATGGAAGATACTTGTGTTAGTAATAACATTGTTATGGACGAATCTACCGACAAAGAAGTATCGTTTATTCAACAAAATGAGTCGGAATCTGCTTTAGGACCTCCAACGAAAAAAGCTAGATTCAACAAAACAAGACCTATACTAACCCGGTACATAAAAGGTTTACAGGAGTTGGAGCCGATATTAAGTGCAATATTTGTTCTGTAATTTTGAAGGGTAAAAATGTCAAAAATTTAGAGTCTCACTTGAGAAAGCATGAAATAGAATACGCAGAGTATTTAGAGGAAAAAAATAGCTATGATTTCAAAAACACAAAGTAAGTCTATTAAACGACCCTTTTCACATTTGAAAAACCAGGCAACAATTGAAAACTGTTTTGTTGTTAAAGAACTCAAAAATGACATTAAAAAAGGCTCCAATGCCTATAATAAGGCTGCCCATGCTATCGCCTCAGCATTTGCTGCAAACAGTTTGCCATTTCTTTTGATCGAAGAACCTTCTATTAAAAATATGTTTGCAGTTGTGTCGGAAGGTCGTTTACTAACCTTGCCGAACCGACACGATATATCCACAAAAGTGTCCGAATTAGTAAAAGAATTAAAACGATCTGTTGAATTATCATTGAATTCAGCGAAGTATGTGTCAATCACAACAGATGGTCTTGGCCATGTTATTCATCGGTAAGGATGGGAATAAATATATCCGCAAAGCGTCGAACTTTCCAATAATAGGAATAATATTAGCAAATTAGTTAATTTTTGTTAATAGTAATATTATTAATAATTAAAATAAGAGGAATAATAATTGCAAAATAGTAAATTGTCGTTAATAATAATTTACAACTTGTATAAAATTGGGAAGAACCCGCCGACTTCAATGGCTAAAATTGATAAAACCCGCTGACCAAATAAACACAAAATATCATTAGATGATATTGGGAAAACCTGCCAATGTACTACTTCGGTGATTTATTTATTTTCAACTTGTTTATAATGAGGTATGACGTATGCTCAAATTATATTCGCAAAGCGTTAAACTTTCGAGGATAATAACTTTTTATTTAATATATTATTATATTATATATAATGTATTAAAATAAAAATTTCATTAAATATATCTACAAAGCGTCGAAATTTACAATAATAGGAATAATATTAGCAAATTAGTTATTTTCGTAAATAATATTATTATTAATAATTAAAATAAGAGGAATAATAATTGCAAAATAGTAAAATGTCGTTAATAATATTTTCATTAAATATATATATTTATTTAGATGTATCTACAAAGCTTCGAACTTTCCAATAAGAGGAATAATATTAGCTAAATAGTTAATCTTCGTTATTAATAATAATTAAAATAAAAGGAATAATAATTGCAAAATAGTAAAATGGCGTTAATAATAATTTACAGCTTTTTTAAAATTGGGAAAACCCGCCGACTTCTACTTCGTTGATTTATTATTTTCAACTTGTTTATATTGAAAGATGACGTACGCTGCATTATATATATCCGCATAGCGTAGAACTTTCGCGGCTAATAACTTTTTATTTAAACATTTTAGCAAAAAAGTGCCCTAACAAACCGTGTTTAGCATCTCATAATCTATCAACGTGAGTTTTTTCAGACCTGCAGATGCTAATCGGGTGACATAATACATAATACATACATATTACATCATTGCGCTTTTATAGTAGGGAACCAGCACTTGACGCACGCTTCGCGCGCGAAGCGTGTGATTTTTCAGCAAGTCGCAGATGATTTTTCACTTGGAAACGTTTTGAAATGGTCTTCTCTTTGAATGGCTAAATTTGAAAAAACTGCCTACGAATAAAGCAACCTTTAATATACATGAATGCGCTTTTATGTTAGGAATTGAGGCACGCTTCGCGCGCGAAGCGTGTGAGGTTTTACATATTAATAGTAAAGGTAGTCGCACTTAAATCGCACTCAAAGCTAAAAAACAACACCAATGCGCTATTATAGTAATAATTTTACGCAAGCTTCGCAGGCGAAGCGAGTGACTATTTTAGCCAGTAGCAAATGATTTTTCACTTGAACACGTTTTGGAATGGTCCTCTCTTTGAATGAATGATTTAGGAAAATCTGCCTTCGAAAAAAAACCTTTAATGGGTGATAATAGAAAAAACAGCCTACAAAAAAAACATTTATTGTGTGATAGTGAAATAACCGCCTACGAGAAAAACCTATATTGGATGTTTTTGGAAATAACATCCTACGAAAAACACAAAAATTATTGAAAGGTATCGGAAAAAACAGCTTACGAAAAAAAATGTAACGGCTAATATACAAAAGAAAACTCCTACGAAAAAAAAACTTTTATTGGGATATATTGGAAATAAATCCTAGGAAAAAACCGAACATTTAATAGCTGATAATGAAAAAACCGCCTAAAAAACCCAACTTTTATTGGCTGATAATGAAATAAACCGCCTACAAAAACCCAACCTTCAATGGCTGATATTGGGAAAACCCGCCGACTACTACTTCGGTGAATTGTTTATTTTCAACTTGTTTATATTCAGCGATGACGTACGTTGTTTTTTATATATCCGCAAAGCGTCGAACTTTACAATAATAGAAATAAAATATTATTCAACTTATTAAGCAACTAACTTAGTTAATTTTTGTTAATAATAATATTATTAATAATTAAAATAAGAGGAATAATAGTTGCAAGTTAGTAAATTGTCGTTAATAATAATTTTCAACTTGTTTATATTGTTTGATGACGTACGCTCATATTTATTGGGAAAACCCGCCGACTACTATTTCGGTGATTTATTTGTTTTCAACTTGTTTATATTCAGCGATGACGTACGATGCATTAATTTATTTGAATATATCCGCAAAGCGACGAACTTTCCAATAATAGGAATAATATTAGCAAATTAGTTAATTTTCGTTAATAATAATAATATTAATAAATAAAATTAGAGGAATTAGAGGAATAATAATTACAAAATAGTAAACTGTCGTTAATAATAATTTACAACTTGTTTAAAATTGGGAAAACCCGCCGACTACTACTTCGGTGATTTATTTATTTATTTAAACTTTCGCGGCTAATAACTTTTTATTTAAACATTTTAACAAAAAAGTGCCCTAACAAACCGTGTTCAGCGTCTCATAATCTATCAACATGAGTTTTTTCAGACCTGCAGATGGTAATCGGGTGACATAATACATATTACATCATTGCGCTTTTATGATAGGACCAGCAGTTGACGCACGCTTCGCGCGCGAAGCGTGTGAGTTTTTACATATTAATAGTAAAGGTAGTCGCAATCAAATCGCACTTTAAGCTCAAAAACAACACCTATGCGCTATTATAGTAATAACTTTACGCACGCTTCGCAAGCGAAGCGTGTGACTATTATAGCCAGTTGCATATGAACACGTTTTATAAAATAGTAAATTGTCGTTAATAATAATAATTTACAACTTCTTTAAAATTGGGAAAAACCCGCCGACTACTACTTGTTTATATTGAGTTATGGCGTATTCCAATATAATAGGAATAATATTAGAAAATTGGTTAATTTGCGTAATTAATAATATTATTAATAATTAAAATAAGACGAATAATAATAACAAAATAGAAAAATGTCGTTAATAATGATTTCATTAAATATTTCCGCAAAGCGTCGAACTTTCCAATAATAGAAATAATATTAGCAAAATAGTTAATCTTCGTTATTAATAATTTACATAAATAAAAAACCCGCCGACTACTACTTCGGTGATTTATTTATTTTCAACTTGTCTATATTTAGCGATGACGTACGATGCTATATATATCCGCAAAGCCACAAAGCGTCCAACTTTCCAATAATTGGAATAATATTAGCAAATTAGTTAATTTTCGTAATTAATAATATTATTAATAATTAAAATAAAAGGAATAATAATAACAAAATAAAAAAATGTCGTTAATAATAATTTCATTAAATATTTCCGCAGAGCGTCGAACTTTCCAATAATAGAAATAATATTAGCAAAATAGTTAATCTTCGTTATTAATAATAATTAAAATAAGAGGAATAATAATTGCAAAATAGTAAATTGTCGTTAATAATAATTTACAAAAATAAAAAACCCGCCGACTACTATTTATTTTCAACTTGTCTATATTTAGCGATGACGAACGATGCTATATTTATCCGCAAAGCGTTAGACTTTCGCGGCTAATAACATTTTATTTAAACAATTTAACAAAAAAGTGCCCTAACAAACCGTGTTCAGCGTCTCATAATCTATCAACGTGAGTTTTTTCAGACTTGCAGATAATAATCGGGTGACATAATACATCATTGCGCTTTTATGTTAGGAACCAGCAGTTGACGCACGCTTCGCGCGCGAAGCGTGTGAGTTTTTACATATTAATAGTAAAGGTAGTCGCAATCAAATCGCACTTTAAGCTCAAAAACAACACCTATGCGCTACTATAGTAATAACTTTACGCACGCTTCGCAAGCGAAGCGTGTGACTATTATAGCCAGTTGCAAATGAACACGTTTTATAAAATAGTAAATTGTCGTTAATAATAATAATTTACAACTTGTTTAAAATTGGGAAAAACCCGCCGACTACTACTTCGGTGATTTATTTATTTTCAACTTGTTTATATTGAGTTATGGCGTATTCCAATATAATAGGAATAATATTAGAAAATTAGTTAATTTTCGTAACTAATAATATTATTAATAATTAAAATAAGAGGAATAATAATAACAAAATAGAAAAATGTCGTTAATAATGATTTCATTAAATATTTCCGCAAAGCGTCGAACTTTCCAATAATAGAAATAATATTAGCAAAATAGTTAATCTTCGTTATTAATAATAATTAAAACAAGTAAATTAAAAACGAATTTTTAAAACCAATGCTCTTATATGTAATTAAAACACAAATTTTGCAATCAATTTTTTTTTATATTACTCTTTTATTTTATATTAAAGTCGAAATATCTTAATTATACCGAAATATCAAAATTAATTAAAATTAACTAAATTAATTGACTTATTGTAAAACTAATAATTGAATATTGCATTGTCTTCTATTTTGAGCATGTTTGAAAAATTTGAAAAAAATCTATCATCAGGAAGTGACTCAAAAATTGATTGCAAGATATGAAACAGACAGAGAAACAAACAAACAGACAGACAGAGAAACAGAGACGACGAGTTAATAAAAGCATTGGTAATAATAATAAAAATATCATCAAATAGCATCGAATTTAAATATCTCAACTATTTTCATGAAAATTTCGTACACGCTTGAGAATCGCGGTCAGTGAGTTTGGATCGTGTTAACTTGGTAAAATAGTCTGCGAGTCGGTTATCGTTTTGTGGTCAAGAAAACCCTTAAGAAAACCCTCAAGAAAACCCTCAAGAAAACCCTCAAGAAAACCCTCAAGAAACCCCTCGATAAAACCCTCAAGAAAATTAACTAAATTAATTGACTTATTGTAAAACTAATAATTGAATACTGCATTGTTTTCTATTTTGAGCATGTATGCAAAATTTGAAAAAAATCTATCATCAGGAAGTGACTCAAAAATTGATTGCAAGATTTGAAACAGACAGAGAAACAGACAGACAGAGAAACAGAGACGACGAGTTAATAAAAGCATTGGTAATAAGAGGAATAATAATTGCAAAATAGTAAATTGTCGTTAATAATAATTTACATAAATAAAAAACCCGCCGACTACTACGGTGATTTATTTATTTTCAACTTGTCTATATTTAGCGATGACGGGTTTCCAGACGATTCGCCCCCCGGACGGTTCGCCCCCTGGACGGTTCGCCCCTTCCCTAGACGTTTCGCCCCCTGGTCGATTCGCACTATGGACGGTTTGCCCCCTGGTCGATTCGCACCCTGGACGGTTCGCCCCCTGGTCGATTCGCACCCTGGACGGTTCGCCCCCTGGTCGATTCGCCCCCTGGACGGTTCGCCCCCTGGTCGATTCGCACTCTGGACGGTTCGCCCCCTGGTCAATTCGCATTCTGGACAATTACCTCCCTGCGTGGTTGACGGTTTATTAGAGTTAAATATAATTTTTTTTTATTATTTTTATCACGTTTTCTTAACTTGCTTAAATATTATTTTTTTGTTATTTTTACTATGGAGGTAGTTCTCATACAGGGAACGAAAGTTAAGAAGGCACTTCTTCAAAAGTGCTATTAATGTTCTTTTTCAAAATGTTAATTTCAATTTCTTTTGCGATTTTTTGATGACCCCTTCCCGAACTCTACGCCTATGGTTTAAATGTTTTTTTTTTAATTTACAAATTTTTTAAGTGGAACTCAATTTTAAGAGGTTTGACATTGTTTAACGTAGCGTTAGTAATGACTATTTTTTTGAGCATTTTTGTTGTAAATTTTATTGATCATTTTCCGCCTGGCCCATATATGTGCGCACAGGCACGCAGAAGTTTAGAAGTGGTTATTTCATGTTCCGCATACTTCTCCCACACGTCGGATAATTTTCCCTGCAGTCTGGCATAGGTCGTCCTTTGGTACCTGCGAAGTCTTTTCTCGGATATCAGGTTGACTTGCAGGGTAACATATTCCGCTTCGTTGAAGAGTAGCGGCGCCAGTTGGTACAAATCCAACTTACCACGCCTGGCACGGCTATTTAAGCGCGTGTGCCATCCTAAAAACAATTGTTTTAGGTTAATTAATAACATAAAAACATAATTAATATGCCACTCTTAGCAGCAATTTAATATAAATCAACTGATTTAGATAATATTCACCCTCAACATCGTTGTTTGTCCTGACGGTTTCCATGTAAATCGACCAGGCGTGAGGCGGCCAGACCTGACTGTTGATCCATGTTTTTTCAAAATAGTCAACAAGGTCAATTATTCTTTGATCACTTTCAACCAAAACCTTTCCTTTTAAATGAAGAAATGCCTCAGGTATGTCAACGCCAGGCAGAAAAGGAAGAGCCATAATACGCCTAAATTGTTAACAAAGCATAAAATTTTATATTTATATATATATAAACCTATCTTTTAATTATTTGATATTATAATTGAGTTATATGTCAATTACTTTACCTTATAAAGTTGTATATGCTTTTTTTTCGTTGTATGCCATCTGAAGTCCCAACTCTTGCACTTTCCTCCATACAGCCTGAGTCAGATGAAAGACGCATCCTTTTATAGCTGTATCAGGAAAAACTGTTCCCAATGCACGCCACATTGCTGACTCAAAATCGACCATAAAGCCAGCCACATGGGGTGCTTCCGGCAAAATTTCAACAATCTTTTGCAACGTCTGTGGAAATAAAAATTGTATTTAGCAATTTTTAACGGTTAGCTATTAGATCCTTTTAAATTACACACAACAAACACAAGAATGAATAGTCATTACTTTTTTGTAATCTTTGGTACTTTTTCCAGACATTAGCAGAAATGCCAGTGGTACTTGCTTCATTGCATCTGTAACCCGAATGAGAATAACAATTGTGTTAGTTAAAAAATATCATACAAGAACTTTAAAAGTTCTTATTACTTTATGTTTGATACTACAGAGAAATTAGTTATGGCTGGTATATTACCTTCATACTGGACAAAGGCATGGATTGTTACCAATTGTTTGAATGGTTCACGAACCACCCAAAATGTACCGTCGATATACCACCGCCGAGCTTTAGCAAGAAGGGCCAACTGATGATCGGTTGCAAATATAATGTGGCGATTTTCTTTCACCCGTATATCATGACGGAAGAAATTAGCTGGAAGTTTGTCGACTTCTAACTCGAAAGACAAATCAATTGGAGCTGCAGGACGAAGGCGTTGGCGAGAACGATTAGCTACTCGAATCTGAATCAAGGAAACAATATTTAAGTGGAACTGTAGTATAGATTACACAATCTAAAAAACAAAAATGCAAATTAAAATAAATACATTTTTGGAACTTGTATTTTCAAAATTAATTATAAATCAGTTAACTATTTAAAGTTGAACAACACAATCATTACTAATGCGTCAACTGTTGGGAGCGCTTCCAGAGGCTTTTCGGGAAGCAACTCTACTTGGACTATTTTGTACTATTTCCGAGGCCGACTGAAACACGTTTTGTTTTGCCGTCGAACGGATCGCGGCATGGATCCTAGTGTTGACTTCCGCATCTGTGGCTGGTGCATGTGTGTGAACATTTTGACCACGCACGAAAACGGCACCTTTCTGATTTACCGTTGCGGCACATCTTAAATCCCGCCTTCTAACGGTACATTGCCAGTAGACAGCATGTTCTGTTCTGTAGAAAAAAATGCACGTTAACCTGTTTATTACAGAGATTTCAAAAATAAATTAGAGATTATAATATTAAATACCTTTTCTTCACGTTGTACGTGTATCCATAAGCGTCAATAAGCTTAGGCTTATCCCGCTTCGTACCACCTTCTATAACCTGAAAGTTTGTCATTTTAGATTGGTCGTCATCCGGTAGAGTTTGGTTCAGCCTATCGTCCAGACTAAGGTTGATGTCCAGTTCTTTAATAGCTGCAGCACTCTGATTATTAGTTAAACTAGCTTCTATAGTAAATGAAATATCATTGGACTGTAGATTACCAGACTCCTCATATATTGTAAGTGGCAAGTTCACATTAACAGGACTAGAGTGACCGCTTGGACTAGTTGATGTCGTCGACGATGCACTTACAACCAGGGCTTTGCAAAAAATGCAACTAAAAGGCAGTTGCTGTTTACATTTGAGTGAACTTCTGTATTGATTATACGTAAATTCTACAAAAACAATAATAGTTCCTAAAAGTAAATGATTTATAACCGCTGAACATAAAAATTGTCTCAAATTATTACAAACAGACCAAAAATTAATTTTACAAAAGCACCGTTGGCGCGTTATAGATTTTGTTATCAACTGTATTATTTGTTTTTTTTTAATATTTGTATAATAGTTATAAGTCTTAAAATACCTTTTTGACAGATTAGATGACACCATTTTTCACAAATATCGCAAGCAACTGCATATTGTCTCTTCGTGACCTTTTTTGCACAAACAACGCAATCATAAACAGCTGACATCATAATACAAGTTAAAATTGCTCTTAAAGTAAAAGCAGAGTAGACTTGAATAAAGCAAACTCAAATATAGCATGCCGAAAGATTGACTTATATATATATATATATATACCCTGGTTGTTGAATAAAAAAGAATTGAAATTTTTCATAAGCAATAAATCCAAAAAGTAGCGGTTACGTGAACAAAAGTCCAAAACTTCAAACGTATTATAATGAAACAAAACAGCGGCAGGTAGTCTAATTTACCATTTATAATTAGCATAAAATACTTCGTAGCACACTTGCAGCACTTCCGAGGCTTTATGCAATTGTTTTAACTGCAAGCCGCTTTTATACTGGCTTATAATATAATGAACTTTTATTATGTCATAAGGATTCGGATTTTCTTTGAAAAGACTGACCAATTTAAGAACTTTCTCATCAGTCCACTTCATCGTAATTTCTATAGTTTAAAATAATTAATTAATCATTCAAACAAAATACACAGAAAAAATTTAATGCAGATATATTCCATAATTTATTTTTGAAACTTTAAAATAACATATATACAAATATAAATAAACAAAACTCTTTAAAATAGCACATTTTTGTTAACCAAAAGAAAAAAATAATTTTTCTCTGGGCTATGTGAGAAATGTTTTGATGGAGTCATGCATTAATTATGGACATTCGTATAACAAACCAGCCATAATTTGTTAAAACTTAAAACGTGAGGAAACGTGGTAGAAATAATAAAAAATAATATTTAAATCTAATAGACAGTCAACCAGGAGGCGAATGGTCCAGGGGGCGAATCGTCCAGAGTGCGAATCGACCAGGGGGCGAATCGTCCAGAGGGCGAATCGACCAGGGGGCGAAACGTCCAGAGTGCGAATCGACCAGGGGGCGAATCGTCCAGGGTGAGAATCGACCAGAGGGCGAACCGTCCAGAGTGCGAATCGACCAGGGAGCGAATCGTCTAGGGAGGGGGCGAATCGTCCAGGGTGCGAATCGTCCAGGGTGCGAATCGTCCAGGGTGCGAATCGTCCAGGGGGCGAAACGTCCTGTTACCGCGATGACGTACGATGCTATATATATCCGCAAAGCCACAAAGCGTCCAACTTTCCAATAATAGGAATAATATTAGCAAATTAGTTAATTTTCGGAATTAATAATATTATTAATAATTAAAATAAGAGGAATAATAATAACAAAATAGAAAAATGTCGTTAATAATAATTTCATTAAATATTTCCGCAAAGCGTCGAACTTTCCAATAATAGAAATAATATTAGCAAAATAGTTAATCTTCGTTATTAATAATAATTAAAATAAGAGGAATAATAATTGCAAAATAGTAAATTGTCGTTAATAATAATTTACAAAAATAAAAAACCCGCCGACTACTATTTATTTTCAACTTGTCTATATTTAGCGATGACGAACGATGCTATATTTATCCGCAAAGCGTTAGACTTTCGCGGCTAATAACTTTTTATTTAAACAATTTAACAAAAAAGTGCCCTAACAAACCTTGTTCAGCGTCTCATAATCTATCAACGTGAGTTTTTTCAGACCTGCAGATGGTAATCGGGTGACATAATACATCATTGCGCTTTTATGTTGGGAACCAGCACTTTACGCGAGAGTTTAACGCAAAAGTTTAACGCTTTGCGAATATATATATAACCAGCACTTGACGCACGCTTCGCGCGAAGCGTGTGAGTTTTTACATAATAATAGTAAAGGTAGTCGCACTCAAATAGCACTCTAAGCTCAAAAACAACACTAATGCGCTTATATAGTAATAACTTTACACACGCTTCGCAATCGAAGCATGTGGCTATTTCAGCCAGTAGCAGATGATTTTTCACTTCAAAACGTTTTGGAGTGGTCTTCTAATTGATTGGATGATTTTGAAAAAACTGCCTACAAAAAAACCTTAAATGGGCGATATTGGAAAAAATAGCCTACAAAAAACCACATTTATTCTGTGATAGTGAAAAAACCAAATACGAAAAAGACAATGGTTATTGGATGTGATCGGGAAAACAGCCTACGATAAAAACAACATTTATTGGGTGATAGTGAAAAAACTGCCTACGAAAAACACAATATTAAATAAAATAGTATCGAAAAAAACAGCCTTAAAGATTGCAATAATTAGTTGTTAAAGAATTACAGTAGACAGTTAGTTTGTCATCATCAGAGCCCGAAAAGAAAAACAAAACATGGATACAATAATGAAAAGTGAAATTAGTTAAAACCGATAATGAAACAAAATAATAATATATATATATATATATATATATATATATATATATATATATATATATATATATATATATATATATATATATATATATATATATATATATATATATATATATATATATATATATATATATATATATATATACATATATATCAATGATAAAAAAATTGTATTTAATAACTACTGAATACTAATAGAAATATCTTTGATAATATAGTAGCTATACGACTAATTACGTAAGCGTGACAGAATCAGTAAGTGAGTGAGTGAGTCACGAAGGCTACTATATTATAGATATAATATATATATATATATATATATATATATATATATATATATATATATATATATATATATATATATATATATATATATATATATATATATATATATATATATATATATATATATATATATTGTTACGATATCACCAAATCGTATACCGGGCTCAATAGAATGGTTTTGATGTTTTATTGGAAAATAATAAATGAAGCTTTGTTACGGCTAGTTATACCTTCTGGTTTAATAATAATTAATAATTAATGTCGCTAATAAATATTCTGAATCCGGTAAGGTTTATCAAAAGGAAGTTGATCATCAAAGCAGTGATTTTACATTATTACCCCCTTCTTAATTCTGTTCGTCCCGAACAGCATAGTCGCTTTTGAGAAATGCGACTCGGCCACGAACACCAAAATACCTTGATCTTTACTCGTGGCTTTGACCGCAATTCGCAAACAACATGGTCAAGTCTCCTGACCGTTTGATGCAGTTTATTCCAGTCCTTCTTTGGCTCATCAACAGAGTCTTTATTTGGCTCATCGTCGCTATATCTGCACGGTTCATCACAGCCTTTTTTGCATGCCTCGTCCTGAACATCTTTGCACGGTTTATCGGAACTGTCTGCTTTTTCTTCTTCCTCTACATCTCTTAGATCTTTCTCAAGAAACTCTAAAAAAGGTTTTTCGAAAACACTTTCCTTAAATCCATTAAATCCCTTCATCAGACTGTTATTTGATTTTAAAATGACTCTTAGTCTATCTGATTTAGAACCTTCGGTACCGTTCTCTGTTCTTGGCTCATCTTTTTCAGAATTTTTGCTGGCTGCATTGCTATTGTTGTTTTGGAGAAGTTCATCGCCGTCATGTTTGTTTTCTTCCAAGCTACAATCGAACGTTTTCTTTTCACATTCCAACTCGGCTCTTTCGTCGGTGTCAATTTTCGTATGGTCCAGCGGATCTTTCTTCAAATTATCGCCATCGTCTCTCAAATCAGTGTCTTCTTTTTTTGTCAAGTTAGCTCTGACGTATTTCTGTATTGGAGTTTCGTCCGTTTTTAAATCCTCGGTTGCTTCATCCGAGTCAGATTCGTCACTAAAATCTGACCCTGAATATTCGGTGCCGTCGTCTGTTATGGAGGCTTCCGTTTCAGAACCGTCGCTGTATGGGTAAAAGCCATAGTTGTTATTGCCATTATTATAATAATCATCGTCACTTTCATCCTCATCGTTTTGCATTTCGTTTTCAACATTCTTCTCATCTTCTTTAGTTTGGTTTTTGACGTCCAAACCGACTGTATCACTGTCACCATCTTTGCATGGTTCATCTTGAGCATCTTTGCAAAGTTCCTTATCATGACCGTCTTTGACAGGCTCATCATCATGACCCACCTGACTTGTGCAGTCTGTACGCCCGTCATCCGTCACATGCTCTGAGACACAGCTGGTGGACTCCAGTTCAAATTGGGTTTCGCCGCAGCAACCCACATCACCAGCAACCCGCTGGTCCAGAACCGTGTCCACCACTGCCTCAGCCAACCCTGCGACCAAACTCTCAACAGTTGTACCGGCTGCTGCCACTTTGTTTCCGTGGCCAAGAATCATTCCTTCTCCTGTCTTCTTCTGTGCTGCCATGTTTTCTTTCGCTCGTTGTCTTTCTTCCTCCAGCAATTTGTTTTTTAATTTCCTTCGCTTGACCACAGCTTCCTCGTCAATGTCGAATAGATATTCGTCGTCGTCAGGCCCATAGCCCTCATTCACTAACGCGGCTAAGAGGCGTTCCATAAGTTCGTCCTTTTTACCTGTATCGCTCAGGCCACGTTTCTCCAGCTCGTCTTTCATTTCACTCGCCCAAAGCTCATCCAATGATTTCAAAACCATTCTTGTATCCCACTTCTGACACCAATGTTACGATATCACCAAATCGTATACCGGGCTCAATAATGGTTTTGATGTTTTATTGGAAAATAATAAATGAAGCTTTGTTACGGCTAGTTATACCTTCTGGTTTAATAATAATTAATAATTAATGTCGCTAATAAATATTCTGAATCCGGTAAGGTTTATCAAAAGGAAGTTGATCATCAAAGCAGTGATTTTACATTAATATATATATATATATATATATATATATATATATATATATATATATATATATATATATATATATATATATATATATATATATATATATATATATATATATATATATATATAATTATATATATATATAAATATATTTATGTATATATATATATGTTATCTATATATATAAAAGAACATGTCCTGACTGACTGACTGACTAACTCCGCCTCGCTAATTGCGAGCCAGTCCCAAGCCTGGAGAAAGGAGGAGGGAAAAGTTAAAAGGATCAAATTATGATCCACAACAGGAAGTACTTAGCTGCTTCCTACATACAGACATTTCAGTCTTAAAACACATGGTGTAAAGGACTATAAACTATTATAAAAAAAAAAAAAAAAAAAAAAAATGACTGACTGACTGACTGACTGACTGACTGACTGACTGACTGACTGATAATCAACGCCGAGCTCAAATGCCTCATCCTAGGAACGTGAAATTTGGAACTTATATTACTTTTATAGCGTGAACATCCGTTAAGAAAGGATTTTTGAATATTTTGCTCCTGAGGGGAAAAAACGGGAAAACAAACTTTTTTCTAAAACAATGTATATCTCGAAAACCATAAATGAGATTTTGAAATTTGGTATATAGTCATAGATTCTTTTTGAAAAATAAAAAGATACGTGTTTCACCATTTTTTGAAAATTCGGTTTCCCGGACCTCAAATGTGGGTTGGAAAATTGGGTTATTTGGTTTTTAAAGTAGCTTCTACTCAAAAACTGTTAATGCTACAGGAGTAAAAATTAGTATTTAGTTTCTACTCCAAAAATAATGAAATACGTGTTTTAGCATTTTTTGAAAATTTGGTTTCCAGGACTTCAAATGTGGTGTGGAAAATAGGGCTAATTGTCTTTTATAGTAACTGCTACTCAAAAACAGTAAATACCACAGATGTAAAAATTATTTAGTTTCTTTTCTAAAAATAAAGATATACGTGTTTCACCATTTTTTACAAATTTGGTTTCCCGGACCTCAAATGTGGGTTGGAAAATTGGGTTATTTGGTTTTTAAAGTAGCTTCTACTCAAAAACTGTTAATGCTACAAAAGTAAAAATTAGTATTTAGTTTCTACTCTAAAAATAATGATATACGGGTTTCACAATTTTTTGAAAATTTGGTTTCCAGGACTTCAAATGTGGGGTGGAAAATAGGGTTATTTGGTTTTTAAGTAACTGCTACTCAACAACTGTAATTGCCACAGATGTAAAAAGTAATACTTAGTATCTACTCAAAAAAAAAGATATACGTGTTTCATCATTTTTTGGGTTATTTGGTTTTTAAAGTAGCTGCTACTCAAAAACTGTTAATGCTACAGAAGTAAAAATTAGTATTTAGTTTCTACTCCAAAAATAATGAAATACGTGTTTTAGCATTTTTTGAAAATTTGGTTTCCAGGACCTCAAATATAAGGTGGAAAATAGAGTTATTTGATTTTAAAAATTACTGCTAGTCAAAAACTGTAAGTGGTAATATATCTATATATATAAAAGAACATGTCCTGACTGACTGACTGACTGACTGACTGACTGACTGACTGACTGACTGACTGATTGACTGACTGACTGATAATCAACGCCGAGCTAAAACGCCTCATCCTAGGAACGTGAAATTTGGAACTTATATTACTTTTATTGCGTAAGCATCCACTAAGAAAGGATTTTTAAAAATTTTGCTCCTGAGGGAAAGAAACTGGAAAACAAACTTTTTTCTAAAACAATGTATATCTCGAAAACCAAAAATGAGGAGATTTTGAAATTTGGTATATGGATTCTTCTTAAAAAATAAAAAAATACGTGTTTAACCATTTCTTGAAAATTCGGTTTCCCGGACCTCAAATGTGGGTTGGAAAATTGGTTTATTTGGTTTTTAAAGTAGCTGCTACTCAAAAACTGTGAATGCTACAGGAGTAAAAATTAGTATTTAGTTTCTACTCCAAAAATAATGAAATACGTGTTTTAGCATTTTTTGAAAATTTGGTTTCCAGGACTTTAAATGTGGGGTGGAAAAGGGTTATTTGTTTTTTAAAGTAACTGCTACTCAAAAACTGTAAATACCACAGATGTAAAAATTAGTATTTAGTTTCTATTCTAAAAATAAAGATATACGTGTTTTACCATTTTTTTAAAATTTGGTTTCCAGGACGTCAAATGTGGGGTGGAAAATAAGGTTATTTGGTTTTTAATGTAACTGCTACTCGAAAACTGTAGATGCTACAGTAGTAAAAATTAGTATTTGGTTTCTACTCCTGAAATAATGATATACGTATTTACCATTTTTTGAAAATTTGGTTTCCAGGACTTCAAATATGGGGTGGAAAATAGGGTTACTTGGTTTTTAAAGTAACTGCCACTCAAAAACTGTAAATGCTACAAAAGTAAAATTAGTATTTAGTTTCTACTCTAAAAATAATATATACGTGTTTCACCATTTTTTGAAAATTTGGACCTCAAATGTGAAGTGGAAAAAGGGTTATTTGATTTTAAAATAACTGCTACTCAAAAAGTGTAAGTGCTACAGATGTGAAAATTAGTATTTTGAGGTTTTGTGCGGGTTAGAAGTAGATGAGTTCAGTTTATCACCGGACGGACGGGCCAAGCCGTTATTTTAGGGTCATCATACGGCCCTGCCCAAAACTTAAATCATGGTGGGACGGGCCGAAGTTTTTCATCAAGTATATAGAACTTCTAGGCCTTTAAAAACGGACCGGGCCCATATTAGACGGGCCGTGCCGGGCCAGGAATTTCGGTTTTTGAAACGGGCTGGGCCAAGTTGTCGACGGACCGAGCCGAGACCTAAAAAATTGATCCGTGCAGTACTCTACTATGTATGCACGGTTCAAATTCTCTAATTTCATGCGAGCGAAGCCGCTACGGGCACTGCTAGTATATGTATATATACGTATATATATGTATATATACATATATATATATATATATATTTATATATATATATATATATATATATAGCTATATATTGCATTAAAATTTTTATCACTGTTTTTTAATTGCTGGAAAACGAGTTCGGTGAAAATAGTTCTGGTAATGAAAATTAATATACAATATACAGAACAAAATTTAAAAATGAGTTGTCTACGTCGTGTATTATCATTAAAATCTTCATGCACAGATTTTGTTTTATGGAACTTTGAGGAAACGTTTCTCGAACCATCTTCTGAGATTGAATGTCTTCCTTTTAAAGTTAAAAACTGCGTTATTATTTCCTCAAAAGTTTTTCAAGAAATAATTGCTAGAGCTGAAAACACAGGAATAAAACTATGTCCTTCCCATATAATACCTTTTTTTTTTAAATTTGACTGCTTTCATGAACTTATACTAACACAGGCTAATCTTCTTAAATTTTTTCAACCGTTACAAACTATTTTGAGTAGAGGAAATTTAACTCGTATTTCATGTACTAGGAATAGTTTTTACTTTAAATATGTTGTGGATGATATTCCGATTTTCAAACAATTTTGGCAAAATCTATGTTTTTTTTCTATGAACTTAGAAGAAATAGAATTAGATTTATTTTGTGAACATATGTTAGAAACTGACAAATTTATGGCGGACAGGAGACCTGAGTGGTTTTGTCCCAAATTACTTAGACTCTCTTGGCGCAGTACTTGTACCAGTCCTGACAGGAACACCAAAGAAGATTTTATTGACCTGTTTAAAATTAGGTTTTCTTTTGAAAATTTGAAAGTTTATTTATATCTAAATGTATACATGCAGAAAACACCATCAGCAAATTTAATCGATTTGTTAATCTCCAAAATTTTGGTATTAGTACGGTGGTTGGTGAGTCGTTGGAAAAATTGGTTAACTCAATATCTTGTTTTTCTAATTTAATTTGGCTTGATATAAGTCAAAACAATTGCTTTAGAGTGATTAATAATTATAATCTACAATTAATATATGGAATGATAAACAAATTGCCTAACTTAGTTTATTTAGATATAAGTTATCAATATGCTAGGTTTGAAGAACCTGTTAGGTGGGGGCACACAAGAAGTTTTAAATATTTAGGTTTGCGTTTTGGTACGAATAACAATTTTGAACTTCCTTTACCAATAAGCTCTGAGGTTGTAAGTAGCCTTAGCACAATTGATGGGATTATAGCATCATTGGAAAGTGTTTTCTGGAAACCATATCAGTTTAGTAATTGCTTAGAATCTTTTATATATTTGGCTGGTCAAGAAAAACATCGTTCAAAAATAAGAGGAAAACTTCCCATAATTACTAAATTCACACTCAAAGGACTTTATTACTTTAATTCCAATGATGTATTCCGTAAACCTGGTGTTACAGTTCTGAAATTTTTATCTTTTATATCCAAAATTGATATAAAAAAGAGTGAGCTTAAAAAGTTTTTTAAAGCAATGTTGAGTTGTAGATACAGGTTTAATTGGATCTATAAAATAATCTCTGTGTCTGTACATGGTTTTTTAGACGATGCCATGTGGAAATGTTTATTATCACTAAAACAAGGATGGGTTTCAATTATTCTTTCATATGAAGATTTTTATTTGAACAAAAAAACTCATTTACGACCCTTTAAAAACTCTTTTTCGACCAAAACAGATAAATTACTATTGTCATATCATTTTGAGATTTTAAAAGAAAAACGAAAACAATTTTCAGAAGAAAAGAATCTAAAACAGAAAAGAAAACAGAATTTAGATAAAAAAGCAAAAAACAATATTTTTATTACTATAATTTTGTTTAGTTTTACATCTTTTGTTATCTACCTTATTATATTTTAACTTTTTAATAAAAAATAAGCAAAATAATTTCAACGAACAAAATATTAATCATTTGGGCTCATCTCTGTATCTTAATGACTTAACTTATAAGTCTTTTTTAATCATATCTATCTCAATAAAGTACTGCAGCTAATAAGTGTTTGTAAATTAATTTTAATGATAATCTATATATATAACAAGTAAATTAAAAACGAATTTTTAAAACCAATGCTCTTATATGTAATTAAAACACAAATTTTGCAATCAATTTTTTCTTATATTACTCTTTTATTTTATGTTAAAGTCGAAATATCTTAATTATATCGAAATATCGAAATTAATTAAAATTATCTAAATTAATTGACTTATTGTAAAACTAATAATTGAATATTGCATTGTCTTCTATTTTAAGCATGTATGCAAAATTTGAAAAAATCTATCATCAGGAAGTGACTCAAAAATTGATTGCAAGATTTGAAACAGACAGAGAAACAAACAGACAGACAGAGAAACAGAGACGACGAGTTAATAAAAGCATCGAATTTAAATATCTCAACTATTTTCATGAAGATTTCGTACACGCTTGAGAATCGCGGTCAGTGAGTGTGGTTCGTGTTAACTTGGTAAAATAGTCTGCCAGTCAGTAAGCGTTTTGTGGTCAAGAAAACCCTCAAGAAAACCCTCAAGAAAACCCTCAAGAAAACCCTCAAGAAACCCCTCGATAAAATCCTCAAGAAAATTAACTAAATTAATTGACTTATTGTAAAACTAATAATTGAATATTGCATTGTCTTCTATCTTGAGCATGTATGCAAAATTTGAAAAAAATCTATCATCAGGAAGTGACTCAAAAATTGATTGCAAGATTTGAAACAGACAGAGAAACAGACAGAGAAACAGAGCCGACGAGTTAATAAAAGCATTGGTAAAAATGAATGTTTGTATGTATATATGTATGTATGTCCTTTATGCATTGCTACACCATTCATCCGATCGTAATGAAATTTTTTCACACCCTTGAGAATTAAGGGGAATCAAATATAGAGAAAAAAATTGAAATCCGTCACAAAATGAGCGGGTGAGCGAGCGGAACTATATATATATATATATATATATATATATATATATATATATATATATATATATATATATATATATATATATATATATATATATATATATATATATATATATATATATATATATATATATATACATACATAAATGAGCGGGAAAGGGAAAGCAACCGGGAGCGGGAAAGCTACCGGCAACGGAAAAGCAACCGGGAGCGGAAAAGCGACAGAGAGGGAAAGCGACTGGGAGCGGGAAAGCGACCCGGAACGGGAAATCGACCGGGAGCGGGAAAGACCGGAAGCGGGAAAGCGTCTGGGAGCGGAAAAACGGCCTGGAGAGAAAAACCGACCGGGAACGGGAAAGCGACCGGGAGCGAGAAACCGACCGAGAACGAGAAACAGACCGAGAACGGGAAAGCAAGCAGGAACGGGAATGCGACCGGGAGCGGGAAAACAAGCGGGAAGGAAACGGGAGCGAGAGAGACAAGCATTAGAAAAACCTTTAAAAACCCGGGCAACGCCGGGTACCTCCGCTAGTCTATATATATAAAAATCTCGTGTCATAGTGTTGGTCTTCAAACTCCTCCGAAACGGCTGAACCGATATTTATGAATTTTTTTTGTTCATTTGGTAAGTCTGAGAATAGGGGGTAAACTATTTAGAATATTTTTTGGCGAGGAGTTCAATCACAAACACTATGACACGAGATTTATATTTTTATATATACTAGCGGGGTGCCCGGCATTGCCCGGGCTTTTTAGAGGTTTTTCTATCGTTTCCCACTTTTCAACAACCTAGAGCTCTAAAACTTTCTGGAAAGCTTTATTCTGGATGACAATACAACCTATCGGGTACAGGTCAACTAGTCGCTGCCAACTAGTCGCAGGCCAACTAGTCGCTGGCCAACTAGTCGCCGGGCCTACTAGTCGCCGCCCAACTAGTCGCCGCCCAACTAGTCGCCGGATCAACTAGTCGCCGCCTAACCTGTCGCTGTCCAACTAGTCGCTGGCCATCTAGTCGCCGCCAAATATTTAACTATATATATATATATATATATATATATATATATATATATATATATATATATATATATATATATATATATATATATATATATATATATATATATATATATATATATATATATATATATATATATATATATATATATATATATATATATATATATATATATATATATATATATATATATATATATATAATCTCATTTCACCTTTTAATAACAACTTTCGACCTACCATAGCAACATACTCACTAACTACACCTGCTTCCATTCATGTTACCTAAGTTGTTTACATTTCAGTTGTGTCCTTTGACTTTCTAATTTCTGTTTTGACTTTTGCATTTATAGCACGTGGTATGTTCACTTTATTTCGTTAAACAGTTATTTTGTTTTCGGGCTCTGAGGATGGAAAAATGTTTTCCGAAACTGCAGTTAGCCCATTTCCAGATAGAAATAAAATGACGGACATTAAAAATTGTTTTTTGTCTTCTAAGTTTAGACTCATCGAGGCTTTGTCGCGAAAACTGATAAACGAAAAATGGGCCATTAGGAGGTGCGAGAAACTAAACGGCCAGCAAATTGAAGGCTTTAGAAAAAGGATGATTGGGTATGTAGGTCAGGGAGACAATTATCTTACATTAATGTAATTATTTAACGATAAAAAAACAACAACGCTGTCTAACTTGCTGACTATATGTCAATCAAATAACTTAGACCTGTTGGTCAACAATTTGGAGGTGGAGATTAAGTATAAACTAATACTTAAGCTCCACACCTTTTATTTCAAATACACTCGATTTAAAATACGAAAAATGTTCAAATTAAGTTTTTTTTAATTGAATCATATATTGTCATGACCATTACGAAAAGAGTAGTAGATAAGTGGAGACTTGATTTGTTATAGCTGGCTGACCTCATTTTATAAATTGCTAGTTTTGCAAGAAAAACCATCAACTGTCTGTCTAGCATATGACCATATTAAAGAAGAAATGAGTATTTCTTATTCTAATTTCATTTCAAATTCAAAAATAATTCCTACTTCTCATTCTAATTTCATTTTATTTTAAGAAATAATTCCTACTTCTCATTCTAACTCCATTTTATTTTAAGAAATAATTTTTACTTCCCATTCTAATTCCATTTTTTTTAAATAAAGAATTTCTAATTCTAATTCTAATTCCATTTTGGATTGAAAATAATTTCTACTTCTTATTCTTATTTCATTTTTATCACGTGATTTCCATTCCTATTTCTAATTCCTTTCCAAATTAAATTTCTATTTCTAATTCCCTTTCCCAAGAAAGAAAATCCTATTTCAATTTCTAATTAAATTACAATTAATGGAAATAACACTGCATACATACATACATACATACATACATACATACATACATACATACATACATACATACATACATACATACATACATACATACATACATACATACATACATACATACATACATACATACATACATACATACATACATACATACATACATACATACATACATACATACATACATACATACGTGCATACATACATACATATCAATGATAGCTTGCATAATATCTTGTTTTGGGATAAAAGCTACCGAAGTGACCATCCTAGCTTGAAGCGCAAATTCAGGCTCTTTGGTGTAGCGAGTTAAAAGTTGACAGCTAGCTAAGTGTTTCCGGAGATTCTGAACAAGGTGAAAAAAGCAGCCTTTTATTTCTACATCATGGAATGGACCCTCGCGTAACGCTTGATGAATGGCTATCTCGTAGTCTACGTTAACAGTATCGGGGTTGAGTTGCGGCCAGGCATTATGGATCATCTCAAGCAATTTACGATACGTTAACATTAAATATTCAAACGCGGCGTTTGTCGGCAAGTGGTGAATAGCTGTGTTGGCGACTAGATGAGCGGCGATTAGTTGGACAGCGACTAGTTGGACAGCGACTAGTTGGACAGCGACTAGTTGGACAGCGACTAGTTGGACAGCGACTAGTTGGACAGCGACTAGTTGGGCGGCGACTAGTTGGGCGGCGACTAGTTGGGCGGCGACTAGTTGGCCCGGCGACTAGTTGGGCGGCAACTAGTTGGGCCGGTGACTAGTTGGGCGGCGACTAATTGGGCTAGCGACAAGTTGGGCGGTGACTAGTTGGGCGGGGACTAATTGGCAGCGACTAGTTGGCCTGCTCCGGTCAAAAAGCTGGTTAAATTTTACTTGCAAGATTTGCGTTTAGAGAAAGCCACACACACACACAAACAGAGATTGTAACCTAAATAAAAGTTTTTAAAAAATCAATGTCAATCTCGAAGAGTTATCGAGTGTACAATGCCCGGGGTTTTGGAAAGTTTTTCTATCGTTCTCTTTTGCTCCCGTTTCCTTCCCCGCTTGCTCTCTCGTTCCCGTTTGCTATCTCGTTTCCGCTTGCTCTTCCGTTTCCACTTGCTTTCCCGTTCCCGCTTGCTTTCTCGTTCCCGCATGCTCTCCGTTCCCGGTTGTCTTCCCGTTCCCGCTTGCTCTCCAGTTCCCACTTCCTTTCCGTTCCCACTTGCTTTCATGTTCCCACTTGCTCTCTCGCTCCCGCTTGCTTTCCGTTCCTGCTTGCTCTCATTTCCCGCTTGCTATTTCCGTTCCCGCTTGCTCTACCGTTTCCGCGTACTCTCCTGTTTCCGTTTGCTCTCACCATTCCGCTTGGTTTCCAGTTTTTGCTTGCTTTCCCGTTTCCGCTAGCTCTTCCGTTCCCGTTTGTTCTCCCGCTACCGCTTGCTTTTCGCGCCCGGGTTTTTCTTTTGCGCCTCTTTCCTTCTCGCTTGTTCTCACGCTACCGGTCGCTTTCCCGCTACCGGTCGCTTTCCCGCTCTCGGTCGCTTTTCTCTCCTGCTACCTACCGGTAGCTTTCCCGTTTTTGTAGCTTCCCCGTTCTCGGTCGCTTTTGCGCTTTATTGCTAATAAGGTGCAATTATGTTCTTTTTGAGAAATGCATATAATAAAATATTTTTTCTTGTATAAACCTTGCAAAACAACAATATCTTTCCTTTCTGAAAGTACACCAAGCAACGTTTTAAAATCTTTATTTTTTCCAGCTGACTGGTTAGTTTCGATTAATTTAACCATCTTCAGAGCTTCATTTTAATTTTTATAATAATACTAGCGGGGTTACCCGGCGTTGCCCGGGGTTTTTAGAGGTTTTTCTAATGTTTGTCCCTCTCGCTCCCGTTTCCTTCTCCACTTTCCCGTTTTCGTCGCGTTCCCGGTCGCTTTTCCGCTCTCGGTCGTTTTCCAGCTCCCGGTCGCTTTCCCGCTCAGAAGTTTTGTTATCGATTTTCTCTCTTGCTCGCGTTTCCTTCCAAGCTTGCTCTCCCGTTCCGGGTCGCTTTCCCGTTCCCGGTCGCTTTCCCGTTCCCGGTCGCTTTCCCGTTCCCGGTCGCTTTCCCGTTCCCGGTCGCTTTCCCGTTCCCGGTCGCTTTCCCGTTCCCGGTCGCTTTCCCGTTCCCGGTCGCTTTCCCGTTCCCGCTCACGCTTGCTCTCCCGTTCCCGGTCATGCTTGCTCTCCCATTCCCGGTCACGGTTGCTCTCCCGTTCCCGTCCCCGTTCACGCTCATTTTCTCTTTTCCATTCTTTCATAACTTCTGTTAGCCTATAAAACGTAAAATAGATTTGCTAAGACTATATATATATATGAATGTTTGTGGGTTAGTTTGTCTATTATAGAAACGGGAAAGCGACCCGGAACGGACAGCGAGTGGGAGCGGGAATGCGACACGGAACGGACAGCGAGCGGGAGCGGGAATGCGACCGGCAGCGGGAAAACGACCAAAAACGGGAAAGCGAACAGGAGTGGGAAAGCAGGTGGGAAAGGAAACGGGAGAGAAAGAGACAAACATTAGAAAAACTTCTAAAAAACCCGGGCAACGCCGGGTATCTCCGCTAGTACATACATAAACACAGACACAGACACACATACATGCACATACACATACATACATACACACATACATACGCACATACATATATATATAGTTCCCGCTCGCTCACCCGCTCCGCTCCGCTCATTTTGTGACGGATTTCAAATTTTTTTTTTATTTGACTCCCCTTGACTCTCAAGGTTGTGTGAAAATTTCATTACGATCGGATGAATGGTGTAGCAATGCATAAAGGACATTAACATACATAAATACATATATACAAACATTCATTTTTATATATATAGAAAACGGTATATATTAAAATCGAAAAAGACACTTTCTCAAACTTATAATAATAAAGTGAATTAAACAGCAGTTAGTTTGTTTTCAATACATGCAGAGTTAGACGTAAAATCAATAAAAGTAGCCGAATATGAAACACGCTTTCAGTGAGTATATATATATATATATATATATATATATATATATATATATATATATATATATATATATATATATATATATATATATATATATATATATATATATATATATATATATATATATATATATATATATATATATATATATATATATATATATATATATATATATATATATATATATATATATATATATATATATATATATATATATATATATATATATATATATATATATATATATATATATATATATATATATACTCTACTTTATAGTGGTAATATAACAATAAGAAGAAAAAATACCATGTTCATATTTGTAATTTTACATTGTATTCTTCTATAAGCAAATTACGACCATAGCAATATTCTTGTACATACTATTTTATTTTTTAAATTATTTAAACTTTCTTAATACATCTTTTATCTCAGTTCCTTTTACGATATTCTAATATCTAGGGTAGGTACGTTCTACCCACTGAGATCAGTGGTTCTACCTGGTAGTCCAGGAGAATTAAAAAATGTCCTTGTTGTACCTAGACAAAATTTACAGCAAGCTGATTTTTGGATATTTTGTTTGTAATACGTTTATGAATCCCTGCAAAAATCGGTTGAAATCGTCGTTTCGGAAATTGGTTTTTTGACGCTTTTTTGACAGAGTAGTGAGCGATAAGTTAGTATTTTCGTAAATTGTCGTAAAACATCGAATTTCTAAGTTAATATTTTGTAAAACATCTATTTTTTAGAGTTTTTATTGTTTTTTTTCGAAATGGGTGAACTAAATGAAATGGTATGTTTAATTTGTCGAACTGAATTCCGTTCCGACAACGTCTGTGATACAGTCAAGATGGTTACACTAGGTGTTAAAGGTATTGAAACGTTATGTCAATTCAGCGTTTTACGTGGTGATGAACAGTTAACCAGTTAACAGAGTATCTGTTAAATAAACCAAATGTAGCTAATGTTCATGATCATTGCCGGAGAGACTACATTAACAAAAGAAGTTTCAATCAATTGCAACGAAAGAATGTGCAGCACGCAGAAGGTGTTGGTGTTGATCAAGAGAATTTTAAGTGTAAATTATTACGATCGTCTGTCGACACTTTCAATTGGAAGCAACATTGTTTTTTGTGTGGAAAAATAGTTTTTGGAGAAAGTAAAAAACATTTAAAAGAAGAATCAAGTACTGTGATGACATTGAAATTCAGAGAAACTATAATTGAAACTTGCCACAAAAGAAATGATGCATGGAGTGTAGAAGTTCTTGGTAGGTTAAATTCATGCAATGACTTACCAGCTGAAGAAGCTCGTTACTACAGAGTGTGTCATTCTGTGTTCCTAAAATGTAGATCATCACATGTCGGAGATAATACCGCTGGCTGAAACCATCCAGGTCGACATCCAGATAACGACATGTTAATTACTTTTGAAAAACTGTGTGACTGGTTAGAAGAAGAAGATCAAGGAATTTATACAATAGCTGAATTACAAATTAAAATGCAAGAATTATCGGAAGATGGTGAAGTGTATTCATTAAAACATATAAAACGAAATCTGGAAGAACGCTACGCTGAGCATATAATTTTTGCCGAAATTTGTGGTCGGGAAAATGTTATTTGCTTCCGTAACATGGCATCTCACATTATAACTAACCAATGGTATGCTGAAAAAAAGAGTAGCATAGAAGATGAGAGTGAACGTATCATAGTGGCAGCAGCAAAATTGATAAGAGCTCAAATAAGGGAAATGTCCTCAAATGAAACATATCCAGGAACTGATGATTTCTCAAATATTGAAAATGCCAAAAGGTGGATTCCTAGTTTGTTGAAAATCTTAATAAAAAATATTGTTTGTAATGAAATAAAACAAGTTTCCATATGTCATTCTATTGTGCAAGGGGCAAGACAAAGATCTCTTATCTCTCCAATTTTGTTTGGCGTTGGAGTTAGTTTAGATCACGCCTTTGGATCTAGATGGCTGCTTGATTTGCTGTCACGGTTGGGATTTTCAATTTCATATGATGAAGTTAAACTTTTTAAACAATCAGTGGTTCAGAATGACTCCCCTAATACTCCTCAGTCTTTTCCTCAATGTTTTACGCAATGGTCTGGTGATAATCTTGACCACAACGTTATCACTTCAGATGGAAGTGGTACCTTTCATGGTATGGGCATCATATCAGTGTCTACTCCGTGTAATCGATTAGGGTCAGGACACTTTGCTGAATCAGCTGTACCTCGATTGTCACGCCTAAAATCCAGTTGTGTTGTGAAAAACTGAAGTATTCCTATATTGGGATACACATTCCCCGACAAGTCATCATTATCATTGATGTCTTTCAAGCCCATCTCTCACTTAAATTTTCCTTCTGTGTTGCCTCCTTCTTTAAACTTGGAACTTGCCTGGAAAATTGGTATCTTGTGCTTAGATGAAGATCAACAAAGGCCAAATTGGTCCGGCTTTATGGAACATGCTTGTAAACCTGACGAATATTTCAGATCATCATCAGACATAAGGATGCTTCCGATTATTGATTTGAACCCTAATGACATGTCTTGTATTTTTTCCACGTTAACTTTCATAGAACGCTAGGCTCAAAAGCTCAACATTCCAACGGCTTGTGTGACTTTCGACCAGCCGCTGTGGTTAAAGGCTGTTGATATTGTGCATTCATCCAAACTGAACATAGTATGTCGTCTAGGTGGGTTTCATGTCTTGATGAATTATTTGGGCAGCATTGGTCATGTCATGGCTGGCTCAGGTTTGACAGAAGCGCTGCAGTGCTGTTATGGACCCATAGCCATAACTCACATGATGACAGGGAAGGCAGTGGTTAGAGCACTACGCGGCCACTTTTTAGTAGAGTCAGCTTTGTTTGCTTTGCTTTTGGAATCAATATTGAAAATGGAGTTTTTGACTACTTCTGATGATCTGACGAATCTCTATAAAGGACACAGGGCGGGAAATAAAAAATTTGTTATTTTTAGGTGTTTTTGTTGTTTTTCTGTTTGTTTTTTTTTATTGTATGTTGAAATTGGAAATTATTTATGGATTTATATGTATGCTTTTTAATATGTGTATAATAAATAGTATGTAACAAGCAATTTTCATAATAATCTTAATTTTTTTTGCACATTTAGTCAAAAACAGCATAATAAAGTAGTTTATTTGTATTCGTATATAATGTTGCGAGACAAATTTTAACTTATGTATATTTTGCATTAGGTAGTTTGCATCTATAGATTGAGTTATTTTTATTTAAATGGATTTTAAGAGCTGATATATTGTATATTTTAGGAAAAAACGGCTCCATAAATCAGTTTATTTGTATTTTTTTTCATTGATAATTTTTAATGTTTGTATATCATGCAATAAGTAACAATAAAGCATTCAGCTTAAACATTAGTTATTTTCATTTAATTGGATTAAAAGAGCTGGCATATTCAATTATTTTTACCGATTTTGAAAATCGTCTAATTTTTTTAAACGATGAGTTGGAAGGGTGGATTTTCAACTAATTGTTGCTAACACATATACCTACAAAACAAAATATCTAACTGCTTTGCTTCCAATTATGCCAGCTTTTTTTTAATTCTCCTGGACTATGGTCTTATTGTTTATTTCATTATATCGTTTCTTGCGTCGACGTTTGGTTTAAATTTTAAATGGGCTCTGAAGATGACAATTTTAGTCGAAACGGTCCGTTAGCCCTAGTTGAATCAAAGAATGCATGTAGTTTGAAAAATTTAGAATGTCTATCGAAAAAAATAATAAAGACCGTCCCCCCACGAAAACTTGCCGAAATTGATTTTGGGTTATTTTTCAATTCTTTTCTCTACTTTTTAGTTTAATCAAACTTGTTTTAATTTATTAGTTTAAATATCAGGAGTGTTTCATGTTTTTGGACTGCAACTGGTGAACTGGGGTTATTAACAATTTGCTTCAACCTATTTCTGATGTCATCACTGAGACAGAAAGGAACATAAAATTAATATCTGCTACTCCAGAAGCACTGAAGTTTATTTGTAGTAAAGTAGAGCATATATTTCGGAAATTGGGTGATTAATTTAGCAAAAGGGATTACTATTCAATTTGCAATAAAAACTTACACTACCATTAAATGAATTGAACTTTTGAAACCTGCTCTGAAAAACCAATAAAATATTATAAATAAACTTAATTTTTATCTAATATAAATCAAAATTAATAAAAGGTATTTGTTTCAATACTGGTATATACTTTAAACTAGCGTAAAACAGAATAAGGATATAAACGTCATTTATTAAAAACCATACGTTCGCTCGGTCAAACTCCACGTCAGCAACAACAGCAAGCAAAGACACACCACAGCCTAGATATAATACAACAGCGTGCCTACAATATAAACCACATATTGTAACATCCTTCCTTCTAATTAAACAGAGCTAACAAAAATGAAATGATTGAGTGTTATAAATGTTCTCAGCTATACTAAAGATGTGCTTAAAACAATAGAGAGTACGCTTCAAAACTAAAACAAAAAACATGAACAGGTTGTTCGATAAAGTGTCACAGTTAGTTCTGGTAGCGAGTCGGCGGTTTCACATTGCGCCCTGAACGTGTCACATACGGTCTGTCAGCTGCTACAACCTTTTCAATGTTAGAACTGTTCGATGGAGTGTCACGTTCATCTCGACTGGCTGCATTATGTTGTGTGTTGGCTGACGGAACGTCGTCGTCGCTTTGATGGATTTCCGTTGCCGGTGGAGTGTCATGTCCATGTTGTGTGTTGGCCGGTGGAACGTCGTCGTCGTCGTTCAAGTGGACCGTTGCTGGCTGTTTGACAGTTTTGTTGAGATGTGCGCGATTACGTCGGTATCTCGCTCCATCAGCTGTTTGAACATCATAGGAACGTTCGTCTAGACGTTGTTTCACGACGGCTTTCTTCCATACATGGTCACCTATGTTGAAAGGTTTCATTCTCACACAATCTCCCTCGTTGAGAGCTGGAAGGTCTTTGGCATGCTTGTTATAGTACTCCTCCTGTCTTGTCTGGTTGGCTTTTTGCCCGCGTTTGACCTGTGCTTGGTCAACGGACTGTGGTAGAAGAAGTTGTTTGGTCATTGGAAGAGTGGATCTCGTTCTTCTGCTCATCAGTAACTGAACTGGACTGCTGCCAATGCCCTGTAGTGGAGTGTTACGAACATCGAGCAGTGCTAGGTATGGATCACGACCTGCTTCTTTGGCCTTTTTTAGCGTGATCTTCGCGGATTTCACAGCTGATTCCGCCTTGCCGTTTGCTTGTGCATGGCCAGGTGATGATGTCACGTGTTCAAAATCAAACTCTTTAGCGAATTTCGCGAATTCGTTCGCACTGTACTGTGGTCCATTATCACTCACGACCGTCTCCGGGACGCCGTATCGAGCGAAGTGTGCTTTTAGTTTGCGGATGACAGTCGACGACGATGTATCCTCCAGTCTATCAACTTCCCAGAAGTTGGAATAGTAATCCACGGTCACAAGAAAATCATATCCGTTGCATGCGAACAAATCAGTTCCGATTTTCGCCCACGGACGATCATTTAATTCATGGGGCATCAATGTTTCTTTTTGCTGTGCGATCTGGTGACTACAACAAATTTCACACTGCTGCACATGCTTGGTGATATCAGCATTCATTCCAGGCCAATACAGACACTCGCGCGCGCGGCGCAGACACGCTTCAATGCCCATATGTGAAGAATGTGTTCTATCGACCATTTCTCTCCTCAATGATGCCGGCACTATGACTCGTTCGCCACGGCACAGCAGACCGTCTTGTACTGATATTTCATCACGTACTGAATGATATGGCATCACTCGTTGATCCAACTTTGTTTTATCTGCAGGCCATCCTCGCATCACTGTTTCCTTCAGTGCCTGCAGTGACTCATCAGTCTCTGTTGCCAGACGCAATGCGATGAGTCTTTCCTCAGAGATTGAGACAAATCCGGTCATCATGACTTGCTCTAGTTTCAAATGTTTCGCCGTCCCTGGCAGGAATGCACGTGAAAGTGTATCAGCTAGATACATAGACTTTCCTTGTGTGTATCTGATGGATATTTCGTAGCGTTGTAAGCGTAATAGCATTCCTTGCAGACGTCTTGGTGCTTTGCATAGTGGTTTTTTTACGATGCTCTCCAGAGGTTTGTGATCTGACAAAATCGTGACTTTCCGACCATACGTGTACTGGTTGAATTTTTCCACACTGTATACGATTGCCAGCGCTTCTTTTTCTATCTGAGCGTACCGCGTCTCGGTATCTGTCAAGGCGCGACTGGCATATGCGATGGGTTGTCCTTCCTGAAGTAACGCTGCTCCCAAACCTCTTTCACTGGCATCACACTGAATTGTCAGTTCTTTCTTCGGATCATAATAACGCAGTATCGGAGCCGTCGCCACGAGGTTCTTGATTTCTTGAAATGCATCATCTTGCTCTTGACCCCATGACCATTCTGCATCGGCTCTGGTTAGCTTCCGCAGCGGCTCCATGACGTCACTCAAACGTGGCAAAAATTTGGCGAGATAGTTGACGAATCCATTCACTCGCTGTACTTCCTCGACGCTGGTTGGCACTGGCAGTTTATTGACAGCTTCGACCTTCGCAGGGTCTGGCTTTAAGCCCTCACTTGACACCACGTGTCCCAGAAATACGATGGAGCTCTGTCTTAGCTTCAGTTTTTTAGCGTTCGTATCTCCGACACCATACACGATCAAATCATCTGCAATACAGATAACACCAGGCAAATCTCCGACAGCTGCCAAAACTTTCTTTTGAAATATCTCGCTGGAGACACATGGCCCAAATGGCAAGCGTAAATAACGATACCTTCCGTACGGCGATGCGAACGTTGTCAACAAACTCGACTCCTCATCAAGTAACACGTGATGGTATCCATTTCGCAAGTCTGCACTACTGAACACTTTTGCCTTCGTCAGCTCAGGTAACACGTCATCGAGAATCGGTAACTGGAAATGTTCACGCTTCAATGCAACATTTAATGGCTTTGGGTCTAAACAAATCCTCAGTTCACCTGATTTCTTCATTGTGACTACCATGTTGCTTACCCATTCGGTAGGTCGATCAACTGGACTCAACACCCCCCTCTTAACGAGTAAATCTAGTTCAGCTTTGACACGTCCTTGTATTGATACAGGAATCCTGCGTGCCGCCGCGACATGTGGACTGACGCTCGGGTCTACCTCCAAGTGCACTGAGCCTGGTAGCGATCCTAGCTCATCAACAAACACGTCTTTGTAATGATCTATCACATCGACCGTGCTATTCACAGCAGATACACGCTTGAAATTTTCACTGTGGATTGTCAGCAACCCCATCCGCTGGCTGTCTTTGGCACCTAGTACTGGCATCAGGTTTTCTTTCACGACGATGAAATCTACAGGATGTTTCATGTGATTCTTGGGATTGAAGAGGACAACCTTGCATCTACCTATAGGTTTCACCTGTGTTTGGTTCCACATCACTAGAACTGATCCTGTAGGTCGAATGCTATCTGACTTGACGGAGCGTTCGTTAATCAGGTTGACCGAGGCCCCGCTGTCAATCTGCATTTTCACGGGTCTTCCATGGACGTGCATCTCAGCATAAATGGCTTTGCTGGTGCCTACGGTATTCACATTGTCAAACGATACGCCATAGACCCTGTCTTCATCAGATCCATCGTCAGCAGCTGCATGTACATTGTGTTTCTTGCTGCATTTCACTGCAAAGTGATTTTTTCCTCTGCATATACGGCATGTCTGACCCCAGGCTGGGCAGTTATCCCTGGTCATCTGGTGTTTACGTCCGCAGAACCTGCAGTCTCCGCCCGAGCGGCTCATAGCAGCTTCGCCCAGTCTATATGCATTGCTGGGTTTTACTTCTGTTTTCTCATTGTGATTTCTGTCACGAAAGTTCTTGTGTGTTGTTACCTTGTGCACTGTGTTTGCACTCGCCATGGTCTTCAGCCTTGTGTCGGTTGCCTCCGCTGCTCTGCAGATGTCGATACACCTGTGCAATGTCAGTTCTCGTGTCTGAAGTAGTTTTTTTCGGACGGCTGTGTCCCGAATACCGACAACGATCCTGTCGCGCAACAATGTGTCTTTCAAGCAATCACAAAAATTACACGTCTTCTCCAACGTGCGCAGCTGCGTAACGTACGTATCAATGCTCTCGTCCTGTTGTATGCACGAATTGAAAACATAACGCTCGTATGTCTCGTTGACTTCACCGATGATGATTTCGTCAAATTTTCTAATCACCATGTCGATCGTTCGTTCTTCGTCATCAGTGAACTGAAATGCGTTGTACAGCTTAAGCGATTCTTTTCCGATACACGACAGGAACAAGGCAACTTGATAGCGATTGTCCGCCGAGTCAAGACGTGCGACGATCTGGAAGTTTTTCCACTGCTGCTTGAACAACCCCCAGTTCTCCGATCTTAATTCCGCAGGTTCCAACGCTAACGCTGATGGCGGAGATATTCCAGGTAAAAACATTGGCTGTACTGCTGCAATATTGTGGTCGGCCATTTCAGATAAAAAATGTAACGAGATAGTTGATACGGTAATATCGCTCAGCACGACTCAGTTAAACTTCACCGAAATCCGAGTAATCCTTGTTATAAGCGTTAGTTCAGACCGCTGCCACCATGTTTCAATACTGGTATATACTTTAAACTAGCGTAAAACAGAATAAGGATATAAACGTCATTTATTAAAAACCATACGTTCACTCGGTCAAACTCCACGTCAGCAACAACAGCAAGCAAAGACACACCACAGCCTAGATATGATACAACAGCGTGCCTACAATATAAACCACATATTGTAACATGACTTGTCCAGTTGAGACGAACCGGCAGACATGTGACAGTAGAGCAAAGGCGATCCAACGAGAACGTCTTTCAATTCTAAACCGAATATTCCGTTCAACTCTTTCGAACAAAGCTCCACGAACCACTTCCGATCTTCATCATTAACCAGTCTGTCTGCGAACATACGCTGGTTTTCGTGGTACCACAATCTCAACAACTCTGGCAAATTCTATCAAGTAAACAAAACAACAATTATTTACATTTATTATTGTAACGGTTGTTACTAATTTTTACTAATTCGTAAATAATTATTTTTATTTTTTTTTATTATTTATTTTTTTATCTGGGGTATTAAATTAAATATCTATTATTTTATCTTTTATTTCTATGCTATGTGACGATATGACGGATTTGTTTTTAAAAGATTATGATATGTTGCTGTGTGCTTCGTGCTAATAAATTGTTGCTGTGTGCTTAGTGCTCTTGCTTCGTGCTAATAAATTGTTGCTGTGTGCTTAGTGCTTTGCTTTGTGCTATTAAATTATTGTTTCGTGCTTCGTGCCTGACTTCGTGCTAAGTTGTTAATTTGATTTCTCTGTGTGTTGTACCTTGGGAGCTGATAAAGTTTGTGGGTACCTCAGAACTTGTGGTATCTAAATAAATAAGAACCTGAACGCCGGCTCCTGTTGAAGATTTTCCTCATCGGACAACCGACGTTACATTTCTGGCGCAGTCGACAGGGTCAGCATCAACATCGCTGATCTTCATCACAAGGAACGGGCCTACTCAACCAAAGTCTCGTCGAAAAAATCAAGGAAATTTTCTGTGTGGATTCTGTTAGTTTTTTTTTTTTTATCATTAGGAAGTTATTGTCAGTGCTGTAGGTTAGTGATCAATTAAGGTAGTTAGGATAATGAATACACCGATATCAATGGTGGCGGAGAAAAACTCACGGATTGATTCTGAAAATGAATCGCAGGGAGAGGAGTCGCCACTAAGGCGTAACATAAGTTTTACAGGAATACAATACGAGAGAGATTTAGCGGAGAGGATAAGACAGGAGGAGCGTGAGGACCGCAAAGAAAGAGAGGAGCGTGCGATGCGTATAAAATTAGCTGAGATAGAGAAGGAAGTGAAGTTGGCGGAGTCACAATCACGGCACGCACGCGATGATGGTTATGGCGTGTATAATAATTCCGAACGCGAGACCTATATTCGCAAGGTAAACATTGTTAAGGCAGGATTAATGCCATTCCCTACGGAAAAGGTCAAGTTACCGGCGTTTTTTAAATATCTGGAGGACGAATGCCGTTGCCAAGGGATCGATATATCTGACCAAGGGGAAATGCTTAAAGGCATCGTGGCGGCGCGAGCGGATAATTTATTATATCGTATACCCGTAGAGCAGCGGTATAATTACCATTTCCTAAAACAAGCGATTCTTCGGGAATATGGTATTCATCCTGCCACACTTAAGAACGCCTTCGATAACGCGCAGCGCATGCGCGACGAATCATTTACAACGTTTGCCACCAGAATACACAACCTCTGCACATATTATTTAGATAGCTGTGGTGCAGATGGCAGTTACGACCGAGTAGTAAGCATCTTATGTGCCGATAAGATCAAGCAAATACTTCCCCGGGATTGTTTAAATTATGTCATTGATCGTCCAGGTGAAGTCGATAATTGCCATAAGCAAGTTGCTGAGCACGCAGACAACTATATTCTGCTACATAAAAACACTATGTATAACACAGCATCCAAAATTCATTCTCGATCTAGGGACGAAGAGGAATCGACTGGCCTACAACGGGATAGACCACCTGTAGCTCCCCCGACTTATGCACGGCCTATTTCTCAACCCTCGAAAACTAGCGTAAGCGGTAACATTCGAAAGTGCTACAACTGCGGTAAACTAGGTCACGAGGCACGCGAGTGTCGAGGAACTAAGGTATGTACTAATTGCCAGGAAGTGGGTCATGCAAGTCAGCTCTGCCCACGCAACCCCACTAGAGCTAATATATGTCACGTAGATCCTCTAGGAGTAGATAATGAGGCGTTCGAAAGTTATTTCCTTAATGTAAGGATCGGTGATGTTGCACCAGTGAGAGCCCTCAACGACAGTGGAGCTAACCGTTGCTGTATAAGGGCCAGTTTGGTTGATATTCATCAATGCCCCATACAACGTCAAGGCGTGTTGCGGGGAGCGATAGTGGGTATCGAGCAACCGGTTACTCTGGTTGAACTAACTATAAGGCCTTATTTCTCTGATGACCAATATGTTAGCATAGCCCTGACGATTAAAGAGTGGTTTGCAGTGGTAGATAACCTCCGGGAGGAAGCCCTCTTAACTCCTAGCGTAGTCAAAAGAATCCAAGCGTTGAAATCCTACGAAATGGTTACAGCTAGCGCAGCAACCATAGATATAGAAAAGGACGGCGGCACATCGCCAACAGATGTTGAAATAGTAAGGCCAGCCAATAGGAAAGGAATGATTCAGGACCTCAAGCCGATGCAGAGCAGCCGGACCTCAGCGTATCAAATTCACTTACACCAGGCACCAAATATCCAGCCCAGAGTTGATCAAGAATCTTTGATCATAAATGAAATACAAAGACAGCTGACGAATGAAGAAAGTAAAATACAGGACAGGTCACATTTACCTCATCATCCTCCTTCCTCTACTACTTCACCGTCATTGTCACAACCATTTTCCGGGCTTCCTTCATGTGCATCTCAATTTCAAGAGTCGACCAATCAATTTAATCTCGATCTTCAACAAATCGAATTTTCTCCTGTGATAAAAAACAAATTAGAAGACACTGAAGCTCTTGATGGTTTTCGTTCAAACAGTCCTTCGCAGGGTGCCAGACATTCTCCGCGAAACAAGTTTAGAGTTCACTCAAAGACAAACTCCGATTTCGACAGCAGCAACAGCGATCGAACTACTCCTGTTTCGTTATACCACGTTTTGAATTCAAATGCTGCAAACAACTATCTAACAGTTCACGCACACATGTTACAGCAGATCTTGATTGAAGATGGCCGTTCTAATCGATGCAAAAGACGAGCAGCCTCTTGTTCAGTGCCATATCTTACGGCCTCCGTTCGGTTAGGTAACAAAAAACTCCTCGTAGAATCCGTCACTCTTTACACAATTGACTACCAACGAGAGTTTGGTTTGGCTGTCGATGCAAGCGCGGTAGCCGTGGGATGCTGCCTCTTCCAGTGGAATGCGAACCGAGAGGAACAACCCATCGCCTTTGCCAGTGCTAAACTCAGTGACACACAACAAAGATGGGCAACCATCAAAAGAGAAGCCTATGCTGTGGTGTGGGCGCGCCAAAAGTTCAAAGGGTGGATGCTGCTTTTACAGGTCACGATCTTCTCTGACCATAATCCCCTTACGTTTCTAACAGAAGTACCGACGAAAAGTGCAAAACTCACAAGATGGGCCCTTGCACTTCAAGAGTTTGATCTTCAGTTCAAGTACCGGGCGGGACGAACCAACATTCCTGCCGATTTCATGTCACGGTCCATAGAAGACGACGGCGCTGAGGTTCCCTCCACAACGATCAAGAAAACTATACAATAATGTAACGTGAGTTACGGGTGTTGATAACATTGCATTCCACCCTTAACTACACTCTTTTTGGGTAGGGAGGTGTAACGGTTGTTACTAATTTTTACTAATTCGTAAATAATTATTTTTATTTTTTTTTATTATTTATTTTTTTATCTGGGGTATTAAATTAAATATCTATTATTTTATCTTTTATTTCTATGCTATGTGACGATATGACGGATTTGTTTTTAAAAGATTATGATATGTTGCTGTGTGCTTCGTGCTTTGCTTCGTGCTAATAAATTGTTGCTGTGTGCTTAGTGCTTTGCTTTGTGCTATTAAATTATTGTTTCGTGCTTCGTGCCTGACTTCGTGCTAAGTTGTTAATTTGATTTCTCTGTGTGTTGTACCTTGGGAGCTGATAAAGTTTGTGGGTACCTCAGAACTTGTGGTGTCTAAATAAATAAGAACCTGAACGCCGGCTCCTGTTGAAGATTTTCCTCATCGGACAACCGACGTTACAATTATAATTTAATTTAATCTCAAGTACTCTTTCTAAATAAACTTATATGCACAGAGAAATAAATAAATAAGTTGTAGCACCATAAAACTATTTTCTAGCCGCCGAAGTGCCAAAGTCATTAAAGGATCGGACTTCAATGCAAAATTCAATAATAAATAAAATCACTTCTATGTTCCTGGCTTCGACCATCATCATCCCCTGGAAAACTTTAGAAAGATCTCTCAGATTGAAAGTGTAATGGCACTTTGCAGGTGTTGGAAGAAGCTGGTTGATGAGAATGTCGTACAAAGTTATGCAGGATGCTACTAAACTTCTTCCGTGGATGGATAATTCCTGGTTCTCATCTGTTTGAATAAAAATGTGTTACCTTTCAATATAGTTTTTATATAAATAAAACTAAAAAATTAAACTATCATCAAGTCACAGAAATAGTTAATCCAAAATCATCTTTAAATTCAAATTTAAATCATAAAAACATATTGAAATAATAATGATTACAAATTAACACACTAATTCTAAATACTTTTAATAGCAATTTAATGCTATAAATAATCAGAAGAAATCAAACAAACCTATCCAGGAATTCAAAATTGTTTCAAAAATAGTTTTCTTGCTCTGATTTTCAAGTTCAGTGAAAACAACGTAATTGAAATGTCTCATCAATCTCTGTGAAACTGGATTTCTTCCACCACCAGGGAGTCCCATGGCGCACATAAAATTAATGTCCAACATCTTCCTGAATTCACCTGTTCAACAAAATAATAATAATTGAAGAAATATTTTCATTAATAATTTAAGTTCTCATATTTTTTTGTATCTTAAAAAAATTTCTAATAAAAAGAAGAAAAAAACTATGAAATAAAAATGGAATCCTCTAAAATAACTTGACACTCCAATCAGTCTAGCAGCTTTAATAATTGTCTTAACCCGTTTAGGTCCAAAACTTTATTAATTAGATTTCTATTATTTTTTTTTGTTATTTCTAAGTTACTTGCTTATGTTTTAATAGATTTATTTTTTATTTGAAAGAAAACTTTGAAAATTCACTATGCTCGTTTTTCGAACGATGGTCGTATAGACTACTGAAAACGACAAAATGTTTAAAAGTCAATTTTTTTGTTCTCAACGCAAACAATTATAATATAAATTTTAGGCTGTAAACAAAAAAGCTAAAAACACATTTCTGACTTTATCAGTAACACAGTTCAATAAAATCCAAAAATTTAACATTCAATAAATCAGTCAAGCAGTTCATGATAGTCGTTTCAGAACCGGATGAGTGTGCGGAAAGCACCAAAACAATTCCGATGAAGTCGTTTGCCGCACTTGGCCCACATGTACAGTGTTTTGCCATAATTTTCCAGCTTGTAGCGACCTACTGTTTTCGCCTTTTCCAGATCATGACCATGGCCATTTGCTGAATCTTCCCTATCGTTTTGTTTCTTCAACCGTGCATGAATTCATTTCATCGGTATAAAACAACCTAAACAGCCTATTTGGGGTTTTTCAAGCAAAGCACCATTGTGGTGTTTCAAACTCGTTATATATAGACTGTTTTAAAAGTGGCTATTCAAATGACTCTTTTTGGTCCAAGTGCATTTCAATCGTTTTTGGTGTTTTGGTTGCCGCGGCATTGAACTGACCGTATTTGCGACCTACATTTCTTCACCCAAAGAACAGACACAGTCTAATCCCATCCCATCATTAGTATAATCAACTTCTACCTTCCCGGATATTACAAAGAATAACATTTCTTCCTCATTTGCTTATTCATCAGTCACGTATTATGATGCGCCGGGCGGAAGAATGACAAGTATGTCAACCTCAATGCTATCATCATCATCAAGAATTAGTTACATAGCTTCTTTCAATGTGAAAAAACGTTCTGTTTGACGCCTTTCATTTTTAAACCTTACAAACATTTCATTCGAAGAATGAAATTTGCAAAAAACACTATCACCAATTCAACCACTGCACACCTATAAGCTGAATAAACTAGTTTCGACTCGTTCGCATACAGTACTCTATACGCCCAACGATCGTAGAACGAGCATGACTCATACATGTTCAGATTGTGGGTTAGTGTAAACACAATAAAATTTAATTAACATTGCTGTTTACTTTTGAGTACATCCTCTTTCGATATTTCAAACTTTTGTTATGATAACTCTCATGAAATTAGCATAATAAATTTTTAAAGTTATATCGGTCGAAAACCTTGAAAATGCTCATATTCTAACCCAGATTAAACTACTTAATATGAATAAAAAAATTATTTAAAAAATTTTATACAGTGTATTGAAGCTTTCTTAACATAAAAAAAAACTTTTAACAGAAAAAAAACTACGACTTAACCTTATGCAACGCCAAAAATAAGTGTGTTCGTAAAACGTACGATGGTCTAAAACGGGTTAAATAAACATTTTCATGAAAACTTACAGATTTCTTGTTAATATATCAATTGCTATCATGAAAACTCATCAACTCTATTCGACGTAACTAATAACAACTGTCGCGTGAAAGCTTACCGATAGATTTCTTGTCGCACCAGCCCCTGAAATCCATGTACTGACGGATAAGTTCAAGAGACGGTTGAGATCCATATAAGTTGAGAGCAGGCATGTTGAAGTCGTCGATGAAAAATATCATCTGCCTGCCAACAGGAGGTCTGTAAACTCCTTTGCGTCTGAAAATGATCGTTTTTATAATTTCAACGACTGGCACTTCTAACTTGTCAGTTTATTAATAGAATTCAAACTATTTTTTGTTATAGCTAAACATGTAGGCAGAACTAGTCTACTATTACAGAAAAATATCGTATCATACAAAAGAAAGCTAGTTTTTCAATGGATGAATTGTTGTATCATACAAACCTTTTATCTAGTTTTCCATCAATCATGGTTTGAGTTTGACCGGATGTAGTTTTAGCGGAAAAAGTGATAAACTCTGAAAGAAAATCTTTTGGCATGTTTTTTGATAATTTGTCGGTCACTGCTAAAGTTTTTCCTGTTCCGGTTGGACCAACGCAGAGAACCTGAAGGTGAAATATGTAAATATAAATCATTGTGAGATTATTGTACGGATTCATAGAGAAAAAACCTAGCTGTTAAACGTGTTCACAACTGCACATACATAAAAAACAATATTCAACATAAATATTAAAAATATTATTTCTATTTATAAAGCCATACAAAAAGTATTTCATATCAAGAAAATGAAAAATAAAAAAATGATAATGTCATTTGATAATTGAAACATTAAAGATGAATTTCATCAAATCTTACCGGTTTTCCATTGGTGAGGAAAAGATCAAACAGGAAAGCAGATCTAACAGTATCCATAGTTGGAACAATAATGTCTGCAAATGTTATGTTTTTTGAGAGCACAAAATCAGGACGATCATCCATCCGGTGCTTCCAACACACCTGAACATTTCAAAAGTATAAAATACTATTTAAATTTTTTAACAATTTGTAGTGGCTTGTATGACTTTTAAAATTTCACTTGATATTTGTTCATATATTTAAATTGAAGAAGAAAATTGTTATATAACTCAATATAAAAAAAAAAAACAACAAATAACTTTTGTTTCAGTTTCTTTTTTGTCATCATCTTCTTGAGGAGGAATGGAAACACCATCATCATCTAAGTAATAATCATATACAAGTCCACCAGATGGAAATGTCATAGAAATCTACAAAAATTTATGAGTCTACAATAAATAATCAATAATCGAGTTTTAATTGACATGCGATACTTAAAACTGTCATAAACCATAAAGATACTTTTACATATTCAATTTACATACATTTACTCTCAAAATCACAAGTTTTCTCTTATGCAATTTCTTTCACAATTAGTTATATATTTTTAATACATTTATATATATATATATATATATGTGTGTATATATATAAATAACTGTATATATATATATATATATATATATATATATATATATATATATATATATATATATATATATATATATATATATATATATATATATATATATATATATATATATATATATGTATATATATATATAAATAACTGTCTGTGTATATGTGTATCCTTTATGCATTGCTACACCATTCATCCGATCGTAATGAAATTTTCACACAACCTTGAGAGTCAATGGAGGAATGTTTTTGTGAGAATATATATATATATATATATATATATATATATATATATATATATATATATATATATATATATATATATATATATATATATATATATATATATATATATATATATATATATATATATATATATATATATATATATATATAAAAGAACATGTCCTGACTGACTGACTGACTGACTGACAGATGACAGATAATCAACACCGAGCTCAAACGCCTCATCCTAGGAACGTGAAATTTGGAACTTATATTACTTTTATTGCGTAAGCATCCACTAAGAAAGAATTTTTGAAAATTTTGCTCCTGAGGGGAAAAAACTGGAAAACAAACTTTTTTCTAAAACAATGTATATCTCGAAAACCAAAAATGAGAAGATTTTGAAATTTAGTATATAGATTCTTTTTGAAAAATAAAAAGATACGTGTTTCACCATTTTTTGAAAATTCGGTTTCCCGGACCTCAAATGTGGGTTGGAAAATTGGGTTATTTGGTTTTTAAAGTAGCTTCTACTCAAAAACTGTTAATGCTACAGGAGTAAAAATTAGTATTTAGTTTCTACTCCAAAAATAATGAAATACGTGTTTTAGCATTTTTTGAAAATTTGATTTCCAGGACTTCAAATGTGGGGTGGAAAATAGGGTTCTTTGTTTTTTAAAGTAACTGCTACTCAAAAACTGTAAATACCACGGATTTAAAAATTAGTATTTAGTTTCTATTCTAAAAATAAAGATATACGTGTTTCACCATTTTTTTAAAAATTTGGTTTCCAGGACCTTAAATTTGGGCTGGACAATAGGATTACTTGGTTTTTAAAGTAACTGATACTCAAAAACTGTAAATGCTACAAAAGTAAAAATTAGTGTTTAGTTTCTACTCTAAAAATAATGATATACGTGTTTCACTATTTTTTGAAAATTTGGTTTTCAGGACCTCAATGTGGGGTGGAAAATTGGGTTACTTGGTGTTTAAAGTAACTGCTACTCAAAAACTGTAAAGGCTACAAAAGTAAAAATTAGTATTTAGTTTCTACTCTAAAAATAAGGATATATGAAATTTTGGTTTTCATGATCTCAAATGTGGGGTGGAAAAAGGTTTCTTTGGTTTTTAAAGTAACTGCTACTCAAAAACTGTGAATGCTACAGATGTCAAAATTAGTATTTAGTATTTACTCAAAACATAATGATATAAGTGTTTCAACATTTTTTAAAAATTTGGTTTCCAGGACCTCAAATGTGGGGTGGAAATAAGGGTTATTTGATTTCAAAATAACTGCTACTCAAAAACTGTAAGTGCTACAAATGTAAAAATTAGTATTTTGAAGTTTTGTGCCGGTTAAAAGTAGCTATGTCCAGTTTATCGCCGGTTGGGCCAAGCCGTTGTTTTAGAGTCTTCACACGGGCCAGGCCAAACCTTAAATCAAAGTTGGACGGGTCGAGGTTTTTCATCAAGTATATAGATATTTTAGTGATTTTAGGGTCTTCAGTTGGGCCGGGCCAAACCTGAAGTCAAGGTGGGACGGGCCGAAGTTTTTCATCAAGTATATAGAACTTCTAGGCCTGTAAGAATGGGCCGGGCCTAATTCAAACGGGCTGTTCCGGGCCAGGAGTTTAGGTTTTTAAAACGGGCTGGGCTAAGTTGTCGACGGGCCGAGCCGAGACCTAAAAAATTGATCTCTACTATGGATGCACGGTTCAAACTCTCTAATTTCATGCGAGCGAAGCCGCTACGGGCACTGCTAGTATATATATATATATATATATATATATATATATATATATATATATATATATATATATATATATATATATATATATATATATATATATATATATATATATATATATATATATATATATATTGCATTTAAATTATTATCAATGCTTTTTAATTGTTGGAAAACAAGTTCAGTGATAAAAATAAATATACAGAACAAATTTTAAAAATGAGTTGTCTACATGGTCTATTATCATTAAAATCTTCATGCACAGATTTTGTTTTATGGAACTTCAAAGAAACTTTTCTCGAACCATCTTCTGAGATTGAATGTCTTCCTTTTAAAGTTAAAAACTGCGTTATTATATCCTCAAAAGTTTTTCAAGAAATAATTGCTAGAGCTGAAAACACAGGAATAAAACTATGTCTTTCCCATATAATACCTTTTTTTTTAAAATTTGACTGCTTTCATGTACTTATACTACCACCGGGTAGTCTTCTTAAATTTTTTCAACCGTTACAAACTATTTTGAGAAGAGGAAATTTAACTCGTATTTCGTGTACTGGGAATAATAGTTTCAATAGTTTATACTCTGGATATGTTGTGAATGATATTCCGATTTTCAAACAATTTTGGCACAATCTATGTTTTTTTTCTATGAACTTAGAAGAAATAGAATTAGATTTAAGTTGTCGTTATTTGTCCGATGGTTACGGAATTATCGCGGACAGGAGACCTGAGTGGTTTTGTCCGAAATTACTTAGACTCTATTTGCGCTGTTATTGTTTTGACCCAAAAAGAAAAGAAGACTTAATTGACCTGCTCAAAATAAGATTTTCTTTTGAAAATTTAAAAACTTTATGTATATCTGAATGTATACATGCAAAAAACACCATCAGCAAATTTCCTCGTTTTGTTAATCTTCAAAAATTAGGCATTAGTACAGAAGTTGGTGAGTCTTTGGAAGAATTGGTTAATTCAATATCCTCTCTCTCTAATTTATCCTGGCTTGATATAAGTCAAAACAAATGCTTTAGAGTGATTAATTGTTATAATATACAATTAATATATAGAATGATAGACAAATTACCTAATTTAGTTTATTTAGATATAAGTAATGAATATGCTACGTATGAAGAACCTGTTAGGTGGAGGCACACAAGACATTTCAAGTATTTAGGTTTGCGTTTTGAAGATTCTGATGATACGAATAACAATTTTGAACTTCCTTCACCGATGAGCTCTGAGGTTGTAAGTAACCTTATCACATTTGATGGGATTATAGCTTCTTTGGAAAATGATTTCTGGAAACCATATCAATTTAGTATTTGCTCATATTACTTTTTATCTTTGGCTCAACAAAAAAAACATCATTCAAAAATAAGAAGAAAACTTCCCATAATTTTTAATATCACACTCAAAAGACTTTATTACAACAATTCTTACGAATCAAATGAACCAAATGATATTAATAGAATTTTGAGCATTTTATTTACTATATGCAGAATTGATATAAAAAACAGTGAGCTTAAAAAGTTGTTTAAAGCAATGTGGAGTTGTAAACACAGGTATTATTGTATCGGTGAAATAATCTATCAGTCTGTATATGGTTCTTTAGACGATGCCGTATGGAAATGTTTATTATCACTAAAACAAGGATGGGTTTCAATTATTTTTTCATCTGAAGAAATTTATTCGAACAAAGAAGATAAATTACTATTGAGTTTTCATCTAATGTGGGCATATACTAAATATTTTTATCTTTTTAATTGTTTTATTCCAGAAGCCTCTACTATTGAAGAATTTGTTGAATCAATTTCAAAAGAATATTTACATGATTTCAATACATTTTCATTTTTAAAAAAAAAAACATTGATCAATTCTTTTGAGATCGTAAAAGAAATCCGAAAAAAATTTCAGAACAAAAGAAAATCTAAAAATAGAAAATGGAATTTAAAAAATTTTCAGAACAAAAGAAAATCCAAAAATAGAAAATGGAGTTTAAAAAAATTTCAGAACAAAAGAAAATCCAAAAATAGAAAATGGAGTTAAGATTAAAAGGCAAACAAAAACAATGTTTTATAACTATATTTTTTTCAGTTTTACATTTTCGGTTCTTCATGTTTTTATTTTTTAACTTTAAAAAAACTAAGCAAAATTTTTTCAATAAACAAAGTATTAACCATTTCGGTTTTATTACCTCTGTATCTTAACGACTTAACTTATACGTTTTTTAAGTTCTTTGCGGATTTTGTTTAAAATGAGCCTTGAAAATGGAGTAAAGGTACTCTGAAACGCGTCGGCAAATTAAATAAAATGATGAATAGTGAACTGTTTTCGGTTGAAAGTGTGCGAAAGAATTTTCGTAGTGTTGAAAGAAGTCTTCAAAAACTTGTATCGTGTAAGTATGTGGTGACTTTTAATAAAGAATATATATATATATATGTGTTAAATATATATATATATATATATATATATATATATATATATATATATATATATATATATATATATATATATATATATATATATATATATATATATATATATATATATATATATATATATATATATATATATATATATATATATAACATATTTTGGAATAATATTTTCTTTGAGACAGGCTATATTGAACACAATTGACCACTTAACGTTGGTCATCTTTCTTAACAAGTTTTTGAAGCCCTTTTCATCCATTTGAAATTACGAGACGTGTAATTACAGAATTTATTCAATAAAAATAGATGAATATTAAAACAATCCGGGTTAACTGGCCAGTTTCAGCTATAAAAAGCCATTTTTAGAACCCTATATTAAAAACAGTAAATTAATTATTATAAAATTTGAGAAGAAAAGTTAAAAATCAGAAATACTTATGTTTAAATGGAGACATTGAATAAGAGCTAGGCTGAATCAACTTTCACCTAATAAATTATTACAGCTATTGGTGGATGAAACACATTGAAATTTAAGTTGAAACCACAGAAAAGAAAAAGATAAATCTTGCTTGAAGCTTTCAAACGTTGTTACGCAACCTAAATTTAAATTTTATTACGCAATTACGGATTTTGAATTTTATTACTCACCCCCCGAATATATATATATATATACTAGAGATAGCCCGTCAAAAATGACGGAAGTTTTAAAATACGGCGCCCGTTATTATAAAAATAGTCAACAAAAACAAAATGACATTTGATAACCATAAAAAAAATTCTATATATAAGCAAATCAAAAATTTTTGCGGCCATGGAAGCGAAACAAACTGCGCTGTTGTATGATCGAATATATTGTCGAAAATTTTGTCTATCTGTATTGGACGTGTCTGACATGAGGCTTTTAAGAAAATCAGGATATCCAAGTGTATTACCGTGGATGTCAATTGGTTTGGCAACATTACTTTGCCTTTTCGACAACATGTAGTGAATAGTCCATCTGATGGTTGCTCTGCAGCAAAATTTCTTGATCGACATGAAGTACATAAAACATCAAATTCACCACAATCATGTTGATCGAATTGAGTTTCGTTGAAGTTAATTGCTTCGTTACGAACTGCCTCACACGATTTCATGCTAAAATTTGAGAGATCGCATTAGCAGCTCGATGTAGCTGCAATTCATTGGGAGACATTTGTTCAACTCGATGGCGTTGCGAGGCAGCATTGGTTTCTCGATGTAGTTGCAATTCATTGGGAGACATTAGCAAAACTCGATGGCGTTCCTTGGCAGCATTGGTTATTTTATATATAAAATATATATATATATATATATATATATATATATATATATATATATATATATATATATATATATATATATATATATATATATATATATATATATATATATATATATATATATATATATATATATGTATATATATATGTATATATATCTATATATATATATTTATATATTTATTTATTAGTTTTGTTTTTCCTATTATTTAAGTTCAGCTTTTAATAATTGAAAAAGTGAGGACAAGAAGGAGTTAAATGGCGATGGTTCTTTCACAGAAAAGTGAAAGAAGCTGAACATCCAGCAGCCAAAAGAACAGCGGCATTGAACAAAATAGTTGACAAATTCAATCCAGTCCCCTTAACTCCTTCTCTAACTCCACCATGGAAACTATTCCACCTCTTTTTAACGAAGGGCTGGTGGGGTTAAAGAAGGATGATCCGTCAATTGTCCAAAGAGCTAAGGAACTGATTGCTACATATACAGATTCGACACATATCTACACAGATGCATCTAAGATAGACAATGTAGCAGCTGTGGGAATTTATATCCCGGAAAAAGATATGAAAATAGCTAAGAGAGTCACGAATGACGTTAGTATTTATACGGCTGAGCTAACAGCTATAAAATGCGGCTTGGAGTGGATGGCACAACCAGACGGTCCACATAAAATAGCCCTATTTACGGATTCATATAGCTCTATGATATCATTGAAAAATTCCGCAAATGCTCAAAAATCTGCTCTTGTGGAATCAGTCCTAACACTAGCATCCAACCTCTCAAAAGAAGGGAAAACAATTACCCTGATTTGGGTACCTAGCCACGTGGGCATACGTGGAAATGAAATGGCAGACTGCCTTGCCAAAGAAGCCACCAAACATCCCGAAATAGAGATTGAGATTATGCCAGAGATATTTGACATAAAAAGAACAATACGCAGAGAGCTTTTGAACGAATGGCAGACCAGATGGGACTCTGCTCAAGAAAGTCGACACTACTGGTCTCTCGAAAAAAAAGTCTCAAATAAAATTAAATTCAAGACAACAAACAGAAAAAAGGAAGTCATCATTTCCCGACTCCGACTTGGAAAGTGTCGGCTGAAACAAAATTTGAAGAGAATGAATCTTCATGAGACAGGTTTGTGCGAAACCTGCGGAACAGAGGAAACAATCGAGCACTGGTTGCTGCACTGCGAAGAAGCGACACAACTAGGAATGGAACTTGGAAACTTTTGTAAAAGGATCCAAAAACCAACTACACTCCAAACCATACTGAACTCGGAAATATGCCACGACATCATCTATAAATGGATACAAAATAATCCTAAAGAACTGTAAATATAGAGAAAAATTATTTAGTGTAAATAAGTATTTTTTTCATTTTGATTTTGTTTTCGCGTCTTAAAACACATGGTGTAAAAGACTATAAACTATAATAAAAAAAAAAATTAAAAAAAAATAATTGAAAAAGTATATTTTTTTAAACAAAATGTCTCTTAATATGAATGACGACAAAGATCCTGTGTCGAGAAAACAGCGTCTAGCTAAAGAAAGGCAACAGAGATATCGCGCAAGACAAACTCCACAATCAAAAGCAAAAATTCGAGTTTTAGATGCAGAAGCTCATCAGCAACGCACTACACAAATGTCTGTTGAGGAATTGCAAATTTTTCATGCTTTTCATGCCGCATCACAACAACGTTATGTCTATCGACTTACTCCTCAACATCTAGAAGCTTTTCACACTTCCATTGCTGCCTCACAACGTCATCGAATTGAGCAAATGTCTCCCCATGAATTGCAGTTACATCGAGAAACCAATGCTGCCAAGGAACGCCATCGAGTTTTGCTAATGTCTCCCAATGAATTGCAACTACATCGAGAAACCAATGCTGCCTCGCAACGCCATCGAGTTGAACAAATGTCTCCCAATGAATTGCAGCTACATTGAGCTGCTAATGCGATCTCTCAAATTTTAGCATGAAATCGTGTGAGTGAGGCAGTTCGTAACGAAGCAATTAACTTCAACGAAACTCAATTCGATCAACATGATTGTGGTGAATTTGATGTTTTATGTACTTCATGTCGATCAAGAAATTTTGCTGCAGGGCAACCATCAGATGGACTATTCACTACATGTTGTCGAAAAGGCAAAGTAATGTTGCCAAACCAATTGACATCCACGGTAATACACTTGGATATCCTGATTTTCTTAAAAGCCTCATGTCAGACACGTCCAATACAGATAGACAAAATTTTTGACAATATATTCGATCATACAACAGCGCAGTTTGTTTCGCTTCCATGGCCGCAAAAATTTTGATTTGCTTATATATAGAATTTTTTTTATGGTTATCAAATGGTATATAGGCCTTCCCAGTCAATTTGCACAAAGCAAGATGGCATAGCATAGGAGATTTTGGAACGGCCAAAAAACAAAGAACAGCTAGCGTTAGAACCCAATTATAACGATTTTGAAAATATGTTTTTATTTAAATTATTTAAATTTTTCTGATAATACTTAGGCAATTATAATTAAACAATTAAATAAAAATAAAATAAATAAAAATTTATATAACTTGTCTAAACACAAGTTTACTTTTCTTAACGCAGTTGTAAAAACATTTCAAACTTATTTATAACTAGCTGGGTTACCCGGCGTTGCCCGGGGATTTTAAAGGCTTTTTATCATTTTTTTCTGGCTCCCGTTTCCTTAACCGCTTGCTTTCCCGTTCCATGTCGCTTTCTCACTCCTGGTCGCATTTCTGCTCACGGTCGCTTTTCCGGCCCCGGTCTCTTTTACTTTTCCGATCCCGGTTGCTTTTACGCTTTACCGCTCCAGCTTGCTCTTCTTTTCGCTCTTCTGTTCCTCCATTAAATTTTAGAACCTTCCCAATGTGGCTTAGATGGGCTGTAGCGGAATGCTGTGCTCAGTCATCAAAATTGATCTGTTCTCTCGTTAACACTTTGTTGTTTGGTTTGCTCGTTTAGTTACGTCTGAACTTCCTCAATTTTAATTAGTGTTCTTTAATGTATTGGTTCCACTCTGCAGTGTGATCTTCAGCAAAGGCTTATTATGATTGACTGAAGCTGAAAAAAAAGAATTTATTAGTTAACGGCTGCAATAATGTTAAAATCCGCTCATATATCTCAACAGGTTATATTTATTTTAAATACTTGTAAGATTATAAATGCTTACAATAGATTTATCACACACTGTTCAACAGCTGCTTTTCGAAAAATCGCTAGACTTAGTTTTTGAGTTGTTCTTAGTTTTTAAGTGTCATGTCTACAGAAAGCATATAACGCTACATGTGGCATGTTAATAAATGTTGACCCGTGGCTTTGAAAAATGTGATATAAAACACAGATTGAAATAAAACATGAAGTAATAATAATATTAAAAACCTTCAAAGCATTAACTTAATGAATTTTCCGAGAGTTTTCTGAGATCATCAGTTTGGAACAATCGAAGAGTACCACTTTTATTTAGCAAATGATGCAATTATAAATTGAACAAAACAGCAGCAGATTGATAGGCTGGCTTGAGAACTTTGTTCATGATTTTGTTGAAACACAAAAATACTGCACTTGCTTTCATTTCTTTCAAATTTCATGCACCTCATATATCAGTGAAACTTTTACAATAAATTGGTGTTGCATGTAAGATTTTCTTTAAAATGTAATTTTCTAATTTCCTCTGAAAAGTAAAAAATAAAATAAGACCGATAAATTAATTCATAATCTTATAGTCATAACTACTCGTGAATAATAATGGTTGTAATGCCATCACATAAAAAAAACTTACCTGCCCAAAAAAATTTCTCATTTACCGATAGGCTGATAGCAAGCTCGTCGCTCAACAATATTAGATAAGGAACAATTGAAGTCAGAAGCCTTGAACGATAAATATGAACAATGAATTTAAATTTATTTTTCCAATCTGCAACTCCTTTTTGTAAGACACAAAATGTTAGAGCATAATGATAATCTTATAATAATTAATAATAATATAACATAATTAAACACGTGCAATGCAACAAACGAAACAAATTGAAAGATACACAGTAAATCATGATTTTAAAAACTAAAAACAAACTACCAAAGCTTTGCCACTTACTTTTGAATGGGAGATATGAACAATGAATTTCTAATTTGATTTAATTTTAATTTGTTAAGTCTGGAACTCTCTTTGTGAAGCACAAAATATCTCTAAATAGAAGAAATTCCACCTGCAATTTATTGATTAGTCCTGAAATCCAAAGTTATCTAGATTTAAAAAACAAGTTGCTAAAATCAAATATAAAGTTTACCGATAGCAGAGCTGTCGTATCGGAGGTTCGGAAGAGAATGAGCATCAATGAGCTCTATGAAATCAAAACAAAGGTATCCATCCGGCGGCACCATAGATATCTATGGGCGGCACTAAACAACACACATATTTATTTAATTTAATATTTATATTTAAAACCTTTAAAGCTTAAGAAAAAAATATATATTTTGTATAATTTAACTATAAATTAATTTATTTTTATTTTGTAGAAAAAAAATTTACACCAACATATAACCGCTGACCAAAACGTTTTTTGTCCATAAAACCTCAAAGGCAGAACCAATTTATTTAAAATTTTACAGGAACCACCGCTTGAATAAGATACATAAGTGTGCCAAATTTCAATTAAATCTGTTCGGCCGTTTACATATTATTTCCGAACAAACAAACAAACAAACAAACAAACATTTCATTTTTATATATAAGATATGATCCACGTACGACGTACGGCGGTTTGTTGATGGAGCGACAATAAAATAAACTAACAAAACAAAAAAAGTCGTATTTATAGTTCTTTACACCGGGTGTTTTAAGAGAAAAATGTTGATCTGGGAATAAATCCAATTTTTTATATTGAGGTCCCGCCAATAAAGCATTCAGTGAATCGTAACGGACACTTCATCATTAGCTAGCATAATATTCATAATAATATAAGTAATAGCTGCGGGTAGCCCAATGCAGTTGAGTAACCATTTGGTTTTGTTACTGACTTTTATATAATATAGAAATATAGACGTCCATAGTGCCATAGTGATAGTGGTTGATAAAAATAATATCCTCCTGCCTCCAATCTATTCTGTGTTTGAGCCATTCTATTATTAGTTTAGTTTGAGTTAATTTATTTTATTATTTGTTATAAATATTTCTTTCTTTAGTTTTATCACTCCCATCATCTCTATTTATAAGTAGTATTATTCCTATTCCTCATATGGACTCATGTAGCTTATTTCTTATTTAAGTTTTCTTATTGGCTCCAACTGTTTTAAGCGATCCAGTTAAATTTAAACTTACCAGAAGAGATAGAATGTAAGAAAAAAATAATTCGGATGAGTCGTTTGATCAAAATGTGTAAAGAACGAAGACAAGTTGGGTAATTTTTAATACATTACAAACCATAATTAATTATACATTTAGTTAATGATTGTCTTTTTCCTAAATTTTTCATAAGTTGGTTTGATAAATTACAAATATGATATTGTCTTAGATCAATATAAATATTTACTATTTTTTTAATTAATGAATAGATGTGATTGTCTATTCCATCTACAGTTTCGAATAAATGTTGATTTAAATTTAAAATATCAGAGGAGCCAATTTTCAAAAGCACCAGGGACATTAGTTGTTGAGTTGTCGTTGTATTTGTTGACTGTCTGATGTTGATTGTTTGACGTAAGCAGGATTCTGTAACTTTACAGATCTTGAAAATAAAATTAGAATGTTAATATGTCTAACATATTGAAAGGTGTAAATAAATTAAATTTAATTTACAAAAGACTTCTAATTAACACTAAAAGTAAATTAAAACTTAAAAAAAAATTTACCTTGACTACACAATTCTTACGAATCAGGTGAAATAATTGATATTAATAGAATTTTGAGCATTTTATTTATTATATCCAGATTTGATATAAAAAACAGTGAGCTTAAAAAGTTGTTTAAAGCAATGTGGAGTTGTAAACACAGGTATTATTGTATCCGTGAAATAATCTATCAGTCTGTACATCATTCTTTAAACGATGCCATATGGAAATGTTTATTATCACTAAAACAAGGATGGGTTTCAATTATTTTTTCATTTGAAGAAATTTATTCGAACAAATTAGAATAATGAGTAACGGGCCGTAAATATAATATTATAATCAAAGTGAGAGGAAAATGAACTGTGCGAACTCGTTTATATAGACAATTTTGGGCTCAGACATTTATTACAAGTATTTTTATGTAACCATTTCTAATGTGGCTTTATTACACCCTGAGAAATAAGCAATCACGTAACACCACTTTTTCCCCTTCCACTGCGCCTAATAAACTTTCTTAGCCTTGCATGTTAAAGCGCGACGCGCTTAGGCGCGTTTCGTTTATGCGACTACCTAATGTAAACGGACACGCCGAAAATTTGAATTTTATGAGTTCTTTGATGTATGCCTTCATAATATTACACGCGAGTTAAAAAAATTCTCGTATCGAACTTCAGCGAAGATTATTTAAAAATGGCTTCGTTGTTCGAAAGAAATGTAAACAATGACGTAGCAACCACACTCACCGGACTCACCAGCCTCAAACCGCGGTGAGTCTGGTTGCAACCGGGGAACTCACCGGGTGAATAAAAAAACGCGTGACGGAAAAACTTGGTGAGTTAAAAAACGCTTTGGTGAGTGCGGTTGATAAACCCGGTGAATAAAAAAACACGCCCTTTCAGAACGGCCAAAAAAAGACTCTAAATATTTCCCCCTAGGGTTGGACGCCGATAATAGGTGTAGGGCCTATATACCTATTCTATATATATATATTCTTTATTAAAAGTCACCACATACTTACACGATACAAGTTTTTGAAGACTTCTTTCAACACTACGAAAATTCTTTCGCACACTTTCAACCGAAAACAGTTCACTATTCATCATTTTATTTAATTTGCCGACGCGTTTCGGAGTACCTTTACTCCATTTTCAAGACTCATTTTAAACAAAATCCGCAAAGAACTTAAAAAACGTATAAGTTAAGTCGTTAAGATACAGAGGTAATAAAACCGAAATGGTTAATACTTTGTTTATTGAAAAAATTTTGCTTAGTTTTTTTAAAGTTAAACAAGTAAATTAAAAACGAATTTTTAAAACCAATGCTCTTATATGTAATTAAAACACAAATTTTGCAATCAATTTTTTTTTATATTACTCTTTTATTTTATGTTAAAGTCGAAATATCTTAATTATATCGAAATATCGAAATTAATTAAAATTATCTAAATTAATTGACTTATTGTAAAACCAATAATTGAATATTGCATTGTCTTCTATTTTAAGCATGTATGCAAAATTTGAAAAAATCTATCATCAGGAAGTGACTCAAAAATTGATTGCAAGATTTGAAACAGACAGAGAAACAAACAGACAGACAGAGAAACAGAGACGACGAGTTAATAAAAGCATTGGTAATAATAATAAAAATATCATCAAAAAGCATCGAATTTAAATATCTCAACTATTTTCATGAAAATTTCGTACACGCTTGAGAATCGCGGTCAGTGAGTGTGGTTCGTGTTAACTTGGTAAAATAGTCTGCCAGTCGGTTAGCGTTTTGTGGTCAAGAAAACCCTCAAGAAAACCCTCAAGAAAACCCTCAAGAAAACCCTCAAGAAAACCCTCAAGAAACCCCTCGATAAAATCCTCAAGAAAATTAACTAAATTAATTGACTTATTGTAAAACTAATAATTGAATATTGCATTGTCTTCTATCTTGAGCATGTATGCAAAATTTGAAAAAAATCTAACATCAGGAAGTGACTCAAAAATTGATTGCAAGATTTGAAACAGACAGAGAAACAGACAGAGAAACAGACAGAGAAACAGACAGAGAAACAGACAGAGAAACAGACAGAGAAACAGACAGAGAAACAGAGCCGACGAGTTAATAAAAGCATTGGTAAAAATAAAAACATGAAGAACCGAAAATGTAAAACGGAAAAAAATATAGTTATAAAACATTGTTTTTGTTTGCCTTTTAATCTTAACTCCATTTTCTATTTTTGGATTTTCTTTTGTTCTGAAATTTTTTTAAACTCCATTTTCTATTTTTGGATTTTCTTTTGTTCTGAAAATTTTTTAAATTCCATTTTCTATTTTTAGATTTTCTTTTGTTCTGAAATTTTTTTCGGTTTTCTTTTACGATCTCAAAAGAATTGATCAATGTTTTTTTTTTAAAAATGAAAATGTATTGAAATCATGTAAATATTCTTTTGAAATTGATTCAACAAATTCTTCAATAGTAGAAGCTTTTGGAATAAAACAATTAAAAAGATAAAAATATTTAGTATATGCCCACATTAGATGAAAACTCAATAGTAATTTTTCTAATTTGTTCGAATAAATTTCTTCAAATGAAAAAATAATTGAAACCCATCCTTGTTTTAGTGATAATAAACATTTCCATATGGCATCGTTTAAAGAATGATGTACAGACTGATAGATTATTTCACGGATACAATAATACCTGTGTTTACAAATCCACATTGCTTTAAACAACTTTTTAAGCTCACTGTTTTTTATATCAAATCTGGATATAATAAATAAAATGCTCAAAATTCTTTTAATATCAATTATGTCACCTGATTCGTAATAATTGTTGTAATAAAGTCTTTTGAGTGTGATATTAAAAATTGTGGGAAGCTTTCTTCTTATTTTTGAATGATGTTTTTTTTGTTGAGCCAAAAAGTAATATGAGCAAATACTAAATTGATATGGTTTCCAGAAATCATTTTCCAAAGAAGCTATAATCCCATCAAATGTGATAAGGTTACTTACAACCTCAGAGCTCATCGGTGAAGGAAGTTCAAAATTGTTATTCGTATCATCAGAATGTTCAAAACGCAAACCTAAATACTTGAAATTTCTTGTGTGCCTCCACCTGACAGGTTCTTCATACGTAGCATATTCATTACTTATATCTAAATAAACTAAATTAGGTAATTTGTCTATCATTCTATATATTAATTGTATATTATAACAATTAATCACTCTAAAGCATCTGTTTTGACTTATATCAAGCCAGGATAAATTAGAGAGAGAGGATATTGAGTTAACCAATTCTTCCAAAGACTCACCAACTTCTGTATTAATGCCTAATTTTTGAAGATTAACAAAACGAGGAAATTTGCTGATGGTGTTTTTTGCATGTATACATTCAGATATACATAAAATTTTTAAATTTTCAAAAGAAAATCTTATTTTGAGCAGGTCAATTAAGTCTTCTTTTCTTTTTGGGTCAAAACAATAACAGCGCAAATAGAGTCTAAGTAATTTCAGACAAAACCACTCAGGTCTCCTGTCTGCGATAATTCCGTAACCATCGGACAAATAACGACAACTTAAATCTAATTCTATTTCTTCTAAGTTCATAGAAAAAAAACATAGATTTTGCCAAAATTGTTTGAAAATCGGAATATCATTCACAACATATCCAGAGTATAAACTACTGAAACTATTATTCCCAGTACACGAAATACGAGTTAAATTTCCTCTTCTCAAAATAGTTTGTAACGGTTGAAAAAATTTAAGAAGATTAGCCTGTGTTAGTATAAGTTCATGAAAGCAGTCAAATTTAAAAAAAAAAGGTATTATATGGGAACGACATAGTTTTATTCCTGTGTTTTCAGCTCTAGCAATTATTTCTTGAAAAACTTTTGAGGATATAATAACGCAGTTTTTAACTTTAAAAGGAAGACATTCAATCTCAGAAGATGGTTCGAGAAAAGTTTCTTTGAAGTTCCATAAAACAAAATCTGTGCATGAAGATTTTAATGATAATAGACCATGTAGACAACTCATTTTTAAAATTTGTTCTGTATATTTATTTTTATCACTGAACTTGTTTTCCAACAATTAAAAAGCATTGATAATAATTTAAATGCAATATATATATATATATATACTAGCAGTGCCCGTAGCGGCTTCGCTCGCATGAAATTAGAGAGTTTGAACCGTGCATCCATAGTAGAGATCAATTTTTTAGGTCTCGGCTCGGCCCGTCGACAACTTAGCCCAGCCCGTTTTAAAAACCTAAACTCCTGGCCCGGAACAGCCCGTTTGAATTAGGCCCGGCCCATTCTTACAGGCCTAGAAGTTCTATATACTTGATGAAAAACTTCGGCCCGTCCCACCTTGACTTCAGGTTTGGCCCGGCCCAACTGAAGACCCTAAAATCACTAAAATATCTATATACTTGGTGAAAAACCTCGGCCCGTCCCACTTTGATTTAAGGTTTGGCCTGGCCCGTGTGAAGACTCTAAAACAACGGCTTGGCCCAACCGGTGATAAACTGGACGTAGCTACTTTTAACCGGCACAAAACTTCAAAATACTAATTTTTACATTTGTAGCACTTACAGTTTTTGAGTAGCAGTTATTTTGAAATCAAATAACCCTTATTTCCACCCCACATTTGAGGTCCTGGAAACCAAATTTTTAAAAAATGTTGAAACACTTATATCATTATGTTTTGAGTAAATACTAAATACTAATTTTGACATCTGTAGCATTCACAGTTTTTGAGTAGCAGTTACTTTAAAAACCAAAGAAACCTTTTTCCACCCCACATTTGAGATCATGAAAACCAAAATTTCATATATCCTTATTTTTAGAGTAGAAACTAAATACTAATTTTTACTTTTGTAGCCTTTACAGTTTTTGAGTAGCAGTTACTTTAAACACCAAGTAACCCAATTTTCCACCCCACATTGAGGTCCTGAAAACCAAATTTTCAAAAAATAGTGAAACACGTATATCATTATTTTTAGAGTAGAAACTAAACACTAATTTTTACTTTTGTAGCATTTACAGTTTTTGAGTATCAGTTACTTTAAAAACCAAGTAATCCTATTGTCCAGCCCAAATTTAAGGTCCTGGAAACCAAATTTTAAAAAAAATGGTGAAACACGTATATCTTTATTTTTAGAATAGAAACTAAATACTAATTTTTAAATCTGTGGTATTTACAGTTTTTGAGTAGCAGTTACTTTAAAAAACAAAGAACCCTATTTTCCACCCCACATTTGAAGTCCTGGAAATCAAATTTTCAAAAAATGCTAAAACACGTATTTCATTATTTTTGGAGTAGAAACTAAATACTAATTTTTACTCCTGTAGCATTAACAGTTTTTGAGTAGAAGCTACTTTAAAAACCAAATAACCCAATTTTCCAACCCACATTTGAGGTCCGGGAAACCGAATTTTCAAAAAATGGTGAAACACGTATCTTTTTATTTTTCAAAAAAAATCTATATACTAAATTTCAAAATCTTCTCATTTTTGGTTTTCGAGATATACATTGTTTTAGAAAAAAGTTTGTTTTCCAGTTTTTTCCCCTCAGGAGCAAAATTTTAAAAAATCCTTTCTTAGCGGATGTTCACGCTATAAAAGTAATATAAGTTCCAAATTTCACGTTCCTAGGATGAGGCGTTTGAGCTCGGTGTTGATTATCAGTCAGTCATCTGTCAGTCAGTCAGTCAGTCAGTCAGTCAGGACATGTTCTTTTATATATATACTAGCAGTGCCCGTAGCGGCTTTGCTCGCAGGAAATTAGAGAATTTGAACCGTGCATACATAGTAGAGTACTGCACGGATCAATTTTTTAGGTCTCGGCTCGGCCCGTCGACAACTTGGCCCAGCCCGTTTCAAAAACCGAAATTCCTGGCACGGCACGGCCCGTCTAATATGGGCCCGGCCCGTTTTTAAAGGCCTAGAAGTTCTATATACTGGTTGAAAAACTTCGGCCCGTCCCACCTTGACTTCAGGTTTAGCCCGGCCCGTCTGAACACCCTAAAATCACTAAAATGTCTATACTTGGTTAAAAATCTCGGCCCGTCCCACCATGATTTAAGGTTTGGGCAGAGCCGTCTAATATGGGCCCACCCGTTTTTACAGGCCTAGAAGTTCTATATACTTGATGAAAAAGTTTGGCCCGTCCCACCTTGATTTCAGGTTTAGCCCGGCCCGTCTGAACACCCTAAATCACTCAAATGTCTATATACTTGGTTAAAAATCTCGGCCCGTCCCACCTTGATTTAAGGTTAGGGCAGGGCCGTATGAAGACCCTAAAATAAAGGCTTGGCCCATCCGTCCGGTAATAAACTGAACTCATCTACTTTTAACCGGCACAAAACCTCAAAATACTAATTTTCACATCTGTAGCACTTACAGTTTTTGAGTTGCAGTTATTTTAAAATCAAATAATCCTTTTTCCACTTTACATTTGAGGTCCTGGAAACCAAATTTTCAAAAAATGGTGAAACACGTATATCATTATTTTTAGAGTAGAAACTAAGTTCTAATTTTACTTTTGTAGCATTACCAGTTTTTGAGTAGAAGCTACTTTAAAAACCAAATAACCCAATTTTCCAACCCACATTTGAGGTCCGGGAAACCAAATTTGTAAAAAATGGTGAAACACGTATATCTTTATTTTTAGAAAAGAAACTAAATAATAATTTTTACATCTGTGGTATTTACTGTTTTTGAGTAGCAGTTACTATAAAAGACAATTAGCCCTATTTTCCACCCCACATTTGAAGTCCTGGAAACCACATTTTCAAAAAATTCTAAAACACGTATTTTATTATTTTTGGAGTAGAAACTAAATACTAATTTTTACTCCTGTAGCATTAACAGTTTTTGAGTAGAAGCTACTTTAAAAACCAAATAACCAATTTTCCAACCCACATTTGAGGTCCGGGAAACCGAATTTTCAAAAAATGATGAAACACGTATCTTTTTATTTTTCAAAAAAAATCTATATACCAAATTTCAAAATCTCCTCATTTTTGGTTTTCGAGATATACATTGTTTTAGAAAAAAGTTTGTTTTCCAGTTTTTTCCCCTCAAGAGCAAAATTTTCAAAAATCCTTTCTTAGCGAATGTTTACGCTATAAAAGTAATATAAGTTCCAAATTTCACGTTCCTAGGATGAGGCGTTTGAGCTCGGCGTTGATTATCAGTCAGTCATCTGTCAGTCAGTCAGTCAGTCAGTCAGTCAGTCAGTCAGTCAGTCAGTCAGTCAGTCAGTCAGGACATGTTCTTTTATATATATAGATATATATATATACTAGCAGTGCCCGTAGCGGCTTCGCTCGCATGAAATTAAAGAGTTTGAACCGTGCATCCATAGTAGAGATCAATTTTTTAGGTCTCGGCTCGGCCCGTCGACAACTTAGCCCAGTCCGTTTTAAAAACCTAAACTCCTGGCCCAGGCACAGGCCGTCTGAATTAGGACCGGCCCATTTTTCCTGGCCTAGAAGTTCTATATACTTAATGAAAAACTTCGGCACGTCCCACTTTGACCTCAGGTTTGGCCCGGCCAAACTGAAGACCCTAAAATCACTAAAATATCTATATACTTAGTGAAAAACCTCGGCTCGTCCCACTTTGATTTAAGGTTTGGCCTGGCCCGTGTGAAGACTCTAAAACAACGGCTTGGCCCAACCGGTGATAAACTGGACTTAGCTACTTTTAACCGGCACAAAACTTCAAAATACTAATTTTTACATTTGTAGCACTTACAGTTTTTGAGTAGCAGTTATTTTGAAATCAAATAACCCTTATTTCCACCCCACATTTGAGGTCCTGGAAACCAAATTTTTAAAAAATGTTGAACCACTTATATCATTATTTTTTGAGTAAATACTAAATACTAATTTCGACATCTGTAGCATTCACAGTTTTTGAGTAGCAGTTACTTTAAAAACCAAATAACCCAATTTTCCACCCCATATTTGAGGTCCTGAAAACCAAATTTTCAGAAAATAGTGAAACACGTATATCATTATTTTTAGAGTAGAAACTAAATACTAATTTTTACTTTTGTAGCATTTACAGTTTTTGAGTATCAGTTACTTTAAAAACCAAGTAATCCTATTGTCCAGCCTAAATTTAAGGTCCTGGAAACCGAATTTATAAAAAAATGGTGAAACATGTATATCTTTATTTTTAGAATAGAAACTAAATACTAATTTTTAAATCTGTGGTATTTACAGTTTTTGAGTAGCAGTTACTTTAAAAAACAAATAACCCTATTTTCCACCCCACATTTGAAGTCCTGGAAATCAAATTTTCAAAAAATGCTAAAACACGTATTTTATTATTTTTGGAGTAGAAACTAAATACTAATTTTTACTCCTGTAGCATTCACAGATTTTGAGTTGCAGCTACTTTAAAAACCAAATAACCCAATTTTCCAACCCACATTTGAGGTCCGGGAAACCGAATTTTCAAAAAATGGTGAAACACGTATCTTTTTATTTTTCAAGAAAAATCCATATACCAAATTTCAAAATCTCCTCATTTTTGGTTTTCGAGATATACATTGTTTTAGAAAAAAGTTTGTTTTCCTGTTTCTTCCCCTCAGAAGCAAAATTTTTAAAAATCCTTTCTTAGCGGATGCTTACGCAATAAAAGTAATATAAGTTCCAAATTTCACGTTCCTAGGATGAGGCGTTTGAGCTCGGCGTTGATTATCAGTCAGTCAGGACATGTTCTTTTATATATATAGATATATATATATATATATATATATATATATATATATATATATATATATATATATATATATATTCTCACAAAAACATTCCTCCATTGACTCTCAAGGTTGTGTGAAAATTTCATTACGATCGGATGAATGGTGTAGCAATGCATAAAGGATACACATATACACAGACAGTTATTTATATATATATATACATATATATATATATATATATATATATATATATATATATATATATATATATATATATATATATATATATATATATATATATATATATATATATATATATATATATATATATATATATATATATATATATTAAAAATATATAACTAATTGTGAAAGAAATTGCATAAGAGAAAACTTGTGATTTTGAGAGTGCCAGTGCCAGTCGTTGAAATTATAAAAACGATCATTTTCAGACGCAAAGGAGTTTACGGACCTCCTGTTGGCAGGCAGATGATATTTTTCATCGACGACTTCAACATGCCTGCTCTCGACATATATGGATCTCAACCGTCTCTTGAACTTATCCGTCAGTACATGGATTTCAGGGGCTGGTACGACAAGAAATCTATCGGTAAGCTTTCACGCGACAGTTGTTATTAGTTACGTATGTAAATTGAATATGTAAAAGTATCTTTATGGTTTATGACAGTTTTAAGTATCGCATGTCAATTAAAACTCGATTATTGATTATTTATTGTAGACTCATAAATTTTTGTAGATTTCTATGACATTTCCATCTGGTGGACTTGTATATGATTATTACTTAGATGATGATGGTGTTTCCATTCCTCCTCAAGAAGATGATGACAAAAAAGAAACTGAAACAAAAGTTATTTGTTGTTTTTTTTTTTTATATTGAGTTATATAACAATTTTCTTCTTCAATTTAAATATATGAACAAATATCAAGTGAAATTTTAAAAGTCATACAAGCCACTACAAATTGTTAAAAAATTTAAATAGTATTTTATACTTTTGAAATGTTCAGGTGTGTTGGAAGCACCGGATGGATGATCGTCCTGATTTTGTGCTCTCAAAAAACATAACATTTGCAGACATTATTGTTCCAACTATGGATACTGTTAGATCTGCTTTCCTGTTTGATCTTTTCCTCACCAATGGAAAACCGGTAAGATTTGATGAAATTCATCTTTAATGTTTCAATTATCAAATGACATTATCATTTTTTTATTTTTCATTTTCTTGATATGAAATACTTTTTGTATGGCTTTATAAATAGAAATAATATTTTTAATATTTATGTTGAATATTGTTTTTTATGTATGTGCAGTTGTGAACACGTTTAACAGCTAGGTTTTTTCTCTATGAATCCGTACAATAATCTCACAATGATTTATATTTACATATTTCACCTTCAGGTTCTCTGCGTTGGTCCAACCGGAACAGGAAAAACTTTAGCAGTGACCGACAAATTATCAAAAAACATGCCAAAAGATTTTCTTTCAGAGTTTATCACTTTTTCCGCTAAAACTACATCCGGTCAAACTCAAACCATGATTGATGGAAAACTAGATAAAAGGTTTGTATGATACAACAATTCATCCATTGAAAAACTAGCTTTCTTTTGTATGATACGATATTTTTCTGTAATAGTAGACTAGTTCTGCCTACATGTTTAGCTATAACAAAAAATAGTTTGAATTCTATTAATAAACTGACAAGTTAGAAGTGCCAGTCGTTGAAATTATAAAAACGATCATTTTCAGACGCAAAGGAGTTTACGGACCTCCTGTTGGCAGGCAGATGATATTTTTCATCGACGACTTCAACATGCCTGCTCTCGACTTATATGGATCTCAACCGTCTCTTGAACTTATCCGTCAGTACATGGATTTCAGGGGCTGGTACGACAAGAAATCTATCGGTAAGCTTTCACGCGACAGTTGTTATTAGTTACGTCGAATAGAGTTGATGAGTTTTCATGATAGCATTTGATATATTAACAAGAAATCTGTAAGTTTTCATGAAAATGTTTATTTAAGACAATTATTAAAGCTGCTAGACTGATTGGAGTGTCCAGTTATTTTAGAGGATTCTATTTTTATTTCATAGTTTTTTTCTTCTTTTTATTAGAAATTTTTTTAAGATACAAAAAAATATGAGAACTTAAATTATTAATGAAAATATTTCTTCAATTATTATTATTTTGTTGAACAGGTGAATTCAGGAAGATGTTGGACATTAATTTTATGTGCGCCATGGGACTCCCTGGTGGTGGAAGAAATCCAGTTTCACAGAGATTGATGAGACATTTCAATTACGTTATTTTCACTGAACTTGAAAATCAGAGCAAGAAAACTATTTTTGAAACAATTTTGAATTCCTGGATAGGTTTGTTTGATTTCTTCTGATTATTTATAGCATTAAATTGCTATTAAAAGTATTTAGAATTAGTGTGTTAATTTGTAATCATTATTATTTCAATATGTTTTTATGATTTAAATTTGAATTTAAAGATGATTTTGGATTCTGTGACTTGATGTATAGTTTAATTTTTTAGTTTTATTTATATAAAAACTATATTGGTTGATTTAAAAAGGTAACACATTTTTATTCAAACAGATGAGAACCAGGAATTATCCATCCACGGAAGAAGTTTAGTAGCATCCTGCATAACTTTGTACGACATTCTCATCAACCAGCTTCTTCCAACACCTGCAAAGTGCCATTACACTTTCAATCTGAGAGATCTTTCTAAAGTTTTCCAGGGGATGATGATGGTCGAAGCCAGGAACATAGAAGTGATTTTATTTATTATTGAATTTTGCATTGAAGTCCGATCCTTTAATGACTTTGGCACTTCGGCGGCTAGAAAATAGTTTTATGGTGCTACAACTTATTTATTTATTTCTCTGTGCATATAAGTTTATTTAGAAAGAGTACTTGAGATTAAATTAAATTATAATAAATGTAAATAATTGTTGTTTTGTTTACTTGATAGAATTTGCCAGAGTTGTTGAGATTGTGGTACCACGAAAACCAGCGTATGTTCGCAGACAGACTGGTTAATGATGAAGATCGGAAGTGGTTCGTGGAGCTATATATATATATACTAGCGGACCCGGCGAACTTCGTTTCACCTCAAAGAGTGTATTTTTTAAGCAATAAAAAACAATAATAACAAATATCCTATATATAAGTTTAAAAGAAAACAAATATTAAAAAAAACGTTCACTTTACAAAACAAATAAATCTGATGGTCTGCCGACACGTGAACACGCCACATACAATTGACCATGAGAAAAACATGCATTATCCAAGTTCAGACCACAAACACTCAAAGATTGGCCTTGTGATTTGTTAATCGTCATAGCAAATGCTAGGCGAATCGGAAATTGAATTCTTTTAAACTCAAAGGGCAAATCGGTTGGGATCATAGGAATCCTCGGAATGAGTATTTCCTCGCCTTTGAATTTTCCTTTGAGGATCGTCGCGTGAAGCACATTGACCATTAGTTTCTTTAAAACCAAACGCGTTCCATTGCATAGTTTTGGTTGATTTAGATTTCTAAGCATAATAACTACTGATCCAACCTTCAGTTGTAAATTGTGCGGTGGTAAGCCAGGCACATCCAAGGAGTTCAAAAATTCAGTTGGATAGTTAGTGGCTTCATCTTCATTTGTTACACAGTCAATAGATTTGAATGAATGCAGAGTACCAAAAATTTGATTCTGAATTAGAATATTTAAGTCATCCACATCTTTATTCTTAGCCGCCAAAATTGCTCTCTCACTCAACCATTTGTTCTTTTTATGATTAGCAATGATGTCTGGGAACACTTTATTGATAAGCTCGTCTTTCGATGAAACAAAAGTGCAAAAATTGGGAGGAAAAGAAATCAATCCGGTCGATTTGTCGACAGGAACACGGCCATTACCGATGTTGAGCAATTGCATGGAGAAATCTTCAGCAGATGGATCGTTCAGCAATGCAACTCTCATGTTAGAAGACAGCTGAAGTTTCATCACATAGCGCCACAGATATGATGATTTGAGGGAAGCATTAATTTCATCGGCAGCAGTCGATCTTGGAATGACTGGCAGTGTTTGGCGGAAATCGCCAGACAATAAAATCATTGCACCTCCAAAATGTTGCGAGTCATTGCGCAGATCTTTCAGTGTTCTATCAAGTGCTTCCAATGCGCGTTTGTGCGCCATTGTGCACTCGTCCCAGATGATGATTTTAGATGCTACTAAAACTTTTGCCATTGCAGAGTGTTTTGCAATGTTGCATGTTGGTTGTTCAGTAGTTTGAAGATTTAAGGGCAATTTTAATGCTGAATGAGCCGTACGGCATCCTTCTAACAATGTGGCTACTATTCCAGAAGAAGCAACTGCTACCGCGATGTCTGATCTCGCACGAACAGTGGCCAATATCAAAGACATGAGAAACGTCTTTCCAGTTCCACCTGGGGCATCAAGAAAAAATAAGCCACCATTTCCATTATCGATTGCCTTCATTAATGTATCATACACTTTTTTTTGTTGAGGGTTTAAAAGGGGTACATTCGATTGAACTAATTGATCTAATTCATGTCGATTATAGCCACGTTCACGTTCTAATTCTCGATTAAAAGCATCACTCATTCTACGATCTGGCACTGGCATTCCTAACTTGACTAACAAACTACCACACATCAGGTAACACATGTCTTCAATCAAGAGCAAAGCCTGGTTATGCATCTCTTCATTCACTTCAAGGTCGGGATTAGTTGAACTGACCCGTATTTGATGTAAAATGTCTTCTGACATGCTATTTTTGTATTTGTTCCACAGTTCACGTGGATTTGATGTTTTCACCAACGATCAGTATTGCTACTTCATCTATTGTTGGAGCGTTAAATGTGCGTTCATGTGTTCCAGTTGGTCGTTTATCTGCTCTGATCACGACTTTGTAGTCATCAGTTGGCATGCGCTCTAACGCAGTCATGAACAGCCTGACCAATGCATGATGTTCATGAAGTAGATGCTGAAGATCATGAAGAGTTGCTCTTTTCACTGCTGTGTTGATCTCTTGACGCCGATCAAGTTGTTCCTCCATATTGCCCATGAAGTATATTTGTAAAAATTTATGACGTGCATCTTCAAGAGGTAACAATGATCCAATTCGATGGTGAATCTGGCTTTGAATCTGTAAATTTGAAAACAAAGTAAGTATAACTGGTTTGTAATTGATTAGAAATTTCATTAAATGATTTACAAAAATATAACTAAACTTTTCCAAAGTATTATTGAAGCTAAATTTAATTAAATTTTTTAAAGAAAATGAACGTTTACTTTATTAAACAATTTCAACATAAATAACCTTGAAATTATAATAGCAAATAATGTGCGTATCTGAATTGGAGATGCTGAAATAATTGCTTCAGACATTGTCGTGTCCCAATGATTATCGTTTTCAAGCAACTTGAGCTCTTGACATGCAGCACGATATGTTGGGCACACTATACCATTGATAGTTCGTAGTGATACAAAAGATGTTGGGCCACAAACATTGACCAACAACAACCTCAAATAGAAGCATTCATCGTTTTTTGGGTGAACTGTATAAATACGACCAAGAGCATCAGTAGAATACACACCCGGATGTCCAGGAACCGCACTGCCTTGCTTCCGACGTTGAAATTTCTTTGATGAAGCGTTCCAAGTGTAATAACGTGGCATCTCCGAGTAAAGCAACGTTTGTGCAAATGGATCGCTTTGGCAAATTGCAAAAAAACTCGTTAATGTTGTTGCTGGAGGTGTTTCAGCGCGTTGAATAATACTTGATGCGTTAAAATAAACTCGTTGACCATTCTCCAGATGCAGAGCCAAATGGACAACAGTGGGATGACGTTCGTGAATAGAGAATGAGAATATACGCCAAATTGCCTCATTGCAGTTCACATATCTACCAATTTGATAGCGTCTAATCTCGTCGTTATCTGAGTTTTGAATGCCAAAAACTGCCATATCGCTGCCTTTCGTTACATATTTGCAGATGTACTTAATTGACTTTACAGAATTGCAATACTCAACATTGCAATGTGTCTTGAATATTTTGGAAAGAAGTGGCGAATATGGAACAATCCAACTGTTGTCAACCACGAAATCGTTTCCTTTCACTTTCTTTGTGACAGTTCGACCGTTATCATCGGGTGATCGACGTCGATATAATGGATAGCCATCAGTGCCAGTGATGGTCTCTGTCGTAAATTTTCGTGGATAACGTTTGGAACACTTGCCGTCGACCATGCACGGTGATTGGGGGTTGATAGCGCCACACGGTCCATGAATCATATTCATAACTACAACATCATGTAGGTCTGGATCGATTTCGGGATCAACAATCTCGGCATTTATATCATCTATTTGGTCAGGTCTAATTTTGTCAACTAACCAAATGAGAATGTGTGCATGAGGCAAGCCTCGTTTTTGCCATTCGATTGAATACATCCAGGATCGAGTATCACCAAAAAAGTGTTGCTTTACAATGTAGTTCATCAGCGACCGAATTTTTTGTTTGAAGACACGTGCGGTGATGTCGTGCCGATCACTTGATGTTTGTCCGGGAAGCAGCATTTGAACAATTTCAATCCACTTTGGATTACAGGTAAAGGTAATGAATAGATCTGGCCGACCGTAATGACGAACATATGTCATTGCATCCTGCGCATATTCATGCATATGACGCGGACTACCTATGTAAGTAGCCGGTAGAATAGTTAATCGACCAATGTTAGCTGCATCTCCTTCGGTGCTGATTGCGTCGCGTAAATGGATATACTCCTCTGAACGCAGTTTGGCTTGATTCAGTCGAATGAAAGTTAGGCGTTCCGTTTCAATTTTGACATACATGTCGACGCAATATTGTTGAAACAACTGACGAAATCGAAGCAAATGGTTGTCAGCGTTTTGACGAATCATCATACGATATGCATAAAAATTCATCGAGCTAACTTTCTTGCTAGTTTTGCCACCTGAAATAAAAATATTAAAATTAGTATTCCGAAGTTTGAGCCCATTTATAATCAACTGAGTGATTGAAAATTAAAAAAAAACAAACGGTGTAAAAATTATATCATGTTGAAATATAAATTGATATTGATACTCACTATTCAATGGATTTATCATCTTGATATTGAAGTGATATCCATCCTCTCCTTGCCAAAACATCAGTGGATATTGCAAAGTGTCATAAGAACGGTGTTGTATTTGCCCACTATCACGACGTGCAAGCGCAATATCACGTCTTTCCAAGTTTTCACCAACGATCAGTATTGCTACTTCATCTATTGTTGGAGCGTTAAATGTGCGTTCATGTGTTCCAGTTGGTCGTTTATCTGCTCTGATCACGACTTTGTAGTCATCAGTTGGCATGCGCTCTAACGCAGTCATGAACAGCCTGACCAATGCATGATGTTCATGAAGTAGATGCTGAAGATCATGAAGAGTTGCTCTTTTCACTGCTGTGTTGATCTCTTGACGCCGATCAAGTTGTTCCTCCATATTGCCCATGAAGTATATTTGTAAAAATTTATGACGTGCATCTTCAAGAGGTAACAATGATCCAATTCGATGGTGAATCTGGCTTTGAATCTGTAAATTTGAAAACAAAGTAAGTATAACTGGTTTGTAATTGATTAGAAATTTCATTAAATGATTTACAAAAATATAACAAAACTTTTCCAAAGTATTATTGAAGCTAAATTTAATTAAATTTTTTAAAGAAAATGAACGTTTACTTTATTAAACAATTTCAACATAAATAACCTTGAAAGTGGGATTAAATCCGTATTCTTCAACAATGTCTGCTCCGAATGAAGTCATTTGAAAACACTTATTGTATTTTTGAGTGTTTGCTAGAAAATGACGTGATTCTGGTGTATCGCCACGAAGCAATGAATGCAGTGGCTCTGGCGGTGGTGTCAATAATGGCAATTTCACTTTACCATTAAGGCAGCACAATCCAGGCGTTTCTCCAGAAAACTTCAATGCGGCACAATGTTCGCAAACAATGAGCATTGGACCAATGCACACGAAAGGATGAGAGCTGTAATCAATTGTGCAATCGTAGAGAAATGCTGCTCGATTCAAATTTGCAGTTTCGGGGAGTAAATCTCTTTGCTCTTGTCTTCGAGAAGCACGAAGCCGGGCCATACTAACGCGGCGCCTTTCTCGCGCAAATTCTAGTTCTTCCGCGGTGGATTGGTTAACATTGTTCCGATTCCTAATTGCCCGACGGCTATTTTGGGAAAGATTAGATCTTCTGGGTCGCGGCATTGTTTTGTTATTAATAATGTTTTTGTTAAAAGTAATAAAACTTTAAAACTCGCAAATTAATTCCAACGAACGAAAATATAATATTGACAGAACAGCATTGACACTTTGTTAATGCCAAATGGAAAACGGAAAATATTTTTATGGCCCATAAACAATTATTTTATTTTATATTTTAATTGAAAAAGATATTTACTTAATTTTTTTCTGTAAGATTTTCAATTGTAAACAATGAAATAGTCAGAAAATTTAATAACATGCGCTCTACCCCATTTGCGCATAAATGTCATGTCGCGGAAAATTAAACATCTGTATATCTCGATAACTCAAACTCCAAATTGAAAATTTATTTTGTCCGTAAGACCAAATAGAGGGTGCTCTACAACTTTGCCATTTGAAGTTTTTTCTAGGACGCACTGTTAAGGCTGTATAGCTACCGGGGTACATACTGCGGTCCCCATGGGCCACTCCATCATTCAATGTCAAATTTATTTAGTTATTCTGTTAATAGGAGCTGAGAGAAATCCAATAAATCAAAAATCTCTAAAATCGGTTCAACCGTTCTTGAGTTATAAGTGACGTAACACAAACCCCGACTTCCTTTTATATATATAGATATATATATATATATATGTATGTATATATATACACATATATATATATATATACATATATATATGTATATATATATATGTATGTATATATATATATATATATATATATATATATATATATATATATATATATATATATATATATATATATATATATATATATATATTCTTTTAAACAGGCTCTATTAAACACAATTGACCACTTAACATTAGTCAACTCCGCCTCGCTAATTGCGAGCCAGTCCCAAGCCTGGATAAAGGAGGAGGGACAGTTAAACGGATCAAACTTTGATCCACGACAGGAAGTACTTATGTGCTTCCTACATACAGCCAATTCAGTTTTAAAACACTTGGTGTAAAGGACTATAAACTATCATAAAAAAAAAAAAAAAAAAATTAACATTAGTCATCTTTCTTAGCAAGTTTTTAAAGCCCTTTTCATCCATTTGAAACGACGAGACATATATTGAAGAATTTATTGGTCAAAATAGTTAAATGATAAAACGATCAGGGTTAACTGGCCAGTTTCAGCTATAAAAGCCATCTTCAGAACCCTATGTTAAACAATAAATTAAATATTAAATATTATAAAAGTTGAAAGGGAAATACTTAGGCTTAGACGGAGACATTTAATTAGAGCTAGGCTGAATCAGTTTTCAGTTAATAAATTAATACGGCTATTGATAGATGGAACACATTGAAATTTAGGTTAAAAAAAACAGAAGGAAAAAAAACGACCACATTAAATGAGTTACAAAGAGCGAAACTCACTTTGAAATTAAATAGAGTTCGAGGAAAAGTAGCCCAACAAAATCGATGATATTTTTTCAATAATTTAGAACTAAATAAGTAATTAAAACACAGGAAAGACAAGTTAAAACACGTTAAACCCTCGATAGGTAAAAAACGTAACCATACAAAGCGGCGTTGTACGACTTGTGAACAACACAAAGAACGACAAGCACGGGCACAAAAATATTGGCAGTAACATAATCTAAGACAAGGCTATTGTATACATATATATATATATATGTATATATATATATATATATTTATATATGTATATATATATACATATATACATATATATATACATATATATGTATATATATATATATATACATATATATATATATATATATATATATATATATATATATATATATATATATATATATATATATATATATATATATATATTAGTTTTGTTTTTCCTATTATTTAAGTTCAGCTTTTAATAATAATTGAAAAACAAAGTATATTTTTTAAAACAAAATGTCTCTTAATGTGAATGACGACAAAGATCCTGTGTCGAGAAAACGGCGTCTAGCTAAAGAAAGGCAACAGAGATATCGCGCAAGACAAACTCCACAATCAAAAGCAAAAATTCGAGTTTTAGATGCAGAAGCTCATCAACAACGCACTGCACAAATGTCTGTTGAGGAATTGCAAATTTTTCATGCTTCTCATGCCGCATCACAACAACGTTATGTCTATCGACTCACTCCTCAACATCTAGAAGCTTTTCACACTTCCATTGCTGCCTCACAACGTCATCGAATTGAGCAAATGTCTCCCAATGAATTGCAACTACATCGAGAAACCAATGCTGCCTCGCAACGCCATCGAGTTGAACAAATGTCTCCCAATGAATTGCAGCTAGATCGAGCTGCTAATGCGATCTCCCAACGTTTAGCACGAGATCGTGCGGGTGAGGCAGTTCGTAACGAAGCAATTAACTTCAACGAAACTCAATTCGATCAACATGATTGTGGTGAATTTGATGTTTTATGTACTTCATGTCGATCAAGAAATTTTGCTGCAGAGCAACCATCAGATGGACTATTCACTTCATGTTGTCGAAAAGGCAAAGTAATGTTGCCAAAACCAATTGACATTCACGGTAATACACTTGAATATCCCGATTTTCTTAAAAGCCTCATGTCAGACACGGCCAATCCAGATAGACAAAATTTTCGAGAACATATTCGATCATACAACAGCGCAGTTTGTTTCGCTTCCATGGCCGCAAAAATTTTTGATTTGCTTATATATAGAATTTTTTTTATGGTTATCAAATGTCATTTTGTTTTTGTTGACTATTTTTATAATAACGGGCGCCGTATTTTAAAACTTCCGTCATTTTTGACGGGCTAACTCTAGTTATTTATAATTTGTAAACCTAAAAATAAGTGTTTATGTAACAGATTCTATGCTCGAGCATTTTCTGTTGTCGAGGTTATGCTTTGTCATTCTAGTTTTTACATTAGTGTTTCTTACAAGATGGTCGATATATTGTAACGTACCTATAACTGCAAAGTTAGTCAAGTTTTCCCTTTAGTTGTGAGGACTTATTTCAGTGAAATAATTTCTGACGATGGAGAATGGAGATTATTTCAGATTATATAAAAGCTCTTTGCCGTCTTTGCAAGCCTAAAAAGAATGCCATTCGCGGTCAATACAAAGCTCCTTCGAATTTCCCCAAGCATATTCAAGTACATTAAGAATGAGAATTTTGATAATTTGTAGACTAAGAACTTTAAATTTTGTATTATTTGGTTTGAGAGAGCTCATGATAAAAACCACATTGACTCATTGCACGTGCAAAGCATGCAAGTCAAACGAAGGGCGTCTGGAAATGTTAATAGCCCTAGTTCATATGCAAGTACATACGGTTAGACAAAATGTCAGAAAACCATGTTGTGACTTATAATGGGAAAAATTTTGTAAAAGCATTTAAAGAGTATGCTGAATCAAGCATATTAGAGTTGGAACCATCAGAGAGCAAATACAGTGATCCTGGGACATCGATTACGAGACTAGTCATCTACCGATATCCCGCCGTGTCACACCCATACTTTAAGGTTCGCTGGCTGCCATTGACACATTGTAAGATGGCTGAAAAACTGTTCGTAGTGTTCGGAAGTAATCACCACAAACAGCAGATATGTGACCAAGGTTGCAGGCGTAGTACTTGAGTGTCTCCTCTAGGTCAATGAAGGATCCTTTTTGGCGCCTTCTGTTACTTTCAGCAACTAAATCTGGCATACTTTTTCGGTTTCGAAGAACCAAGGCAAGATAACTATAAACGGCCTGCGACGAAAGTGAAGAAAAAAAGTAAAAGAAGAAAATAAACAAAAGAAAAGACAAAAAGAAAAAGCCGACAGAAGATTTTGTGAAGTTTGAAGTAAGTTGTTGTTTTTATTAATTTCTTTATTTTTAATCTTAATGTACGAGAAGGGTGGGTCGACCATGTAAACTACTTGATGAAAGTGGAGAGAGTGACAGACAGAGGGAAAGAGAGAAAGAAAGAGAGGACAATGGAAGAGCTCTTGAGATGTTTGTATGTTTTTGTGTATCAGTGTATTTTTATTATTATTATTTTATTTAAGAAACAAAGAGAAAGAAAGAGAGAGAGAGAGAGAGAGAGAGAGAGAGAGAAAATTAATCCAACAATTTCATGGTATTAAAACTTCCATCACTAAAATATTTCGCGAATAATGTCACACTGAACTTCAATTCGGACACTGGATAGTAGGTCAGAGGTTATTCGCATTAACCGACTCGTCATATATTAGTGGAATGCAATTCTTTGTCAAAATTGTTGAAAAAATCTGTTAAAAAATAAAAAAGTAAGATGAACCAACATTAAAATTTGTCGCTTAAGTAAACACTGAATAGTTGATCCGTTATTCGACTGTGGACACCACCTACTTCCAAGCGGATATGCAGCCAGCCGGTAAAATATAACACCGCTTTAGCGCATAATTAGGTTAAGCGCTATCTCAATGAAGCTGCGGAAATAAATAAACGAAAATTCATAGGCGGCATTTAATAAGCGCTTAGTGGTGTTCGAAGAAAATCAGTCCAAGGTCTTTTTTGAAAAGTGATATCTTCGTGTTTAAGTGGTGCTTTGCTGACAACGTGGGGTGTCCGTTGAGAAGAAGGATTATTGATGATCTTGTCGGATGGTCGTCAGTCATGAGTCAGTCATGCGCGATCAGTGGCGCTTTCTTGATCTGATATGTCTGCTTGTCGAATTGTCAATGAGTCACACTACTTTAACGATTTGATTGGTTGAATAATTAATTAATTATTACATGTGTATGCTTTATTGACTTGATCAGTATTGTGCATTTCAAAAACGGTAGATATACTCACGTATGGTGGACTCATTTTTCGCGATAGGTACTCTTCATCTCTCTCTATCTGGGCGGTCTGTTTTTTTGTTGTTTCACTTCCTTACCCTCTGCTCCTCAACTTTACGCTAAGCCGTTGATGAATCTCGTCTTACTTCAGAGAAAAGTCCGACTGAAGAGGTCAATGAGAGGAAGAGAGTGCGAGAGAGAGAGCAGTTATAAAGCTACTACTATAAGGGGCTACGTACGAGTGTTTTCGTATTTGATCTCGAAGTGACAGACGATCTTTGGACGAATGTGTTTATCTGTCAGATTACATGTTCGCTTGTCAACAAACAACTCACGCGAGATAAACAATTGATCTTTTGACGACAAATCTTCCTAGTCTTTGTAAACATTGGCTTTTTTTTGTATATACGCAACAGCTGTTTGGATTCACTTTTTCACCCCGGCTTACGCTGATAGAACGAAGAAATGCCAAGTAAAAGAGGTAACATTTTAAAAGGGGTGATGTGAGATAAAAAAAAAGAAAAAAAATGAATTTCTGGGGTTTATCGATGTCTTATTTATATTTATTTCAGTTTATTCAACTTTTTTCCTTTTCGGGTTGTTTTAAGGAATTGTTTAAGCAGATTTTTGATCGTCAAGAATCAGATTTCGAAGAACATGTGAACACAACTGATTTCGAATTCAATTTAATTTTTAAAACTTATCACAAAATATAATTTAGCAGTTAATATATCCTAAATTATGATTCTTAATATAATTTATTTTAAATTATAAAGCCATTTTTTATAATATTAATATTAGTTTGTTTGCATCCGAGCTGATATCACTGATATCGCGTAAAAATTAAAAAAAAAACCAACTAAACAAAGAATCTGACATGGGTGAATTTAAGCCGGTTCTTCCTCATCTTTTTAAGCCAACCAAAACTCATAAAAACAAGCAACGAATTTTTTACAGCGCTTTTGAAAAGCTCAAAAAGCTCAAAATGATAAGCAGCAAAACAGAAATGCTATTTTTTTTGTCACCCTATCAGAAAGCGATTACATCAACGCTACAACGAGAGAGAAAAAAAACTCCTAAATAATAAATAAATATTGACCGAAAAAAAGAAACGCTAAGCAAAATGTAAACAAATCTATCTGACACACTGGACAAGCAGAAAAATTGACTAAAATAAAAAATTTCAAGGAAAACGCACATGCTCGAGCCCAACTTGAGTTCATTTCCGGATGCGATGATGATGATGGTGATGATGATCATGATCATGATAACGATGAAGATGATGATAACGATGATGACGACGATGATGATGATGACGATGATGATGATGGCGATGACGATGACGATCATGAAGAAGAAGAAGAAGATGATGATGATAACAAATATTCTACCTAATTAAGGAACCTTATTCTTGTCTCTTGCTTTTGTTACAGTGAATACCTGTTCGTGGAACTGCATGTTTTTCGTCGTCATTTAGAGTGACATTGCAGCTGCGACAATCGACAATTATTTTTAGAGTGACATTGCAGCTGTGACAATCGACAATTATCTAGAGTGACATTGCAGCTGTGACAATCGAAAATTATTTAGAGAGATCGTGTCCTGAAGATTATAAACACATGCTCATTTCTTCATAACTTCTCCATAGAAACTGAATGTGTTGCCATTGTTTTTCTGCGGAAGACGTAAATAACGGTAAAATAGGGCTGGGTAGGTTAATTGAGTTAGAAATTTAAAATTCGATTTTATTTATACACAGGAAAACAAAATACACACACATTTTAAAAATTACTTTTTTTTAATTTAATAAAAGAAAGAATGTAGAGTTGAGTCGAATAGCACTAAGAAAGCGCAAATACGCTGATCAATCTGTGCACAGTGTTCTGAATGGTGTCACGACAAAACGTTCACAGACAAAATGTTCAACGACAAAATGTTCCCGACAAAACGTTCACGACACAACGTTCACGACAAAATGTTCACGACAAAATGTTCACAGACAAAATGTTCACAGACAAAATGTTCACAGACAAAATGTTCACAGACAAAATGTTCAACGACAAAATGTTCACGACAAAACGTTCACGACAAAATGTTCACGACAAAATGTTCACAGACAAAATGTTCACAAACAAAATGTTCACAGACAAAATGTTCAACGACAAAATGTTCACGACAAAACGTTCACGACACAACGTTCACGACAAAATGTTCACGATTGCAACTTTTAAATTTAGTTTAGTTTTAAATGATAAAATATTTTGTGTTTCACAAAATGAGCACAAATAAAACGTTAACAATAGTAAATCCAATGTTAATTTCCTCTTTGATACCCCTAACTCAAACGGCAACCAGATGAGTATGGATCGGAGGACTGTAAACTGTTTCAGCAAGAAGGAAAAAAACAGATGAAATGAGATAGCTATAATAGGAAAATACAATTGGTTACTAATTTGAGATTGTTTGAATTTTCAATTTCAATTAAGCAAACGACGTAAATAAAGTTTGATGGCTGTATTCTAAAGATTAAAAAGTTAAGGGTATCCAAGAGAAAATTAACCAACCCGCATTAACTAGTTAATAAATGGAACGATGATTAAAAGGGTCGAAATATGAAATCTTTATTAACTCCGATTAAAAAAAAAAAAGAAATGCAATTAATTAGGTATTAATTGAGATTCATTTGATGTTTCAATTTTAATTAAGTGAACGTCAGAAAGAAGCCTTGATCGTTGTAGCCTAGCGATTAAGAAGTTATCGGCTTCCAAGAGCAATATAGCCTCCTTTAATCAGCTAATTAACGTAACGGTGACTTGGGTAAAGCAGCATGCAGCTACTTGCGTTTTTCAACTAGAATTGAAAATACATCTCTAGCAATTAAAAACTAAAAAGTTAGGGTATCCAAAAGCAATTAATTGGCTTTAACTAGTTAATAAGTGGAACGATGATAAGAAGGATCAAAATATGGATGAAAAAGAAAAAAGCCAAATAGCCATAACTCCATACAATTATTTATTAATTGAAGATCATTTGATGTTGCCAATACGTATTAGTTTCATGCTGTCATGCACATATACTTTGTAAATAAAATGGTGAATAGACACATCACTAAAAATGACTTAATAATTAGTTTGCAAGCGATCTTGACATAATAAAACAAAATTTTTATTTTTCAGTGTGAACATTTTGTCGTGAACGTTGTGTCGTGAACGTTTTGTCGTGAACGTTTTGTCGTTGAACGTTTTGTCTGTGAACATTTTGTCTGTGAACATTTTGTCTGTGAACATTTTGTGCGTGAACATTTTGTCTGTGAACATTTTGTCTGTGAACATTTTGTGCGTGAACATTTTTCGTGAACGTTTTGTCGTGAACGTTTTGTCGTGAACATTTTGTCGTTGAACATTTTGTCTGTGAACGTTTTGTCGGTGTTCATTTTGTCGTGAACATTTTGTCGTGAACGTTGTGTCGTGAACGTTTTGTCGGGAACATTTTGTCGTTGAACATTTTGTCTGTGAACGTTTTGTCGTGGAACCGTTCTGAATTGATTACTTAAGACAGAGAGCGTGCCTACGCTCAGTATCATCACCTGCGTCAACAGAGGAAGACATGCTGTGGCAAACATTTTATAAAAGTCTTTTTTTTCATCGTAACTTCTAAAAATAGATATCTAACTCCTTGTAAAGATGTGTAAAGCCTTGCGGCGTTAATAAGCAACGAAGTTTAGCTCAGCTGTGATAAAAAGTTTTTTTCGACTTCAGCAAGCAAAGAAACTCTAGCTTATAAAATTATACTTGAAAAAATCTTAGTTATGTGGATTGCTTGTTTGTTGTCTCTGGTGTGAGTTTGACGTTTAAGACTGAATAAGCTTGCGAAAAAGTATTGCACGAGATACAGAAGATCAATGCTTTGCTTAGAAGGAACTGTTACTGGTGGTAATCCAGAGCTCAGATGTAAGTTGGTGTTTATCACATTTTGTACTGCTGTGCTAATGAGTAAGTAAGAAGTTACGCGTTTGTCATTTGTAAGTTTACATGTGAAACATGAATGTAAAATTACAGGATTTTTATTTGTAAATTAACATGCTTTCACGAGTAAATTTACGCGTTTCTATTCCCAAATCTGCATGTTCCGTCATACGTAGATTTACATGTTTTTCATAAGTAAAGTTACGAGTTCTTAATTTGCGAATCAACTCTACACGTTCCTCATAGGTAAATTTATCATGCATTTCTTTACATATTTTTCAAACGTATGTTTAAAAATTTTTTTTGTTCTTTATACGCCAATCTCATTGATCTTTCAGAGTTCTAAAAACGCACAGCGTGTCTAGTCATGCTCCACACTTACATGTTTTCCATACGTAAATTTACATGTTCTACGTACGTAAGTTTACATGTTCAACATACGTAAATTTGCATGTTCCACATACGTAAGTTTACATGGTCCACATACGTAAGTTTACATGGTCCACATACGTAAGTTTACATGTTCCACATACGTAAGTTTACATGTTCCACATACGTAAGTTTACATGTTCCACATACGTAAGTTTACATGTTCCACATACGTAAGTTTACATGTTCCACATACGTAAGTTTACATGTTCCACATACGTAATTTTACATGTCCTCCAAACGTAAATTTACACGCTGTTCAACGCTTCGAGTTGTCTGCTTTTGTGTTTAAATGTAAATATTTCTTATAATTCTAGATGTTGCAGGTAGTAAGAAAAAAAACATTGAAATAAAGGACATAATATTTGAAATATTTTATTTTGCTTTTTTCCACCACCATCATTATCACCATCGTAGTCGTCATCGTCATCATCATCACCGTCACAATCATTCCAACCATCATCATCATCACCCTCACCATCATCATCACCATCATCATCATTACCATTATCTTATTTCATTCATTCATTTCCTATTTGTTAGTCTTAAAGAGTTTACATTCTTTTCGCCATATTATTTGCATTTTTTTTTATCAAAACATTTACTCAAAGTTGACACAACATTTAAAATGAGCACCGACATAGTTAAGCAAACAAGACGAGAATTTGATGAGAAAACTTCGTCCAACCAGCCGAATGTCAGTCAGCCTATCACGATGGCTTTAGCGCATCACTGCCTGCTGCTAAGAAGGATGTCCAAAATCGTGTTTTTTCTAGACTCTTTGAAATTGGAGCGCTTTAGCTCTCTTTTTTTTAACTTTAATAACTTTGCGAAAACTTTGCTGCCCGTAAAAAAGGACACTAAGCGCATTTTTGACCAATTTTCGACTCTTCACTCCTCTTGTTTGACATAAAACATCAGAGCAGCCCCATTTTAGAATTAAATCACAGCTATTACTTACTAAATCCTTAATAGGTAAACGCGTTAATTTAACTTCCATCAAATGATGCTTTTAATTCAGACTCCATTAATCAATCCCTATAAATTAAAATCGTCATCACCTTGTCACCAAGCCACCGTAACCATGTCACTGTGACAATGACATGGTTTTGACGTCTCTGTAAACATCACCAAAACATGATTTAATTTTTACTCAATCCTTTATTAATCATCAACGTAAAACGCTCTTAATTTGTTTTCCATGGACAGCATTCAAACGCAAGCAGGACACGAGCACCGACGACATCAATCAATCAATCAATCAATTTTTATTTGTATAGCGCTATTTCCGCAGTGTTCAATAGCGCTCGGTCGTGAACTTAGTAAACAGATATGTTTTAAGTCCACGACGGAAAACTGTGAGAGAAGTAGAGTTAGTAAGAGAAGAAGGAAGAGAGTTCCAGAGATAGGGACCAGAGTAGGAGAAAGAGCGTTTAGCAAAAGAATGCTTAATAGTGAAGATGCGAGAGTGATTACGAGAAGAAGAACGAAGACCAGATTTAGGAGGGATATGTATTAAATTAGTTAAGTAGAGAGGAGAAAGGCAATTTTTTATTTTGTACATTATTAAACAGATTTTAAAAATCACCCTATATCTGAGAGGAAGCCAATGGAGAAGAACAAGAGATGGAGAGATGTGAGAGGAGTAGGAGGTGCGAGAAACTAAGCGAGCAGCCGAGTTGAAGGCTTTAGAGAGAGGATAGAGGGTAGTGTCAGGAAGACCATAGTATAGAGAATTGCAGTAGTCAATTCGAGACAGGACAAGAGAAGAGACTAGAAGTTGCAGCGAAGGATCATCCAGAAGTGGACGAAGCTGCTTAATACGGCGAAGATGAAAGTAGCAGGATTTAGTAACAGAACTAATTTGGGGGGTTAGTGACAAGTTAGAGTCAAAGAGAAAACCTAAGCTACGAATCAAGGGAGAAGGAGAAATGGAAAGAGAAGATGGTGGTGGCAAAACATCACCCCCTCCGGAATGTCCAACAACACCTCGCCAGTCCTGGTGGCAAGCCACCACCAGCAGCAGACCAGCCTCTACGAAGGGAACATCACACGGCAACAGAGCCGTCCACCACCGCAGGGCACGGCAAAGAATGTGAACAGTAAGAAGAACACCAAAAAATCCGTCAGCATCAACAGTCAGAATAGAACCCTCGGATCGGGTTTATCCATGGACGACACTTCTTTCCAGCCAGCTTCAGCTGTGCAGACTTGGTCAGCATGGTGGTTACCATAAACAAGTCTGAAAACGAGAAATCAAGCGGTGGCGATGGAAAAATGTGAGATACAGTTTGTTTATTACAATTTCAATCAACTGATTGTAATGATTAATTTTCAATTAAGAAATTTAAGTTGTTATATTTATATGTGGTGGGTGTATGTTAACCGGGTGGTCAACCCGTAGGTCGTCAGCCCACGTTCGAAGGTCGGCTAGCCCTTTCTATCCCATATCCTATCTCTTCATGGGTCGGCCGAATAAACAGCAGTTTATGACTAATGCTGATGAATAAGATCTGGTAACTTCATATTCACGGAATCGCACCCTTTAACCTTTCTTTCGTGGTCGCCCACGCACTGGTCGAGGAAATTATCAATTTATTATTTATATAAAATTAAATTTCAGTTAAAATTGTTATTTTGTGGTGATCTTCATTGTAAGGTGTAAGTATCATTTTGAAATTAAATCGATCAATGAACAGATCAAAGGCTTTCGATTAGGGATGATTCCATAATTATGTAAACGTCTCAAGATGTAGGGATAGTTAATTAATGAATGGCCCCCTAATACAGGCCACAGAGGGTTCGAAGATGCAATGTTTTGAATGAAAAACTAATTTTTATTGGCACACCGTCTGAAAAATATTTTATAAAAAAATTTTTTTTAAATAATATTTGTTTTAGAAACTGAACATTTGCTTTTGCGGAAAAAAATTACCAACGTTTGTCTGATTAGATGAGTAACTATGAGATTCCTACAAAGGAACAAAAATTTTAATCATTATTTTTTTAAATTGTATAATTGTCAGAAGTAAAATGTTGATAATTAAAAATAAGAATAACATTTAATTCAAAATTTATTTTAATTACTAGCAAAAAATGCACCGAGCAGGTTTTAAAAGTGAAAACAAATTAAAAAAAACAACAATTAATCACTTATTATAGGGATGCACTGTTATAATTCTGTAATAATAGTTCTCCAGATTACGAAGTGATAGCTGCAAATCTCAACGTTGTGGTTGTAGGTGAGATAGGTTGCCACGAAAGGTAAGTATGGTAAGCTGGTATAAAAAGTATGTATAATAGCAATAGGTATATATGGTAAGTCGGTAATTAGGTAGATATGTCAGTTAGGATTTGAATAGGCATGGTATAATAAGTATGTAGAATAGGTGGTATATATGGTAGGTCGTTAAATTAGGTAGATATGTCAGTTAGGATTTAGGTAGGTATGGTTAGCTGGTATAATAAGTATGTAGAGTAGGTTTATATGGTAAGTTGGTATATTAGGTAGATATGTCAGTTAGGACTTAGGTAGGTATGGTAAGCTGATATAATAAGTATGTAGAATAGGTATATATGGTAAGTTGGTATATAATGTAGAGTAGGCATGTCGGTATATAGGTACATGAAGTTAGCAACGAAATCGGCAACGAACGCTATTTTGGACACAAAAAGTAGATTATAGACAAAAATAAATTTGTCCGAGCCAAAAGTTTAATTGATTCTAATAGTAATATATGTGCATAATCCAAATGTAAAAAAAAATTAAAAAAAAAAAAAGTTTTTTAGGCGTGATACGGCTATAACCGAGGGCCATCAATTTTTTCGAATGGCCTCAAAATACCGGAAATAAATATGGAAAAAATATAAATAATTTTTTCCGATGGCTTATATTTTGGAACTTAGTTGTAAATAATATTCTGAATTCAAATATGTAAAAAAATATTTAAAAAAAAAAGTTCTTTAGGTGCTAGACGCTATTGACCGTTTCCCCTATACACCGAATTCCGCATCGGAATTTCCATTGTAATTAGAATGTAAAACTAAATAAATATGTCCGAGCCAAAAGTTTAATTGATTCCGATAGCCATTTATGTGCTTAATCCAAATCTAAAAAAAAAAAAAAAAAAAAAAAGTTTTTTAGGCGTGATACGGCTATAACCGAGGGCCATCGATTTTTTCGAATGGCCTCAAAATACCGGAAATAAATATGGAAAAAATATAAATAATTTTTTCCGATGGCTTATATTTTGGAATTTAGTTGTAAATAATATTCTGAATTCAAATATGTAAAAATATATTTAAAAAAAAAAGTTCTTTAGGTGCTAGTCGCTATTGACCGTTTCCCTTATACACCGAATTCCGCATCGGAATTTCCATTGTAATTAGAAAGTAAAACTAAATAAATTTGTCCGAGTCAAAAGTTTAATTGATTCCGATAGCAATTTATGTGCTTAATCCAAATCTAAAAAAAAAATTAAAATAGAAATAGTTTTCTAGGCGTGATACGGCTATAACCGAGGCCCATCGATTTTTTCGAATGGCCTCAAAATACCGGAAATAAATATGGAAAAAATATAAATAATTTTTTCCGATGGCTTATATTTTGGAATTTAGTTGTAAATAATATTCTGAATTCAAATATGTAAAAAAATATTAAAAAAAAAAAGTTCTTTAGGTGCTAGACGCTATTGACCGTTTCCCCTATACACCGAATTCCGCATCGGAATTTCCATTGTAATTAGAATGTAAAACTAAATAAATATGTCCGAGCCAAAGGTTTAATTGATTCCAATAGCAATTTATGTGCTTAATCCAAATCTAAAAAAAAATTTAAAATAGAAATAGTTTTCTAGGCGTGATACGGCTATAACCGAGGCCCATCGATTTTTTCGAATGGCCTCAAAATACCGGAAATAAATATGGAAAAAATATAAATAATTTTTTCCGATGGCTTATATTTTGGAATTTAGTTGTAAATAATATTCTGAATTCAAATATGTAAAAAAATATTAAAAAAAAAAAGTTCTTTAGGTGCTAGACGCTATTGACCGTTTCCCCTATACACCGAATTCCGCATCGGAATTTCCATTGTAATTAGAAATTAAAACTAAATAAATATGTGCGAGCCAAAAGTTTAATTGATTCCGATAGCAATTTATGTGCTTAATCCAAATGTAAAAAAATACAAAAACAAATTTTTAGGCGTGATACGGCTATAACCGAGGCCCATCGATTTTTTCGAATGGCCTCAAAATACCGGAAATAAATATGGAAAAAATATAAATAATTTTTTCCGATGGCTTATATTTGGGAATTTAGTTGTAAATAATATTTTGAATTCAAATAATTAAAAAAATATTTTATAAAAAAAGTTCTTTAGGTGCTAGACGCCATTGTCCGTTTCCCTTATACCCCGAATTCCGTTCATTTCGTTTAATGCGCTTCAAAAACCCAAAAGGAGAAAATAAAAATATATTCGTTTTTTAATAATGTAATGACATAAGCAAAAAATATAAATTTTTCTCAAAAAACCCACACACTTTACAGTTGTAAGTGGTGCAGACATAGTTCACAATGGAATTGTTCGACAGCCCATTGTTCCGGTGATAGATTTAGATGTGTGCATACCCCATGCACCCAACGCTGGCAGTCTTTGCATTGGACATAGAAATGGTCAATGTTCGGTTTGTTGCAGTACAAGCAATCGTCGTACATGTCGTCCGAGGATTCCAGTAAACCCTTTTTTATGGCGGCTCGTATTTCGTCGGGATTGAAGATTTCGTTCGTTGATGTTCCTTTATCAAGGTGTCTCATTATATGCATGATGAAAACACCACAATTCCAGCTGTCACGTTGTATGGTACGGACCGGAATACCAACGTGCTTCCAGATAATTGGATTTTCTCCTGTTATGGTGCACCACGCTTTATAAAATTTCAAGAAGCTAGCGATCTCAATTTTAGCAATTGCTAATTTAGAACCCATAGGGTCGTAAAATTGAAGAGTTTTTTCTCTGGAGTTTGCAATTATAAGAGTGAAGTGGGAATTTTTTAGTATAGGAAAAAATGTTATATCCTTGGTAAAAATTGGGACATTAAATATACGGTTTGTAGGATCGAGAGCTTGCGTCATTACAGATGTTGACCCGTCGCAATCAACGTAAACTGAGTTTTTAAGATTTGTTTGCCCGAAGTAATCTAAAGCCCAAGTTGTAACCAACTCTTTGGGCCGAAGGGACAAGAAATCCTCCAACACCAAAGCTACGCCGTTATTTCGACATGCCGTCATCTTTTTATTTACTTCCACATTTATATAGTAGTTGTCATTTAAGACCAGACAATTGGCTAGAACGATTAAACCATGCGGTTTTTCATTGGTGGTCTGCTGGCTGGTCGGCATCACTGTGGGAATTTTAACAGTGACTAAGGAATATAATTATATATATAAATACAAACATTTACATATATACAAAAATAAAGTAACCGGGAGCGTGAAAACCAACGGGGAAGGAAACTAGACCGAGAGAGAAAAGAAATAGAAAATTCTCTAATATATATCTGTTTATATACTAATAATTTTACACAAACTTATTTATTTTAAGTTTTAATCCCATTGTCTTGAACCAGTAATACGCTACTGTTACTGCGTTTATTTCTTGATAAATGTAATTTCTTTCTCCCGTTGCAATACGCTACTGTTACTCGATTGATTTCTTGATAAAGTATTTATTCATAATATAATTATGCAAAAAATTTTAAATTTAAATCAAGTAAATAAATTTTATTTTAGTTGTATTTTTATCAATGTCTTTTTAAATTTGATTTCTTTCTCCCGTTGCAATACGCTACTGTTACTCGGTTGATTTCTTGATAAAGTATTTATTCATAATATAATTAAGCCAAAAAAATTAAATTTAAATCAAGTAAATAAATTTAATTTATTTATATTTGTAAAAATGTCGTTCTAAATGTGATTTTTATATCCTCTTGAAATATCTTTTGTTTACTATCTTTTCGTTGCTAACTTCCTAAATTCGTTGCTGGCCGAGTCGTTGCTAACTTCATGGCCCTTCGGTATATTAGGTATGATAGTTAGGACTTAGGTATGGCAAGTAGAGTAGGTAGGTTGGTCTGATAAACAGGCTGATACCGCAGTAGCATTATTGGATCCCTGATCTCTGCCACACAAAACCTACCTACTTAATTTTCCGTTCAAAACAGTCGATTTTTTTTGTTTCTTATTTGCGAATTCAAATATAGAAAAATAAATTCATATAGAAAAATTGTTTGAACGTTATAATCTGAATGCACTTGAAAAGACAGAAGTAAATTTTGTCACGTAGGCTAGTTGAAAAGCTTATTTTAAAGAAAAAGGCAAGAAGCTGTTTATTTAAACCAAAAGTAAAAATATTAAAATATTTTTTTTGTGCAACAAAAAAGAGCATTTCGCTGAAAATGAAAGATTTTCTTCGATTGCTGGGAAATTCCAAACAGCAAGAGAAGAATTAGAAGATTAGAGCTGGTTTCGTAGAACATTCTATGTTTACTAAGCTTCTGCGTACCGTTATTTTTTTGGAACGATACGATACGATACGATTTCTGAAATTTGCCTCGAATTAAACGATACGATACGAGACGCTTCGACCAATAACGATACGATATCGATACGATACGATACGATTTCGGGATCTCGACTGAAGCGGAAATTTTGCCTAGAGATAACATAGAATGATGAACTATACGCGACAGACAATATTAATAACTACATTAAAGAAATTCATTGAAAAAAAATATATAAATATTAAAAAATTTCAAAATTTATAAAAATTTACCAAATTTAATTTTTTTTTACAACTTGAAATAAGTTTCATTTGTTTAGTTTCGGTACATCTATTTGTCTAAATTTAGACTCTAAATAAAATGCTACCGCCGATAGAAAGTATTTATTTACTTTATTTAGTGACGCGGCATGATAATGATGACAAACACGAGAAAGTGCCTCTATGCAAGAATTAAAAAAGTGAAAAAACCCAGCGTGTTTATTTATAGGCGATGGCGAATGCGGTTAGCAATAGCAAGAAAGAAGCTGAGAAAGTTTCGAATTCCAGCTGCAGACGATACGGGCTACGGCACTGTCGTGCACACTACAGGTGGCACACACATACTCACACACAACCAAGAATATCATCGAGATTATAAAGATATATCTTAGATGAGCTACTATTACGGTCAATTACGGATATCGAAACACTAAAATAATCATTCCAATTCTATGTAACAAATTTGAAAAAATAAGTTTATCAAACAGACTAAACCAAAACATAAACATAGAATGATCATTACTATTACATTACTCATTATTCTCATTAATAATAATAGTCATCGATGTCAGCGAGTACGATTGCCCTGTAGGGCTTGTAATATCAGTGGTATGCAGAGCTTGACTAGCAGCCTAAGAGGAGCGTGGCTTTTTTGCTGCCGGTTCCCAGACTAAAAATAGTAAATAATGGGGCTACAGGCTGTCTGGAAAACCGAATTTAAAGTGGGGATGATAATAGTTATAAACTTCTGTCAATAGGTAGATTAATTAATCAATGTTGATGAATCAATTGCAAATATTCACAGTTGTGACAATCGTTAATTAAATATGTATGACTTTCGTTATTTATTGGAAAATATTTTAAAAAAATCCCGATATTTTTCGAGATTTTAATCGAGAATGAAATTTTAAGTATCGCCAATTAATATCGATACGAGACTTCTTCCGCAGGCTGTATCGTTTCAATAGTGATACGGGAATCCCGTATCGTTTTGAAATCTCGATTGAATTCGAGATAACGATATCGGGACGCAGATGCTTAATGTTTACACCTATTAATCATAAGAAAGATGTACGTACTCAACTTTGTTGAGTAAATATCAGGCATAAAATTTTGTGAACTAACGGAAATTGAAAGAAACTTAATTTTTCCAAACAAACATAGATAATTTAGATAATAATAAACATACAAACAAACAAACAAAATAAATAAATAATAATAATACTTAATTTGAATCTTAGTAAAAGAGTAAATAAATCAATTATGATTGACATGCCACCCAATCACCATCCCCTCCTTAAATGGATAAAAGGGAATATATTTTCATTCACGAGTATCGCTTTCATCTATGGAGTCTCATTTGTCATCTTTATTTTCCACCAGCACTTATAAAAAAACGTTCTTTATAATAATAACCACCGATATTTTTCTTTGATTATCCAGCACACTAGAGTACCACCTACACTGTCATTGCGTTGCGTTACATTTATCATGTCATTGTTGCACTGCGTTACTCTTACATCGTCATTGCATTACACTTATACGTTCGTTACAACGCGTTACACTTAATCTTTTATTTTGTTTCCGTTACACATTCATTGGTATTGTATTGCTTTACATTCGCACGATTACACTACATTAAGTTGCACTCGCAGACTCTCTACATTGCGTTACACTTACACCATCATTACACTGCGTTACACACATATAATAATTGGATATATGATGCTTTTAATAGTAATACTAAGTGAATCGCAGAAGCAATTAGTGCAGTTTCCCGTTTTTTAGTTACCCCTGCAGCTATTGATCAGCAGCCACACACACGAAAAATCCAACCAGCCTGTTGACATTAAGGTCAAAGTTCATTCAAACCACGATGAACTCGAGCCCGATCGGGTTTCTGAAGTCATGCGTGGAGATGTTGTCATGGAGACGTCTCCGGTTAGAAGACGTCTGGCCTATAGACGTAAGTCCTCAAGTTGGTGACAAATCGAGCGATTTTAAAGCATCAAGTGAAACTGTCAATCAAACCCCCGGTTGGATGTCTGGAATTTATTTCGATCTTCCATGCAGCGTGTGTCTGCAGACTCCTAGGCTACAAGCAAGTGTGCTTTGAGAATCTGTTCCAAAAAGATCAGACGTAGCCCGCGGTTGTGACCTCTGGCAGAAGGCAATTCCAAAGTCTTGGCTCAGCAACCGTATTCCTTCAGACTCCGGCTTCTTAAAAACGAGTTTTAAAAAGAAGAGCGAAAACGAAGAGTCTGACTTCAGCCTTTTCCAAGCCTGTGGAGCGTTTAATGTTTTCTCTAAAAATCCTCAAAAAACCCCAAACAGTAGATTTTTTATTCGAGGAAAAATTAAGAATGAACGTTGTTACATCGATCCGTCCACAGTGAACGGTGACAGATTTTTTCCCGCCATTATGCTTCCGATCAGACACTGTTTTGCTCACCTGTAGGAGCGATTGCTTTGTGTTTTGCCTGTGTGCGTGTGTGCGTATGGCTTAATGTCTGTGCGGGGTTGTTTGGGTTATTAAAACCTCAAAAGAATGAAGAAAAGAAAGTAAAAAAATTAAAAAAAAGAGAAAAAGAGAAAAAAAGATAAGTAAGAGTGCTGGGTTCGGGTTATTAAAACCACAAAAGAATTAAGAAAAGAAAGTAATAAATTAAAAAAAAAGGAAGAAAGTGAGAAAAAGATAAAGAAAAAAAGAGGGAAGTTGTTATAAACGGATAATTTTATTTCATAATACATTTAAAGAGCTTAGCTAGTGTTTGATTAAATTATTAGTGCGGAACGTTTGCATAAAACAATCTGCCTTGTTCCAGTTTGTTATAAACATCATAAATTAATTGTATGGCTCTATTTAAGTACAAGTGATGTTAAACTTGCTTAAATGAACAATACAAAAAATCGCAGTCATTTCAAATCGACGCCTAATTAAGAGTAAATATTAAACAACTTTGTAGCTTTGCGGTCTATTTAATATTTTCAATTTAATGGAATGTCCAATGCGGGTACATTATAACCATAATGTCATCAAACGTGTCATAGACTTCAAGAAATGTGTTCTTCATCGACCGAGAAATGTGAATGTCACATTGGTTCGAATCTCATGTCACCAACAGTTGTCATGTCAGCTCGTCACAACACTCAATCTGCGTGAGAGTCAGATGTGAAGCTGCATTATGACATTTAGTGGCACAATATCATTTTACTTTTATTAGAAATGTAATACACAAACACACATAAACACGCACACACACACACAAATGTTCAAAAAAAAGACCAAACAATAAATGTTTGTTACTTTACGTGATTTATAATCTAAGCATGAGTGTAAAGTATTTCCACAGAAGTCTTTTGACATTTCAATTTTTTTAGCAAAGCCATGTTTACACAAACCTCATTGGTTGAACTTTTTTTAAAAAAATAATACATTTTGAAAACTTCTTAAAGTTCACCAAAACATCTTAGGCCACCGCGTGTCCTGACATAGGAGCAAGGGCCCCCATGAGTCCTGGCATAGGAGCAACTGCCCCCCGGGATCCCTGACACAGGAGCAGCGCCCCCATGAGTCCTTACATAGTAAAGCGTGCCCCCGTGCCACAGCGATTCCAGAGATGGAAACATTTGCATCCTGAGTCCATTGTTCCATTTTTTTGACATTTTGTAATTTTTGATTGACCTTTTGACCTCCGGAAATGCACTTGAACCTTCTTGAATCTTCTTGAACCTTCTTGAAATCTAGAAAAGCTCTCTTTTCTTCAGAGAATTCATTCATAAATAAGAATTATTGATGTCTCAATGACCATCGAGCCCAAAACAATCGACAATACGCACAGAAACTTCGACTAACTTTTTTCTTTTATGCGAACTGCTCGTGATTTAAACGAAGAGTAGTAGCTGCTTCGATCAAATATTATGAAGTAGCTGATTCGATCAAATATTATGAAGTAGCTGATTCGATTGAAGAGGAAAAGGTTAATTTTTGAAGGGTTTTTTTTCGAGTCGCTGTGACATTAATACATAAGCAACCTCGTTTCCTCATGTCATTTACTTGAAGTGTGTCTTTACTGCGATCTCTCTCTCTTTTTAATGCTCTATTGCTATGCTATTCATAATATTGTGTAGTTTTTTTAGTGATTATTTTTAGAACTATTATTGTAGCATAACGTTGGAGAAAAATTGTAGTATCATTATCTAAATATTGCTATACAAACTTTTGTCCCAGTCCACTATGCGGCACACAACTCTCCGAAATTACTAGGCAGAACATCAAAGGTGCTTCGCCAACTGTATAAGGCTAAACTACATTTTTGGAAGAAATACCGATTTACCCAAGAACAGACAGACAAAGACAGATACAAAAAATTCACAAAATTATGTGCGACCGCTGTAAAAAGGACCCAGTCTTACACAGAACAAAATTTGATCTCTACAAAAAATCTTGGAAATTTCTACAGATACGTAAACAAAAAACTATCTTCACACTCGTCTATAAATAGCGTTGCAACCAGCAAAAATAATCTTACGTCGAATCCATCAGAAATAGCCAACATTTTCAACGATTACTTTGCTAGTGTGTTTACAGTAGATGATGGTAAAGATCCTAATTTTAAAGACCGAACCTCTGAACTACTGGAAAAGATCTCTTTTACTCCCGATGTTGTCCTTTCAGTCCTAAAAGGTCTCAAAAGTTCATTCTCCTCTGGTCCTGATGGAATACCAAACATCATCCTAAAACGTTGCGCCCACGGTTTAGTAGCCCCACTCTGTCATATTTTCGATATGTCTCTCAAGATGCGCAGGTTGCCAACAAATTGGAAGATTGCTTGCATTTCTCCAATTCATAAAAAGGGTCCGACAAGCTGCCCTTCTAACTATAGGCCAATCTCACTTACAAGTACCTGTTGTCGTGTCATGGAGAAGGTAATCACCAAGAACGTTTTGACTTACTTGTCCACGCACAACCTCATCTCCCATCACCAACATGGATTTCTAAGGCACAAATCTACCTGTACAAACCTGCTTGAATGCGTGTATGATTGGTCATCGTCTCTAGAGAATTGTGAACGTACTGACATCATTTATTTTGATTTTCAGAAAGCATTTGATTCTGTTTCACACACAAAGCTGATGACAAAACTGAAAGGATATGGAATATCTGGCGATTTGTTGGCGTGGATTTTCGATTTTCTGAGTGCCCGCACACAGTTTGTTCGCGTTAATGGTCATCACTCTGCCCCAAGAGAAGTTACTAGCGGTGTTCCACAGGGTAGCGTCCTGGGACCAATACTTTTTTTTGATATACATTAACGATATTACAGACAACCCAGCCTTCAAACAAGTTTCAGTCAAGCTCTTTGCGGATGACATCAAAATTTACAAAACATTCCAACCTGGAAATTTGGCTATGCAGGATGCGGTTGACGAATTGGTGTCCTGGAGTGGGATATGGCAGTTAAATTTGGCCCTAACAAAGTGCTTCGTATGCTCCATCTATGGTCTAGCAAGTAAAGAGCTTGATGTACCCAACTACCATATTGACTCTCATCAACTGGAGATTGTTGGTCACGCAAGGGACCTTGGCGTTGTAATGGAAAATGACCTCAAATTTAAAAAACACATCGACAGTATTGTACATGCGGCATCTGTTAGATTACGGCTGATCAGTTTATGTTTCACTACTAAAGATCCAGATCTCTTGACGAGAGCATTTTCCGTGTATGTACGACCACTACTTGAATATTGTTCTTCAGTGTGGAATCCACACCACAGGCATTTGATCGACAGGCTCGAGAGAGTCCAAAGACGATTCACAAGAACAATTCCTTCTGTCAGTCGTCTCCCTTATTTAACTCGCCTCAACATCCTCGGTCTCAAATCTTTGGAACATCGCAGACTCATTGCTGACCTATGACCGATGAATCTGACATCCGTCTGCCGAAATCGGGGAGTTCTTCGCCACGACTCTCGTCTGAAGTGGCAACTCATAAGTCTAGTCGTGGTAATCACGACGACGTTGGAGAGGAGTTAGACAGCCTTCTGAAAAGTTTAGATCAACTGGAAGAATATTATAAAGATGATGGTGATGGAAAAGATAGTAAGGATGGCACTGGCAATCACAACGATGATGATGATGATGATCACAACAATGGTGATGATGATGATGGTCACAATAACAGTGATGATGATGATAGTGATTCCTTGATGAAGCTTGTCGAATCGGTTGAAAAGAAATTGGACGGAGAACTTTCCAGAAAGAAACAGCTTAAAATGATGAACAAGAAGCAGAAGAATATTAACTACCTGGGTTTTTATAGAAGCATAGCCAGGATCGGACCACAGGACAGATATCAGCCGTGAGACGCTCAGTTCTAAAAATAGTAACCTCAGTGTTCAAAGTATATATATATATAGCCTAATAAATCTTCATTTGAAATTATGTATCTGAATATATTTTGAATGTATTATTATTTTTATACTTGCTGTTTTACTCACAAGAAATGCTTAGGGGTAATTTGATATGTTGTTAAAACTTGATCAACGTAATTGTTGCATTGTTCCAAGTGCAATCATTTTATCTATTCGCTATGGGAGTTTTATTAAAACCTTCTGAAATATACTCCAAATATCTGAATCTGACTCTTGTTTTTTGTTTTCACAATGCTTCCTGATAATTTTATATTGTTTTTAACATATAGATATATGCGTGTATGTCTGAAATGTGTGTATCTATCCTTATTTCTATGTTTCTTTTAATATTGGTGTGCTTGTAAAAGTAAACATTCTTAAAATTTTTAGGTGCTTTATAATTATTTGCCAGTTTTTTTATTTGTATCATATAAAATGAATAAATGTGAAAAAGCAATATTGGTTGAGTCATTTATTGAATTACAACTAATAACAAGGTTTTCATGCAGAATTGAACTCAGAGAAATATCTATCTGATACAACCGAGTACTACAATCATACCCGCTTAGCTACTTTGGAGTGAATAATATTATTAAAATAGTACATTATTAAAAACACTTGAACTTTTTTTTAAAAATCACAGAATAAAGTGAAAATTTGAAGTAAAAATATATATATATAATATAATATATGTCTTTTTTTATGTAATATGTGATCTCTGTGGCAAGCTTTGCAAGCGAACATGGAGAACAGATTGTTGTGATTGAACGTGGGCGATGGAACGATATATATATATCTATGTCTATACAGAAGCACCAAAAATAAGGAGAAATTTAAAAACATTAGCGCTCAAATGCAGAACTCAAATATTTGCATCTGGAATAAAAATAATTTTGTGTTGAGAAAAAATGTTAATAAAAATTAATGATAATTTAAATATTAAATTTTCATAGTTATAATTTAATGATCAACATCTTCTTCTTCTTCTTGTTTCTTGATCTCCTTTGGCAGTGCCAGTCTTATCAGTTCTTTTTTCTCATTGTTGAGATAGGATGGGAACTTGATGTCGAAGTGGATGATCATATTACCTTTCATATCCGGGGAAGTAGGAATCGGCATTCCTTCGCTGACCACAGTTTTCGTATATCCCGGCCTGATTGGATGTTGTATTAAGAAATTTTATGTTAAAAATCTTAATAAATAAAAACATAATCTAAGACAGGTTTGGGATTTTCTTTATATAGTAGATTTAAAGAAAGTTTGGTTTCACACAAAATGTAAAAATTCCTACACATTCAAATTTCAAAAGAGTCTCTTATCAAAGGGCCTCAAAAACAACATTCCACATTTATATTATGTGGCAGTTGGTAACCTCTAGTAAAGCGGCTCAGTGGCCTCCGCCAACAGAAAAAAAAAACTAAACAGCCCCTCCCACTTGTGTTCAGCAAAGAAACGTCCAGGTGAAACTTTGTTGCAAAGTTTGTATCCTGGACAACCAAACGTTTGAGGCTCAAAATGGTTGTCCAGCCTCAACTTGATTTTAAAGAAGGTTACAAATTAAATTCTAACCTGACAATATCGGTGATGGGAACGTGAATGATTCTATCGTCCACTGTGTGTATCTCCAGAGTCGTACCCGTGAGGGCGTAATTGAGAGAGATGGGAACGAGGTAGATCAGGTCATCGCCTTCCCTTCGAAAGAGAGGATGTGGTTTGTCCTTCAAGATGAATATGATGTCAGCTTTGGTGAGGAAAAGCATTTCGTATTTAACGTTTTAAAAAATTTAAAAGAAAATTTAGATTCTAGAAATAAATTGCTTTTTATGTGGCTTAAAAATTTCTATTTGATTATTTGCTCAATAATTTTTTTCTGTTTAAACTACCTTTTCACTTCCTTTATCGATTGCTTATAAAAAAAAAATCAATACGTTCTGTCAGATCATGTGCACAATTCTTACCTGGAATATTATTGGGTCCTTGATCTCCTTCTTGTGGAAAAGTAATTTTCGTTCCTTGCTTCCATCCTCTTTTAACAGTAATCGTCAAAATTTTTTCCTGAAGCTCCGAGGTTCTTCCATCTTCTTTCATCACCTGTTGAAGAAAATAGAAAATTTGTTTGTTTCTTAGCTACTTTTAACACTTAGAATTTAAAATTAAGACGCTCGGCGGAAGCATAAAATTCATTTACAATAGTTGAGTTGAAAATTTAACTTTTAAAAATATCTTGGTAAAAACACGAAAAAACAAATAAAAAAGTTGAAGAAATAAAAAAATATGACAATGACCACGTAGAATGCAATAACGTGGAAAATCTCACTCTTTTCAATATCTTCATTTTCTTGGTGCATCCATGGAATATCTCCTCCAAGGTCAGTAGAAGATCTCTAACCTCTGGAGGGTTTTGTTTCTTAGCCCCGATACCCTTCAGACCACCAAACCCCATGCTCAAGTCTCCATCAATTTTGTCATAGTACTCTGGATGGATATTAATTAAAAATTAAATTTCTAATATAGGTGTACTTGTGTATAATTAATTTGTAATCATTCATCTATTTATTCTTGACAGGCAGTTTTTAGTAAATATAAAGTTATCGGGTGATTATAATGCAATCTTTCATTCAGAAGTAATAAAGATCAGATAATTAAAGTGATTTCCTATCTGTGCTTCATAGTAATGATTCAAAAGTGTTATGCTACTTGTTAAAAACATTCAGAACCACAAACCTTTGTAGGGATTGTCCCCTCCGAAAAAATCTCTAAAAACTTTTTTGACATCTCCATGAAATGAGTAGCCCTGTGTCCACGACCCACCCCCCATGGAACTGGCTGGTACTCCCCTTTTCAGGCCTTCTTCACCGAACTGATCATACGTTGCTCTCTTACATTCTGGAGAACAGTGAAGCGGTTAATAGACATAGTTTCAATTTGAAATCCCGTACATGAATTTCTCAAATCGTTTTTATTTATAATCTAAATTGAACTTTAAAAAAAAACTTTTTACCATCACTAAGAACGTCGTAGGCTTCACATATAAGGTAGAAATTTTCTGAGCTGACTTCATCACCACCCGACCTCTTACCAGGATGGTATCTTAATGCAAGTTTCCTGAATCTGCCAATAGCAATAATAGCTGCTTTTAAAATGAATAGAGTGTCTATTAAATTAACACACAACATTAAAGTTTGATACCAACAATACATATAAAATACGTATTTTTCGAGCATCACACAAAAATGCTAGCTTTAAGATAATTTTTCACACTTTACGTTAGTTTTAAGGCAGATTTCGTCGATGCATTTTTAGTACATGATACATTACTAAACCAATAAATACAGTATACACCAAATAAACTGCAATTTGAAAAAAACGTGTTAAATGACGGAAGAAATATTTACGCTTTTTTAATGTCGGCATCGGAAGCACTTGGAGTAATTTCCAACAATTTATAATAATCAAAACCCATCCCAGCTTGCAGACAAAAAACTACGCTTTATTTCTCCGATCTCAAACGATAAAAAAAAGTCTCAGCTCAAACAACTTATCCGTTGCCAGGCAACAGAGGATGTGCTTTTTCATTCAACGAAATATCTGGACAAAGACGAGCGCTTTAACGACAACAACACAAGTTTTTAAGAGAATGATTTACTAAAAATTCTAGAAAATAAATCGCTATATTTTCTCGAAACAGTTTATTCAATAACAAAATTTGTCCTTCATAAGTCTACAAAATAGAAGCATGAGACGTCTTTCAAGTTAACAAGCACCCCATGTCAGTCTGGCCACGTGATCGGTTTTCCTTCTTGTAGGTTTGATGAATCCTAAGAACTGCAATTCTGCCACTGCTCTAACAAAACGTGCTCTTTTTGCACAAGAAAAAGGTGAAGTTAAAGAAAAACAGCTGCTCAAACGTAACGAAAAATCGTTGAAATAATTTGGCTATAAATTAAAAAATGTATTTATTCCAAAATTAGTATAATATTTATAACTTTAAAAAAAATTCAATAAAAAAACAAAACGAAATTCTTTAGCAGACAGAAACATTGAGATAGAATCATTGTATCACATTGAATTGAGAATGCATGAAAACGATTGTTGAGCCGAATTAAAAAAGGATACTGCTTTGTTTTGTCGACGCATGTCGCAGACGAAGAGTCATCGCTTTGATCTTCATTTGAGTCGATGACCATGAGGAAAGCCTATTTGATTATTATTACATAAATTTAATGAATTTAAAATTAAATTACGAAAAAAATTATTATTATTATTATAATGAAAAACATATATTCCTAAATTAAGGTTGGAACAAAAAGCTGTCAAACCTGGAGCCAGTCATACAAATTGATGAGTTTTCCACACTCGAGGTGGAGTTTGTAGGCGATGCAAATGTCGGGAAGTTCGGGGGTGATCTGTCCGGTGGTCAATGAAAGTTCTTCGTTCTTTTGTTATATAAATAAAAAAAAATTATTAAAATAGAATACTTTCCTTTTATCTGAATTGCAGTTTACCAAATTAGACAAGACAACAAAATGACTGGAACAATAGATTATCAATTGCAACCATTGATGAATTTTAAAACATTATAAATTTATTATTGAATATATAAATATATATTTAATATAAATAAATCACACCTGTAGGTAATGATGTGGATTGTTTAGTGCCCTCTGCAAGGACGAACGAGGTGCAGGGAGTACCCGACTCCTGAGCACATCCGCATTCGCGAAGTACAAGCACTCGTACAAGACGTGAGCCCTCGGGTGCAGAAGGTACTTTCTGTACAATGGATAGTGTGCAGTGAGTACATGATGATTTAAAAGTACACTGATTGTATGATGATAATGATGCAGTGGGTGTACAAAGATTAGGTATAAAATGTTTATCAGGTTGTAGGATACGCACCTGAATATCTCGTCCAGGTAATCAACAACTTTCTGCTTCACCAAACCATCCTGGGTTGTTGTCTTTCTTCTTTTCTCTTCCTCGAGTGTCTTTCAAGTTAAAATTTAAACACAGGTTAAGCATACGCTAACAGAAACACGTAACTAAAAATCAGCACAATCTCAACCACTCTTAGTATAAATGTCTTATAAAACAAATGCTCTTGTAAGAAGGCTCACAACCATCGCTATCAATGTCATCATTATCATCGCTACCAATGTCATCATAATCATCACTACTAAGGTCATCATTACCATATCTATGAACCCAAGTTTCAATGTCATCACATTACCTGCTTGACAGATGCCATCTCATGCCTGGTTCTAAGTTTAGAGTCTAAAACATCTTTCTTCTCTTCCTCCTTCAATTCTTTAACGACATTATTGGCCACACCTGGAATGAAAGACACGTCCAGGTAAGCTCGATGATTTACGATCTCAAATTTTATTAACTACTAGGTTATACTTCTACAACAATGTAAAAATAAAGTTGAATCATGTTTATTTCATTTCTTCTGGCATTTCATAAGTTTATTTACAAAAAAAGCTTCAAACTCAACAAATACTCATTAATTTATAACTCTCAAATAACTTAGTTATAAAACAATGAAACATTTAAGAGACAAAATAAACTCCTTTAACCTTAAAATTGTAATAAAATCTTGGAGCACACTAGCATGGAATCCCTCAAAGTCCTCCAGAATGATAACCACAGACTTGCACCGGCCTGACTTCCTTGGAAGGATGAGAGATTGTCGAGACGATGAGCATTCTTCTCGTTTGGGAATTTTCCCCGATTCAACATCTTCTATTCCACTATCTCCATCCTGGTGCTCCCTCTTTTGGGGAGACCGGAGGGACATTCTGGTTAATCGTCTGGTCGGCGAGGCAAGAGGCGACTTTACGGGACTCGAAGGAGATCGATGATCAGAAGAAGGAGAAACTCCTCCAGCGGATTTCGTGGGCGTAGACGTGTTGCATCCCTTAGGTGGAGGTGAAGAAAGGGTGACTCTTTTCAATTTGATGGAAAGTTTACGAGGAGTGAACGTCTCAGCCAGGTAATCCTCGTGCGATTTCGGTCCGCCACCAGCCGGTCTCTTTTGCGGAGTAGACGGGAGCAGGAAAGTCGATGACGGCGGACTGCTCGGAACGTCGACAACGAACTTCTGTAAATAGTTTTAATAATCATTCGTATCGCTTTTTGGAAAATTCCCTACATTTACTCCCGACAAATCTAGAATGCAAGACCAATCGGATACCGGATACCTTCTTATATGTAGAGTGATACCAATTGGTGACCAATCTCATGGTAGGAAGAGTTTTCTTCTTTGTCGACGTCTGAACTTCAGGCTCCTCCTCTTCCTCAAAAACATCCACCTAATTAGCATAAATCTAAATAATTAACAGTTCACTAGCGAATTAAACCATGACAGACAGACACCATGCAGCAGTCGAAAGAATAACAACCAACACTGTCACCGTTGCCCGTCAGCTGTAGAATGGTCTCGGCGATGATCGATTTGACGTTGAGACATTTGACGGATTTGAGGAGAGCGATGTGAGGAGTCACTCGAGATTTTATCATCGAAATGAGATTCTGAAACATGCTTTCATGATCTGGCGTATTCACTCCTGCAGATGTCAGAATTATGTTTTATCATTGTCCGACTCCTAGTTATACTAATTATTATCACCAACTGTAATGCTATCTTATGTAGATACTCAAAATTTAGATTTCTGTTTACCCAGTTACATTTATTAGATTAACTTGAATTTTAGATCTTCAAGCTTACTGCTTGCTTAGCAACAAAAAATAATAACTCCTAATTAATTATCGAAATTGTCTACTGTAATTTACCTGCTCAAAATAAAACAAATCTATTATAAGTTTGACGAACACCACAATAAACACTGTCAAATGAAACTACTAATCAAAGACACTCGACTAACCCATTACCAGAGCAGCGGCAGGTATTTCATTCATGACCTTTCTTCTCAGAAATGAAACCTGGTTGTCTGTACCGTGGTCGTCCCTATTGTGAAGAACGAAATTCTTGTGTGCGTCGTCCAAATAAGAAATCAGCTCATCAAACACCTGGGCATTGATATCGGTTTGGATGTCCTGTGGAAAATTAATTTAAAAATTAACGAAAATATACACGACAAGCATAAATTATGTTAATGTGAAGCATTGCAGTAAAAGTACATCGGCCTCTTTTTGAATTCTTCTGGACAGTTTTTTAAACTGAGCCATTCGTTCTGTGCAGGATTTCTCATCATCGAGTTCGTGTAGAGGTTTGATGTAACTTTCTGGATAGAAATTTTAAATTTTTAAGTATTGTTTAGAATAATTTTAAATCATGTTTCAAACAGGTTAGCCACAAAAATTAATTCCTCCATACACCTTTTTGTTATTTTTTAAAATTTAGAAAATGTAAGTTTTATTGTTACTATGCGAGTGGTCCGATTGTGAAAAAAAACAATCTGGTAGAGAATTTAGTATGAGATTTTTTGTGGCTAACTTCTCACACCTATTTCAAACGGCATGAGGCAAAATTAAAATAAGTTGATTAATATATTTAATAACCTGCAGTCAGGTGCTTTTTCTCTCCTTTGTAGATAAAAACTCCCTGGTAGATTAAAGCAATGTCAAAATAAATAAATAAAAAGTGATAAGTAATACTTGAATAACTTGAAGAATCGGTAGTTTAATTTTATTTGGGAAATTATGATTAATTACGAATGAAGAAAACACTTCACCACACTGGCTGGTGTGCACTATATGTACAGCCTCACCTTTGAAACAGATGTGATCGGCTCTGACAACATTTTAAACTTTCAATTTTTTCAATTTGTTTATTATTATTGGCGACCACCAAAAATTGTTAATTAAAGAAAATAACAACGAAGCCAACCAGAAGTCGCGCCTTTTAAACTTATACTAAGCATTGAAGCTAAAAGTTAACGTGGTTAGTAATAGCTGTCATTTTATCAAAAAACACAACATTTGAATTTTGTGATATAAGTTATTTGAAAACAATAATTATACCGGATTATTATATTAATAAAATATTATTAAGGTATTAAGCGGTTCAATAAATGTAAGCAATAAGCACAAAAGAAAGAGCCGACAGTCGGACCACAAACGCCGGCCTACCTTGGTATTTAGGAATCTTCTCGTTGCAGCACAGTTTTCATCGATCGAATAATTAGGTTTTTACAAACTTTTATTTAAGTTACAATCTCTGTTTGTGTGTGTATGTGTGTGGCTTTCTCTGTACGCAAATCTTGGAAGTGAAATTTAACCAGCTTTTTGACTAGCTAGGAAGCTGAAACTTTCAGCATATCTTTATATTGGATGACAATACATGATTCAATTAAAAAAACGCATTTTGAACATTTTTCGTATACATACACACAGACATTTGAAATCAAAGTTTGTGTTAAAAAACTCGTTTTTTCCTTTAGTTGTTATATAATTGTATTTTATTTTCAATTTTTAGATATTTATTCGAAAAGATTTTATCTCAACCTAAATTACATTAAAGAAGGGAGATGAAGAAAAAGGGAGCGGAAAAGGGACTTGGAGAGCGAGCGGAACCTAGAGAGAGAGAGAGAGAGAAAGAGAGAGAGAGAGAGAGAGAGAGAGAGAGAGAGAGAGAGAGAGAGAGAGAGAGAGAGAGAGAGAGAGAGAGAGAGAGAGAGAGAGAGAGAGAAAGAGAGAGAGAGAGAGTGAGAGAGAGAGAGGTAAGGAAGAAGAAACGAGAGAGCGAGCGAGAAAGGAAGAAACTCACTCACTCAGTGATTCTGTCACGCTGTTAGATGGCGCTGCAATCGTATGAATTTTAAATCGATTTTTAAAAAACTTCTAGACTAACTTTATTTTTATTTTATTATCTTTATCTCGATTAAATTATTTTAGATTCATCACTTATCTTTAATATTCTTTTATTTTACAAAATCTACAACTTCGAAAATAAAAATGGCTATTGAGAATAAAATTTGGACATAGTTAATGCCTATATTTGTTCAATACAATTCCAAAGTCTGGTCGCTATTTTTTCAGCCTTCAAAATTTTAAATGCGTTCCGATATTCAATGATCGCACAGTGAACAAGTTATTATCTGTCCAATCACTGTGCTGGAAAAGGAGCGGACATGCGCGTGGAATGGTAACTCTGACGTCAATTGTCATTATTTACAATTACAATCAACAACAAGATGAAATAATAATAATAATAATTATAAAAATGTTGAATTCTCAATCAAGGTTCAGCAAAGTTATCTTAAATTATTAGAAACCACATAGAGATATATAAATGCGTTTCACACGTTAAAAGCCATGATCGCTTCAGGTTGCCTACTCATTTAGGCCAACCAAAATCTCTACCGACCATTTTATAAAACTTTTCATTGTGCGGCCTAAAAAACCTGGTCAGTTTTCTTAGTACTTGCTGTCTGACGTCTACGTGATTCCTTCCCTTGCTTGTGTGCAGGCATCTCTTTCTACCGTTGTTGAGATTCATGCAGTAGAAACCTCGTGTCGCATTCAAGTAAAACTGATTGCTTCTGAGCTCGGGTTTGAGTCCCAAGAAATGTTCTATTTTCTTCAGCTCCGTAAAAGGATTCGTGACCATTTCCTCACCACTGACAAGATGAATTTGATCCATCTGGAAGAAAGCCAACCAGCGTTTCATGTGTCTGTGGTAAATGGATCTCCTGACAGCTCTGTAGTTCCGTCGGATTCTACCCGTCAGTGGATCAAAGACCAGGGTTTCAAAGGAAGAGTAAAGCTTGCCCCTCTCTTCTTTCGAGACTTTTACTTGAGTGTAGTCAGACAGAGTTCGATCGACTGGATTGCGAACGATCAACAAGAGTTTTATGCTCGCGTTCATCAGGTAGACTCTTTCAGGTGCCTATATAAGTAAAACACAAAAAATATCAAATTAAAATAGAAATATTTTTAATTAATTAAATATTTTCTTGAAATTAATTAAGCAAAATAAATTATCTTTTTACAAAATATGTTAATCTTTACTTGATCTTTAACGAAATAAGCCGGGGTTTTTTCTATGGTTAATTGATCAGAACCTGACAAAGGCATCTGCTGTCTGTACCACTCGAGACCGTGTGAATAGTTAATGTTGTCGTCGAAAAAATGTACTTCGTGCTTTTGAGAGCGGATCGATGGATGTAAGTTCAGAAATTCGATCAAAGCCCTTGTGCCGCCCTTGCGGACCCCGATGATCAAACACTGCGGCAGACGTCGTCCGACAGACAAAGATGTTTCATTCAATTCCGAATCTTTAATTTGTTTTTTCTCAAAAAATGTAAATGAAGAGCTACCTGTATAATTGGTTTTATAGTTTCGCTTGTCTTTACTTATGGCAGGAGTAAACAAAATCGAATCATCGGTGAAGTTTTGTTTTCGAAAAGACATCGGCAAAATGGTACTAAGTCGAGAAGTTATTCGATGCAAAGCTTCGGAATGATGGCTGTCCAGTTTTCTGTCGCTGTCAGTTTCTGAGCTCCAATCTTTGTCGCGAAGACCTGAATCTTTCGGGGCTCGATGTTCATCATTCGAGCAGTGATGAAGGCAGAACGACATGTCGTATTTCGCCATGGTGATGCTCATATGGTTCGGTCGGTACCCAACCAGGCAGATCCAGAAAACAAGAACAAATAAGATTACAAAAAAAGAATTTTTATGAAAACTGTCCATTTTTAACGCCTGCTGCACCAGCTTTGAATGTTTGGTCATCTCCAAATGTTGTTACAATGTACGATTCACTCATTTGAACTAAATTAAAAAAAATACTCATACAAAAAACTTTGTTTTAAACACAAAATCACAGCAATAGGTAAATCGACATTTTGATAGCCCTGTAATGGTGATTATGATCACTGAGATAGATTTAAATTGTTTCATCCGAAAAGACAACGATACGCAATGACCAATAAAAAATATTTTTTACCTGTAAAATGACTTTTCTATTCCACGTAACATCTTTTAGATTTCTCTCATTTTTCATTTATTTAAAAAAAAAACTTATATAGAAAACATTCAATATTTTTTTCGACATTATAAAAGTTTCCTAACCTACAGAAGATCTTGTAAAACTGCGGTAAAAAAGTCCTCGGCTAAAAAAAATGTCAGAAGGAAAAAATAGCACCAAGCGTGTTTTTTACTGTATCGACGACAGGGCACCATGAAAACTAATCAAAGATCCTTAAGCCTGGATGGATATTTTGAGGCGACTGTGTCCTGCTGAGTGTAGAGATGAACAAGAGAGATGAGAAAACATGAGAGAGATATAGGAGGGGAGGTAGAGAGCGAGAGAGAGAGAAAGAGAGAAAGATAGAGAAAATGTAAGTGAGAGAAAGAGAGAGTGAGAGAAAGAGAGAGTGAGAGAAATAGGGATAGAGAGAGAAAAAGAAAAAAAGAGGATTATAGAGGGGAGATGACATAAAACAATGAATTCTATATATATATATATATATATATATATATATATATATATATATATATATATATATATATATATATATATATATATATATATATATATATATATATATATATATATATATATATATATATATATATATATATATATATATATATATATATATATATATATATATATATATATATATATATATATATATATATATATATATATATATATATATATATATATATATATATATATATATATATATATATATATATATATATATATATATATATAAATTATGTATGTATAAATAGATAGTTCCATTCAAATGCACATACAAAGACATTTTGCGAGATACAATCAAAAGAGTTCAACCAATTATCTGTCCGTTCCAAAAAGTACGCACCTCTACACCTGTACAGCCAATTTTAATTTGAAATTTATTTGTTAGTTTATATTTTTAAATGGTTTTTTTTTATCTGAAATAAAAAAATCTTATAACCACGAATAACATAAATAATATGAAACAAGTCTTCAGAAATAAAGCGAAAACATGTTCGTATAATAAAAAAATAAGACTAAATATTGATTTCCGGGAATGAGGTGCTCGATCTGTTGTATATTATTGGTTTACATACATCAGTCAGTCAAGACTGGGTCAGGAGGTCATTCGTAAGAGAATCGATGAAAGCAAAGAACTTCTCCGCTCAAAGTTGTTTACAAAATGTATTTTTGTTTTATTTATTATTAAATTTTTTTAATATTTCAAATACTGTCAAGTAAAAATCATAGGAGACAAATTTAATTAATTGAAAATTTAATTAAAATAGATTTTTTTCTTAAAAACACAAATCGGGCAAAAAACCATGCCCAGTAGATAACTGTACGAATGTAGTTTATGTTCAATTTTTGCATGTCAAATTTTTTTTATTTAATTATTTTATATGGCTAAATAAAAATAATTTAGCTCGAGATATGACATATCAAAGATTTGAGTCGATTCGTTGAGATCTTTTTCAGGAAATTTCAATTTTGTTTTACTGACAGCATTTTCTTGGTTTTTCCACACAAAAAAACTATAAAAAAAACTCTAAAGCACTTCAAAGTGAAAAAATGTATATAAAAATTCATCTAAAAATAAATAGCTTTTATGTATTCTCATTGTTTATTTATAAAGCTCATAAAGAAAATGTGCTCTCATCACACAACGAAGTTAGCTATTTATGAGTTGAACTCTCCCATTAAACACTTATACAAAGTTAGAACACCTATTCATTACAATTACTGTTTTATTCGAGAACTTGTTTTATCCGGTGTTCGCTTACTATAGAATAGAATAGACTAGAATAGGATAGAATAGAATAGACAGGTGTTTACGACAGTCCTCGTTATAAGCTAATTCCGCGAAGTGACAATACAATGTTGACTTAGTTGATGCTCTAATTTTTTATATATTTCATGCGGTTTTACTTTTTAACTGCGTGGTATAAACGTAACACTTCTCCCAATAAATTTTGTATAAACGATTTTAAATTCTAAATAAAAAAAAATTAAAAGCAAAGAAAAACAAAAAAAAAATCAAAGAAAAAACGAACTAAAAAACAAAAACAAATACAAATAAAAACCAACTAAAATCAAATGGCAAAAAAATCAAAATTAAAAAAAAAAACAAATTAAAACGAACAAATCAAATCAGATCGAAAAAAAACTCAAAAAAATTTAATGTTGGGGCATGCAAAAGTTCAATAAATAAAAGGTTTCTAGCGGCATTTCCGTTTCGAGAGCATTTTTTTTGATATTGTGTGCATACTAAAGTAAAAAAAACCATTTGTAACGTTAAAAAAAAATTATTTTTCGTTTTTAGCTCTTTAAAAGACACACAAAAAACCCGGGTAACGTTTAGCACTTGTCTGTATGTGTGTACATTGTATAGGCTATCCGCGTGAGGGTCTGTCTGTCTGTGTGTGTATGTGTGTGTGTGTGTGTCTGTGTGTGTGTATGTGTGTGTGCGTTTGTATGCTGGAGATCAACACCACAGATTCGGACGCCGTGTCTCTCAGTCTGCACAGAGATTCAGAGATCACATCGGACATTGATGCATGGCCGACTCAATCCTCCACTGAAATATTCCCGCTTATTTGTCACGTGACACGACAGGTTTTTATTAGCGTTTTAATTATTCAGATATTATTATAAGTATTATTATTTTTTTAAATAATTAACATATCTGTTGTATTGATCAGCTGAAAAGAACACCAGAGTGGTTCATCAATTGAATATTTGTTTTAATTATTATATAGCTATTATTAATTATGTCATTTTTTTGTGCGGCGGGTCAGATTAGATCTTCTCATTTCAGCGCCGCATAAACGGAGACAGAGAAACAATGAAAATAATCAATTATTGCAATGCTTATAAGCTCTATGTGTCTATGTGTCACCTCTATACAAATTATATAACATTGCTTAACATTATTCAACTTAAACTGCACATTTTTTGAAAAAAAAAGTTATTCACACTCAAGTGATTTTATCTATATATTGACGAATTTGTCATAATTAGTTTGCATGAGAATGTGTTTATATGTGTTTATGGCAGCCCTTAGATCCGAGCAATATAAATATCTTCACGAGCTGCAAATTGGTGCAGTTTTATCAGCGACCGCGTGAGGACCTGATTAGGCGAGAGGGCTTCCATATAAATCCCTCTTCGGCTGGGACGTTTAAGGGTTGCATGAGATCAATTGGCCCGTTGTCGTTGTCGTGATGGCTATCGTTGTCGACGAGTTGTGTTGTAGCTGAAGTTGTTCAGCAGATATTAAACCTTGAAAAATCAAACCTATAATTGCTTTATTTAATATAAACGTTGTACGTTTTGAATGCTGTTTTTTAGATGCAAAAATGTTTTCAAAACTGTGGGTTGTACCGCTGTTTATACTTTCTAGCTTTGAAACATCAGTTGCTGTCAGTTGATTGGACTTGATCTGGTTTGAAATTGGACAGTTAACAAACTCATTCATCTTAAAGAGATAAAATCTTACAAATGGCAGCGACCTGTTCATAAAATCTTCTATTAAGCACCAAATGGAATATTCTTTTGGCATCGCTGAACAAAATCAGAAGTTATTTCCTTTCAGATAAAAAATCTACTAAAAAAGCATGGAAATGTTAATAAAGTTGTACACAAAATGTTTCTCCTTAAACCCAACAAATACGTAAATATGTAGTTATGTAGGTTACTCAGCCGGCGGATGTAACAAATCAACCATTCTAGCTGATATCAGGGCCATTCATTTCAGCAAAACCATGAGGCAAGATGTTGAAAGGGTTCCCACGCTTCAAACTTTTATTCTCGTAATGCTAAATTTTGTCCTCCCAAAATAGCTGATGACAAAGGAGGCGCCCAATCTAAAGCGTCATTTGGGGAGCAGAGAGAAAATGTCCTTCCAAGGATTTTCTGTAAACAATTTTTTTAAGAAAAAAACCTGGAACAATTTATATATATATTTTTTTAAGTATTCGAATACCTCTCCCTACCCGGCTATTTTTGGAGGAAACGTTAAACATGTAGTTACATAAACATTTGTAATGTTTAGGTGTTTTAAAAAACTTTTCTTTCTAGGATTTTTGTAAATGTTTTGCCCCCCATGGATTTGCTGAAATGACGTCCTTGAGTTCACTTCAAAACCAAGGAACCCACTTCAACACTTTAGGGGACTCAATTCGACGTCAGACCAGAGGAGGCCCATTTCAAAGTCAGGGGCCTTTTCTCTGTCTCCCTAATTGATGCCCCTGGATTACATATAGGTAATTTAATTTGAATTGTGGAATATTCCTCGTTCTGGGAAAGTTTAATAGGAGTGGAGGTTCAAGGGAGAAAATAAATTGATCCTGTTATCTTAATTGACTTGCTGCAGTTTTCCGTACATTGTATAGAAGCCGTCTGTACTATTTTGATTATACCTATGTCTTCTCTGAGCCGTTATTTAGCCTTTAAAGCAGAAAAGTTGAGGCCTACCTACCTACTTCTAGTTTTTTTATTCAAATTACAAAATTCACTTCTACCAGGTTGTGAAAGCATTTTTGGACTTTTATTTGTCACGTATTAAAACGAAGAAATATATATCTTTCTATTTTGTGTCCCAGGGTGGCTCAGAAGTGGACGTGGTATTTTTGGCAACGTAACCCAACCCATCACTTAACCCAACCCAAAGAGATTTTAAAATTTTAAGCCTATTAAGTGATCGTCATAAAATATTCAGCCGTAGTTATACATTCAGATTCAAAAAGTTAATCAGCTTACAAGTTCTCAATTTTAGTTCAAACAAATAAACTCAACTTAAAATTAGCCTATGACATAAATTTGTGCAACACAAGAAATGCAATGAATATTAACTAGATTTAATTTGTAGTCCTTGGTACAACACTGTTGTGTGTTTACAAGGTGTAACTAATCACGAAAAGGCCCCTTTCGCATGCCGGCTGCTCTTTCTTTTTTGTTTGCCAAAAACATAAAATATCAATCACTATAAACTTGTATTAATTTTGATTGTTTTTAGTGGTAATACATTTTTTCAATGCTAACTAGCTATTAATCAAAGAAAATAAAATTAGCCCAGCTGAAAGTAAGAGAACCTACAGTGTAGGTCCTACACACACAGATGATAAGATAAAATAGATAAACTTGTTTTGTACGTGAGACAAGCATTAGCCTCTAACTTTATCACCCTTGATTAGGGATCTAGAATTTATTGTAACTATTGGTGTGAGCATCGACATGTATTAACATTAACTGCATTAACAAAGCACAAAATAAATATATCTAAATTAATATTAGTTATGTGTCTGCATAATATTTTTTGAAAGTTAATTGCAAACAATATATATTTCATATTTTCATAGTTTTTTTTAATGTTCAAGTCAATTCAATGTGAAAAATATAAGTGATTGCATCAATTTTTGGCAAATTTATTATTTTTCACGATGAAGATTTTTGTTTAATGCTTAAAACATGATCAATATTTGAAGGAGATGTTTGCCCATGTTTTGCTGTTCATAACTGTCCTCTTTGCATTTGGGTCAGTTATTTGGCAAAATATTCCATATCATTCCCTTGTGAAAGACGACATTCTATATGCCTACGATTACATCATTGGTAAGGTTTCCACTTGTTATAAAATAGCAATATCTGTGTCTAGTATATTATATTGTTATAGTGGTATTGGAATGAGTAATCTGTAATGGATTTTGTTACATAATTTTTTTTATATTATTGCAGTAATATGAATTTTCTGTATTATATCATTTTCCGCTATAAATGATTATATTTTAATTATATGATGATTTATTATGATTTATTCAAAACTTTTTCATCAGTCGGAGCAGGATCAGCTGGCTCGGTTCTAGCCAATCGACTTTCAGAGAATGAGGACATTAAAGTGCTGCTTCTTGAGGCTGGTGAAGAGCAAAGCTCCAAAAATGTCCTTGACATTCCTGCCATGTCCTCTGAACATCACAAAACATTAATGGATTGGTCCTACGAGATCGAACCTCAGAAGTCTGCTTGTCTCAGTTTTGAAAAAAACGTAGTGCTTCTTTTTTTTTTTGAGATTATTTCTATTAATAAAAATGTTTATGATCATCATTTGGTAATATTTATTATTTGTTTTCTTATAGTTCTATTTAGTTTTTTTTTCTATTTGAGCATTATTGCACAAATAAGATAGTTAATAAGTAGCTAACCTATCTCATAAATTATTCAAAATAATTATTTTTTTATGTTTTCAATCAACTTGTTTTTATTTTAAGCATCTGAGAGTAAAATATCATTCCAGAAAATAATCTGGTCCAAAGGTAAGATGCTCGGTGGCTCTGACACCTTCAGCCACCTCATATACATGAGGGGAAACCCGAGAGATTTTGACGAGTGGGCGGCCAACGGTTGCACGGGCTGGAGTTACGAAGACGTTTTACCTTATTTCATCAAGTCAGAAAACAACCAGAATTCTTTCCTCAAGCAGTCGGGTAATAAAGTCTTCTGTTTAACTTTTTAATTCTTCGGTAATGTCAATCATTAAGAAGTCAATTTTTATATTTACCTGTTTTTTTAATCAAATTGTTGTTCTAGCGGTGGTTGGGGGATGGGGTGGTGGTGAATAAAATTTGTAGGCTCTGATTTTTGTTTTTCTTTAATATTCTTACATTCTCTTGAGTATTCTTGTGTTAACACAATATTCATTTTTTAAATATTTATTCATGAAAACATTTAATAATTAGGTAATTATAAAATTGCTTAGTTAATTGAAGGAGTAATAGAGTTTTAAATTGAACGAAAATTATATATTATAAATTGAATTGGGAGAAAAATATATTTTCGTAATTAAGTGAAAAAAATATATAATTTGTTTTATTGCCTCAAGTGCAAAAGCATTTTTTGAATTTAAGAGTACCACGGAAGTAGGGGACCACTGACGGTGTCAGACATGGCAGCTACTCAGATTTCAGAGAGATTTATCGTGGCCGCCAAGGAACTTGGCTACGATTACCTGGACCTGAACGGGCCGAACCAGTTAGGTAAATTGAAGTTGATATCAGTATTTTTAGGTTAAAGTTCATGAAACGTGGCTCGAGTTACGAAAATATGGTAAATCTGAATCCGAAAATAAATTTGGCAAAGAGTTTTTATTTTGTCTCCGAGGTAAGTTGCACTTATTGGATATAATTTTTCATATTTTTATTGGTCAGTTGTTTTTTCTTATAAATAAAATTTTAGTCTATTTAATTTGGACAAAAAGTAATGAAATAATGAGTCATAATTTAATTTATTATCTGTAAAATCAAGGTGTATAGAATAAATACAAATAAAAATTCAAAATGATAATTTGTATTATTGGGTAGATAATTTGATTTAAAGGCTGGAGGTAATTCCAGTTGTAGTCAAATGAGTTTAGTTAATGTACAGGGATTTGTTAAGCACCTAGTAACCAGGTCAAATAGGTGCTGTGGGAATCTGCTAGGGATAAGACTTTTGGAATAGAAGCACCTTAAGTTTCTTTTTTAAGCTTTTTTCTGAATGTAATGGGCAGTGAATTCCACTGGTTGTTCTGAAGTCCAATTTTTATTAAGTCAATTGAACAAAAATTAAAAACAAAGAAATAACTAAATTGATAGTGAAACTAAAAGCATGTTCAATCAGCATAAGTACAAGAATATAATCAATCTATTAGAAGTCAATGGGACGAGGGTATGTCTAAAGCCATAGGACCTAAAGGATTAACATCGTGCTATTTGGGCAACGACTGATAACTGATTACACCACTATGATTTTATCACATTTGGCTTTTTTAATTTATGAAAACACGAAGGATGGTTTGAGGATACGTCCACAAACGGTAGGAATCTTCTTTAGGGCGCTACGTTAAAAAAGTAATTTTCTCTTTATCAGTAATGCATCGAAGTGATTCCAGTGGTAATGAAGCATATTGTTTTTTTTATTATTATTTTTATTCAAATGTGAATATATGTTAAACACTTTATTTACGTCTACCAACCCATGAAAGCATGGAAATAAATGCAGAAAGCTTTTTTAACTCTTAAGAAGATTATGAACTGACCAAGCTGTCTATACTGTTTAATGGCAGTCCAAATGTTAGTAGTATTTTGTAGCCAAGGTCTTTCTGTTTTGTTTTTGATAAGTTTGAATATCGTTTGTTTAATATTATAACTTAGTAAAAGTAAACGCATCTATACGAGTATTAAGTATTTGTTTGTACTATTTTGTACAATACAGTGAAAGCGCCGTCTCATGAGTAAAATAGAACACAGAACCCTCAAAATTTCTCTATTTTGTATTTGTGACTGTTCACTTAATTGATTTAGCAAACGTTTTTTTAAATCTTTTAGTAAAAAATTATTCAGCTGAATTCTTTAAGGCTAGTTTTTTTTATATTATCTAGCCCAGCTTACCCACTGAGTAATTTGCCCAGGGAACAGATTGAAAATTTCAATAAACATCAGGTCTAAACTACAGATGTTTCAATCATATAAAAACTGTTTTATTAAAACATTAAACACGACCTGTAAACAATGAGAACGTTTAGAAAACAACTGATAAATTAGAAATAAAAAGTTGAAATTGAAGCATTTAAAATATCGGAAAAGATTGTACAGCCATGCTTTCAATTCCGAATTCGTTAGCTCCCCGTCGAATCCGGAAGTAACCCTTTTCTCCCCAATGCTCTCCTAAGCTATTCTTGGCTATCCAGTACTTCGTGTCGCTCGTCTTGTCATAGCCGTAGCCGACGATCAGAACGGCGTGGTTGACGTAGTTGAAGCTGTTGGGGTCGCTATGCTGTCCCGTTTGATGGAAAATACCTCCGCCGTAACGATCCAGTTGGTCGTCCGAGTAGAGACTGGCTACGATCGGGCCGTGAGAAGCGAGTGCTATTTTCATGAGGTCGTCGTTGCAGGCGCCGAAGTAGCCGCCGATGTATTCGTAGTTCGTGAAGTAGTGCTTCGTGCAGTTGGCTCGATTTTTAAAAGAGCACACCGCATCTTTAGCTCTGTAGGGATTGCACTGCTCCTCTACCATGCCGTAGTCTTCTGCGTGCTTTCCCGCCGTCAGATACGGCAGTCCGCCTGCGCAGCCGAAGTTGTACACGCTGCAGTCGAGTACGTCTTGAGGAGAAAGCGTCACTTGGATCGTGTTTCCTGAAGCCACTCTCAGTCTGGCCTCGTTCATGGCTGTCGATGCCATTGCATAGCAGCTGGAACATTTACCCTGGTTTCTCACTGGCGTTATGTAGTTAATACCGTCAACGTTTCTCCAGTCGAGCTCTTCTGGAAGTTTTGCTGACAACGTCTGTATGTGTGCACTGGCTTCGTAGATTGATGACGGGCGTGGAAACTTTTTTGAAACTTTTTTCATTCGCTTCTTTCTGAGAGTCTTCATGTCAAGGGTGTCGTAATTTTTTTTGAAATAAAGAGCTGGATTTCTGCTTTCGATTTGAATTTCGTTTTTGTTATGTTTGCCTTCAGACGGTTCTTGGTCTCTTCTGAAATGTAGGTCGTTGTTTTGTTTGTTGTCGTCGGCGGTAGGCATGTTCTCGTAATCTTTAAATCCGTAGAAGCAGGACCAGGCACGTCCGAAAATGTCGTGTGTCCTTCCCGGCACCGTTTGATCGCATTTCTTGACGATGTATCCTTCCGCATCGGAGTAGGCGAAAAACTTGCGGCCGTGAATCGTGACCTCGAAGCCCATGTCGTAGACCATGGTCCACGTTCCTTCGTTGTCGAATTCGTCTACTACTATGTTTGGATGTTTCAGCTCCAATTTGTAGGTGTTGTTGACCTGCTCCATTGCCGAACATTCGATCCACTTGTCGGGGCCCGGTTCCGCGATGTGGAAAACCCACTTGCCAACAATGTCGGCACTTCCGCAAAAGCGGGGCGAGGCTCCCTTGACGGTGTAAATAAAATAAAATCCCAGAAACAAATCTTTTAACATTTTCCGCTCTTGTCAACGTTTGATCGATTGAAAGTATGGTCTGACCGCTGAAGCCAGTCTTGTTTATATATTCGGCGAAGAAATGCCACTCGTTTTTGAGTTGTTGGGTAATTAGCTGTAGTCCATCCATCCTTGTTATATAATTAGTTGTACGTTTGTTTCTTTCACGGAAGACTAGATTAAAGCGGTACAAAATCTAGGATTGAGTATAACATTTTCACCCATAAGCATGAGACTGTCACTGTATTTGACCCGATTGGATGCATCATGTGTCATGTACCATAACTAAAAATTTGCATACATTTACAATCATGGTTTACTAGCCAGTCTTAGTTTCAGAAGTCTTCTGGTGTTTATTAGGAATGAATAGTTTTATTATTTTATAAAACAAATTCTTTTTTTCGGACGTAACACTTTCACTGTTTGTTAAGCCTGGCGAATGATTTGTTTAATTCTGTAAATATAAGGCTTAAGTAACTTTTATATTATAAACCATTTCGGGATCGATAATGTTCAGACTGAAATTAGGTCCATTATTCGCCGACTTAATTGAGCATGTAACAGTTCATCCTAGATTTTGTACCGAAGGGTTCCAGTTTTGTCAAAATGTAAACAACAGCTAAAACTAATTATTCCCTATGAATCGAACTATAATCATCTGACAACTTAAGAATGAATAAGATTTCTCTACGCGAAAACAAGACTCGTTTGAACAGGGCGGTACTTTTACACGCCTTTAATTATATAGAACTATTTATTGACCGGACAAATTTGTGACCAACTCTGGCCTCTGGGTTACAAGTTAGTACAAGAACACATTTGACGTGCTAAATATTGGATGTAAATATTTAAATAAAGTCTTTGACATTATTTAAAACAGTTCAATATTATTTGCATAGCAGGCTAGACATTTTAATGCATTTTTAGCACCTTGCTAAAGTTGGACCATCTTATTACATCAAAGCTATATGCTGTTGGGGTCGTTCCAGAGTGATTTAATAAATTGAGGGAACTCTGCTCTATCATGGACTCCTTGATATATAGCGAAGAGTCCTAGACTCCTAGATATACGTTTACGTAAGAGTCTATGAATTTACTTATTTTAAGGAGACAAAGGCTTTATACAAAGGCTTATGCAATGATGTTAATGTTTATGGCTGATGAGTTTCCCGAGTAGCGAAATCGAGCACGAATCAATAATGGACTCATGAATTTATTTATATTTAGGTGAAAACCTGGTGCACATATACATCGTCAACAATTATTTATCTATATTATGGAATCGGTGGTTTATTTCAACTTTGAAGAGCCACTGTTTACTAATAGAACAAAAAATTTTATTGGAAGGTTTCTTGTAAGAAGTGAACGTGAACAATACTCACTAAAGAGGCGGTTGATAATTAAGTTTTCTGTCTGCCGTAAGGAATTCTAGTAAGCCTTCGTTATGAAGACGATATAAATAACTACAGATCATGTCCATGTGCCTGTTTTTAAACTGGAACAAGAAATTCCAGCAGAAGAAATAAGGTCTCCTCAGAGTGCCTGCGTGGCTGTAAGAGAGTTTAAGACTCGGTAAATAAGCGGCTAATAAACCCCATTTTAAGTTTTATTTCGTTACTTTCTTAGTGTGGAGCAGATGTTTTCAGTGGAATCGGGTGGTCTGGATGAGTAGCTTTTTTATCAAAGAGTGTAAAATGGCGCCGCAAGTGAGAAAGCATAAGTTGAAAAGTGATTTTTTTCCAGGAATAGATTTGTTGATTAATTGAAAAACAGCTATTAGCAATATTTATATATTTTTACCTAGAATCTCGCGTAGAAGATGACAGCTTTCTATTGTCTCAGGAAGAAATCGACCATAAATGGCGTCACGGATTTTAAAGGGGGGGGGGGGGGGTCGGGTCAAGCATTTGGGACGAGGGCGGTCTGAAAAATGTAACGTCGCATTTAAAAATATTATAGCTATTATTTAAATACGTTAAATAAACAGACAATTTAAACATTAATTATTAAACAACACTAATTTTAATTAATTTAAATTTTATTCAACAATTTTATAATTATACAAACGTCCTTGGGGGTTTAAAAACGTCTGAAAGTGTTTTTTTTAGATAGGGTCAGAGAATTGTGGCGTCGTATTGGTCTAGTCTGACTTTTTATGACGGGGGGGAGGGCTCAAAAAATAGCAAAAATTGGGTGACGTCATTTATGGACGGGCCCGAAGTGAATTGGCAAGTTCCGTTTTGTCGTAAAAATGGCTGATATTGTGTCTGTTTTCTACGACAAATGTTACGTGAAGGTGGTCAATAATGTTTACTATTTCTACAATCTAGGGGGGGGGGGTGCTAGTGTAGTACAGCTAACTAATGCAAGCCTAGAGTAGTTGTGTTCTAGCTACTGCGTTCACAGAAAAATATCTAACGTTTTTAGTTTTTGGTATTTAAATGCAAGATTTTTTCTTTGCTGTTCCTACAAAACCGATTGATTAAACTCTAATTTAGTTTTCGATAATGCAGTACTTCACTCCTGTAGGTAATGTTGCGTCGATGGCTGTTTACTGATGATGACAATATGTTGATATATACAGGCTGCTTTGACTGAGTGGGGAGCTATCATTTGACCTTAGACCCATAAGCCGGAAAAATATTGCAGCTTAGTTGCCGAATATATCGTGGCTAATAAGAGGACTGTGACAAAGAACTTTTTTTGTGTCACTTACTACAAAATCAACGATTTTTGGTATCACAATATTGTGTTTAATACTTCTGGACATATATAAAAGTAAATTTCTAAAACGACGGGGGAATGTCTGCTTTTGTATACTTTTTTACCTGACCTTCTTTCTATGATACGTTGACCCGACCCTTTAACTCCTGAGAAAGTGATCCGACCCGCCGACCTTACTCGTACCGAATAAATTATTAACAGGTCGTTATATTAATACGAAATATTGATTAACTGGAAACTCTTTTTTATATAATAAAATGCTATTAAAATCAATTTGGGTTTGTATATATAAACTCTCTTTAATCAAAAAATGGGGATAGTCTTGATCCACCATACGAGTCAAAATTCTGGGCCCGACTTTTGGACTACTCTGGTCCACACTAATGGAGCCCTGACAAACGAGTGTAACCAGGCCCGTATTTAGAAATTGTTTTCGGGGGGGGGTTCAAAATTTTCCTCTATCAGGGAATGTAACACAGAGACCATAGACATAAAATTTTGTTCTTAAATCACATTAAAATTGCAATTTTTAAGGGTATTTTATATTATCCTAGCACATTTGTTCTTATTTTACACCGATTTTATATTTTTCATGATTTCGGGGGGGGGGGGGGGGTTGAACCCGTAAACTCCCCTAAATACGGCCCTGAGTGTAACTATATATAGATTTACTTGAAGGTATTTAATTGCGTTAAATTTTATGTCTGCATTTACTAGAAAAGAAACAACGCTTCGATTTAAAAGTTTTTTTACATGCTAAAACATTCAACAAACAGTAGATTTTATTTTTAGTTCGCTCGCTGCAACATCACAATTATCAACATTACAGCCTTTAAAACGTTCAAATACAAAAAATAACATCAAAATATGGGAAATGATTGTACAGCTGAGTTTTCTATGGCCAGTTCGTTGGTTCCTCTTTTGATCCTGAAGTAGCCTCCTTCGCCCCACCACTTGCCCCAGCTGTTCTTGACAATCCAGTACTTCATGCCGGTCGGCTTGTCCACTCCGTAACCGACGATGAGGACAGCGTGATCGGCGTATTTGTAAGGTTTGAATTCGTTTACCGAGTTACTTCTGTGGTAGATTCCTCCTCTGTATTGAGAAAAATCACCACTGGCGTCAAATGCTACGACAATCGGGCCGTGTGAAACAAGCGCAATTTTCATCAGGTCCTCATTGCACGCTCCATAGTAACCTCCGATGTATTCATACTTAGTGAAGTAGTACTTTGTGCAATTGGCTCTCCCTTCCAGCGAGCAATTCGTTTTCGAATAGTGATAAGGATTGCAGCTTTCTTCGATCAATCCGTAATCTTCAGCATATTTTCCAGCTGTCAAGTAGGGAAATCCACCACCACAGCCATCTGAGTAAGGACTGCAGTCTAAAACATCTTGCGGGGAGAGTCTCACATCTATCTTGTTTTTTGTGGCGACTTTCAATCTGGATTCCGCCATGGCGACCGAGGAGAAAGCGTAGCAACTTCCGCAAAATTGTTGGTCACGCACCGGAGTAACATAGCTCACGCCACTGACGTTTCTCCAGTCGAATTCTTCTGGAAGGTTGGAAGAAATCTCTCTAACTTCCATGCTTGACGGGGCGGGACGACGGACGGGAGATCTATGTTTCGAGCCTCTAAGCATTTTCATCTGTTTGTTTGTCTTGTTATCGAATTCTTCGTACTTTTTAGCGAACCACAGTAGCGAACTGTCTTCGTTGATTTTGTTGATGAGTGACATGTCGTTGTTGAAGAGCTCGTCGTCTTTTAAGTTATTTTCGTGGACATCATTATTCTTCATTTTTTCTTTTTTTGGCGCAACGGTGTCCTTTGTTCCGTAGAAGCAAGACCAGTCTCTACCGAAAACGTCGTGAGTCCACCCGTTGGTGGTTTGATTGCACTTTCTATAGATCACTCTTTCGCCTTCAATTTCGTAGTCTGAGAAAGCAAGAAATTTGCGACCGTGAATGACCACCTCGAAGCCGGAATCAATCACCATGGTCCACGTTCCCTCGTTGTTGAGCTCGTCTACGACGATGTTGGGATACTTCAGCTCCAGTTGGTATGTCGACTTCACGGGTCCGACTTCTGTGCAGTTGATTGATTCGTTATGGCCGCCTTCTCCGATGTGGAAAGTCCATTTTCCCCGGATATCTTCATACAAGCAGCCGTACGGCTCCTCACTTTTAACGACGTAAATAAAACAACAAAGCAAAAGCACAGACTTCCACATTTTCGCACCGAGTAATCTTGAGCCCTCCGTTGCTGAGTTTTATAGTAATTTTTTAATCACATGACTTTATTGTTGAATAGCTGCTTGTAAGCCTCGAAGATGCAAATTAGTGTGGTTTTTTGTACTCCCTCTTCAGCACGTGATTTGGAGTGGCTATGTTTATAGGGCTGGTAGCTTTTTAATGAAAGTTCGTCCCCTTGAATAGCATATGATATATCACGTTCGTGAAATCATAGGTAATATGATATTAATTAAGAGTTATTAATTAAGAGTTTTTATGAGTTTTTCTTTAGCATCTCTTATTTTAATACTCGGAAGTTAACAATGTTCACTATCTTAGCTACTGAAAGATTTCGATAAGAGTATTTATATTTTACTGGGTTTTAGGACAAAATGTCATCGGACAAAATGTCATCGGACAAAATGTCATCGAACAAAATAACACGAAAAAAATGTTGTGAGGAAAAAATGTCGATGGACAAAATGTCGTGAACAAAATGTCACGGACAAAATGTCTTGGACTAAATGTAACGGACAAAACTTAAACGTTGTGAACAAAACGTAGTGAACAAAAAGTCACACGACATTTTGTCCGGTCACCATTTTACTGAAATAGTTCAGTTTTTTTTCCAGCGCTACAGCGTCATTTTATGTATTTTGTGAATGCTGGAAAATTTTAAAAAGTAAACCATTCTAGATGGTTTGTTTTCATAAATCAACACATTAGAGAAGTTTGGCATTGTTTTGGGGAGTTTAAAGAATACAAGTATTATGTAGTTCTCAGAAGGTGTATTCAGTTTTTTTTTATATAATTTACACGTGATATAGCACGGGCGGTGCATGTATTTTTTGGCACACCACGTGTATTTAGCGATTTAAGTTCCGAAAAACAGCAGATGCCTAAAATCGCTTGTAGGACCGCTGGACCATTTAAAAAGAAAATTTTGACAAGGGGGATCTTGAATGTATTTAGAAGTACATTTTTTTAATAGTTCTATTACAGGCTCACAAAGTGGCATTAAGACATGACAAAACAATTTAAAAATAGAATTTTATTTAGTTATCAAAAAAAATTGTTTGAATATATAAATTGTGTGAAGTCTCAATTTAAAATATTGGAAATGTTTGCACAGCAGAGCTTTCGATGCCGCATTCGTTATTTCCTCTTTTGATCCTGAAGTAACCTTCTTGTCCCCACCAGCTACCCCAGCTGTTTTTGACGATCCAGTACTTTGTGCCAGATGCTCTATCGACTCCGTAACCGACGACAAGAACTGAATGAGAAACATTGAAATATGGGTTGAAATTTTCCGGATGAGTTGTATGCGAGTAAATTCCACCCGCATAATTCCAGAAGTCATTATATGTCTTGAGTTCAACAACGATGGGCCCGTGATTGACCAGAGCTATTTTCATGAGATCCTCATTGCAGGCTCCGTAATAGCCGCCGATGTATTCGTAGCCTGTGAAATAGTACTTTGTGCAGTTGGCTCTAATTTCTGCCCGGCACTCTGATGGCCTTTGTAGATAAGGAGTGCAGTTTTCTTCAACCATGCCATGATCTTCTGCGTATTTGCCAGCTGTCAAATAAGGTAATCCTCCGGAACATCCTTGAGAATAACGATTGCAGTCAAGAACGTCTTGTGGGGAGAGTGTGACATTAATCTTGTTCTTTGTAGCAACTCTTAATCTTGCTTCGTTCATGCCTGCGGATGCAACAGCATAGCAGCTTCCACATGAACCCTGGAAAATCACCGGCGAGACGTAATTTTTACCACTGACATTTCTCCAATCAAATTCTTCTGGAAGTTGGGCTGAAATTATTTGGATCTCCATCGAAGCTGGTGCAGGTGTTGGTCGGTTCTTGTGAAAGTTGTTGCCTCCCATCATTTGCATTTGTTTGAGTGTCATATTTTCGAATTCTTTGTAGCTTTTGGCGTACCAGTGAACTGACGGATCGTTGTTTATTTTTTCAATGAGAGTCAAGTCGGATTTAAAGAGCTCGTGTTCATCGTGATGGTTTTCGTGGTGCGATTTCTCGACAACTCGGTTAATCTGTTTTCCTTGGCTTTCCTTGATACCGTAGTAGCAAGACCAATCTCTTCCAAGCACATCGTGAGTCCAGCCGCTTAAGGTTTCGTTGCAAAAGCTCACATCTTTGTCGTCGTATTTTGAGAACGCGAAAAATTTTCGACCATGAATTATAACCTCGTATCCTTCGTTGTAGATCATTGTCCAAGTACCTTCGTTACCGAATTCGTCGGTAACAGTGTTAGGGTATTTCAGCTCCACTCTGTAAGTTGTTTTAAATTTCTGAGGCTGGGAACAGTCAATCCACTGGTCATGACTACTTTCTCCAATGTGGAATGTCCATAGTCCACGGATGTCTTCGTATAGACACTGAGCAGGAGTGTCAGCTGAAACAGAGTATAACAAGTAGATTACTACAATACTATATTTCAACATAGTTCCTAATTTGATGGATTGAACCGAAGCTGCTAAATTTCACCTTTTGTTTCTACGATATATGATAATATCTTGCTAACTAATCATTTGACGATTGCTTGCTAACCTCACGTGTCAGCTCTTTTATTTGAACACTCACATCGATCATTTACATTGACTTTAAGAGCATGCATTTGTCAAAGCCTTACAAACGGCTGAAAAATATTTAAATTTGCACTATTATTTGTTCCAAAGGTTTTCACTTTATTATGAATTGAATTTTACACGTTCTAATTTTATTGAAAGTTTTTTTTCGCACCTTCGACCTGAGTTTTGTCAATGATGAATGCCCACTACCAAGAAGAATTCTTATGTTGTTTAAATTGGATATATTTGGGATAAAATTTAACAAAAATTTGCTTTAAAAATAATTTTGAATCCTTAGTCGTATCAAGATTGATATTTTAACTCTGAAATGTATCTCACACACGTATCTTGATGGTGGATCTCACACACAATTACTTGTTCTGATTCACTTTAAATAGATAAACGTTATGTTATCAATTATACAAATGAATTATTGTTTGACGATCCTCAAAGCTTGTGAAAGTTTATTTTAGTGTAGGGGAGATGGGGGCTTTTTGATCTCTTTTGAGGTTTTTTGGTGATAACAGTCAAGCCGTTCAAAAAAAATCTACTTTTTTTTTTTAATTACAGAGAGGAACATCTCTTCTATGTATTCAATTAAGTTTGACATTTTATAATGTAAGAGAACTATTTTTAAATTGAACTTTAGTGCAAGCCCTAAAAAAGATCAAAGTGCCCCGCATATGGGGCACTATGATCCCCCCATGGGGCACATTGATCCTAGGTAAAATTCAGTACGATCCCACATCCAGTTCTCTCAAAAAACACATGAAAACAGGTATAATAGCTTTTATTAATAATAATAATCATTAAAGTTATATAAATTCAACACATGTTAGGAAAAATAGATAAACCTACTGCAAAGACCAAGTGACGACTGGCTCGAGCGGTCCCGCCATGATGAATTGGGTCTGGAAGTTTACAAACAATATCATCCTTTTCAAATTGGAATAAGTCATCATTTGCACAAATGAAATTAAATGATGATGTCCTCTACCTTTTTAGAAACTTTATTAATAATTCACCATCTTCTGAAAATATTTCATCACTTCAACAGGTGTTGTACCTCGCTCTGTCTTTCGCTAACGATTTCTAACCATTGTAAAAACCTAAAAAGAAAACGAATTGCGTTTTTGCAATAACAATAATAGAAAATATCAAATTATAGGACTACACTAAACCTACAATGCCCGGAGAATGCGTACATTTAGTATCCTAGTACAAGGGGCACTTTGATCAACAGATCAACGTACCCCATATTGGTACAGATCAAAGAGCCCCTATGACATGGACCACGCTATAAATGGCGATATCTCATCAATAAATGTTGTTTGAGAATTAAAGTATGCAATAAAATAAGCCTTAGACATGCGTTTATACAATCCAAAATTAATTTTCCCGAAAAAATGTTTATTTAATTTGTAATTACAGAAACTCAACTGTTGTGAAGATGTACTTTTCTCCGGTCAAATCAAACTTTCGTATTTATCAACTTTCAGCGGCGGATTGTTGAAAAGGAAATAGGACTAAAAATAGAACGGAAACAAATACAAACAATAAACAATTTTTTTAATTTTTTTAATTTAGAAATTATTACGTTATTGCCAAAAGATCAATGTGCCCCAGAGATCAAAAAGCCCCCATCTCCCCTACTTTAAAACTATTAATATGCTAAAAACGTCGTTAATCAAATGACCAAACTAATGTAATTAAATTTAAATTAGACTCAATTAAAGACTTATTTTCAATATAGGGAGTGACATCTGTGAATAACGATTAGTTTTGTTGCCCTTCTTTACTGAAACCCAACAACAGCTTTTCTTAAAAATTTACTTTTATTTAATTTTTCATATTTCTTCTGCTTTATTAAATCATCATTTTTAAGATATAAATATAAATTTTTACTTCTATGCATATTTCTATTATAATACCTCATAAAGCCAATTAAAAAACTATTCAGGAGAGTTGAAAAACTAAAAGATTTGATAAAAAAAACTACACATTACGAGAACAGTTTTATTTACAGGTATTAAAACCAATAGTCATCTTTAGAATGTGCCCAGTATATTTTCTGGACTCTAATTTTGTGGAGATCTAATATTAAATATTCCCACCATATGTAATAATTAAGTAACAATCGATCAATAAACATTAAAAAGTAATATGCTGTGACAGTTGGCAGTGCTTCAGAAATTATTATTCAAAAAACTCCATTACCGCGGTCGGTATTACCTTGTCAGTCAGTTGTGTCTTGCTATTTCAATTAAACGTAATTAAAAATTTGGAAACATCATTTAAATTGTTTACAACAACCAAAACTATCAATTTTGAATGATACATTTTCTAATGTTCACTTTTATTATACGGAAACACTGAAGTAAAAAAAAAACGACATAATGTTTAAAAAAATTATTAAATTTCATTTAACTACTAAATTACAATTCTTTTTGTGTACAATAAAATAAAATGTCGAATAGTTATTAGAAAGTCACAATTTAAAATATTGGAAATGTTTGGACAGCAGAGCCTTCAATGCCGCATTCATTGTTTCCTCTTTTAATCCTGAAGTAGCCATGTTCTCCCCACCAGTTACCCCAGCTGTTTTTGACGATCCAGTACTTTGTGCCAGATGCTCTATCGACTCCGTAACCGACGATAAGAACAGCATGATCAATCTCGATAAATGGATTGAAGTTTACCTGATGAGTGTGCGAATAAATTCCTCCTCTGTAATGTTGAAAGTCGTCGTAAATTTTGAAATCCACAGCGATTGGGCCGTTATTAACGAGAGCTATTTTCATAAGATCTTCATTGCAGGCTCCATAATAGCCGCCGATGTATTCGTAGCCTGTAAAATAGTACTTTGTGCAGTTGGCTCTGACCTTTGTCGGACACTCTAATTGTGCCATTTCTTTATAGGGAGCGCAGTTTTCTTCAACCATGCCATGGTCTTCTGCGTATTTACCAGCAACCAAATAAGCAAATCCTCCTCCGCAACCTTGGGAATAACGACTGCAGTCAAGAATGTCTTGTGGAGAGAGTGTGACGTTAATCTTGTTCTTTGTAGCAACTCTTAGTCTTGCTTCGTTCATGCCGACGGATGCGAAGGCATAGCAGCTTCCACACGCACCCTGGGGTCTTACTGGTGAGACGTAATTTTCACCGCTGACATTTCTCCAATCAAATTCTTCTGGAAGTTGAGCTGAAATCATCTTGATTTCCATCGAAGCTGGTGCAGGTGTTGGTCGGTTCTTGTGAAAGTTGTTGCCGCTCATAGTTTTCATTTGTTTGATTGTCATCTTTTCGAATTCTTTGTAGCTTTTGGCGTACCAGTGTATTGACGGATCGTTGTTTATTTTTTCAATGAGAGTAAAGTCGGTTTTAAAGAGCTCGTGGTCATCGTGATGGTTTTTGCAGGGCATTTTCTCGACAATGTGGTTTACCTGTTTGTTTTTGCCTTCTTTGATACCGTAGTAGCATGACCAATCTCTTCCAAGCACATCGTGAGTCCAGCCGTTGAGCGTTTCGTTGCAAAAACTCACATCTTTGTCGTCGTATTTTGAGAACGCGAAAAATGTACGACCATGAATTATAACCTCGTATCCTTCATTGTAGATCATTGTCCAAGTTCCCTCGTTACCGAATTCATCGGTAACAATGTTGGGATATTTCAGCTCTACTCTGTAAATTTTATTAAATTTTTGAGACGTTGAACAGTCGATCCACTGGTCGTGACTGCTCTCTCCAATGTAGAAAGTCCATTTTCCACGTACGTCTTCGTAGAGACACTGAGCAGGAGTGTCCGCTGAAACTGAATATAAAAAGTAGATTAACGCTATACTATATCTTAGCATGACTGCAAATTCATAAACTGAACAAAAGCTGCTAAATCTGGAACTTTTTCATTGGACTTATATAAGGCTAACTAGTCATATGACCATTGCTCATTGACATGTAACGCCTTATATTTTAACACTTGTATCTATGCACGTGGATTATTAACATTGACCATAAGAGCATGCATTTTTATGAGCTAATCAAATGCCTCACGAGTATGTAAATATTGTCTAATATTTTTATCAATTGCTTGTACTCTATTTTGGATCTAACATGCTTATGACTAATCTAATAATTTTTGTTTTTTGTATAAGAGTAATGTGGGTTTTTTCAATCATAATTTTTGACAATTTAAAAAAGATTTATTTGTTTTTAAACTGAATAGATTTTGAAAAGAAGTAAATGTTAACCAGTGTCGAGATAAAAACAAATAAAAAGTATTGGAGAATGGAAGGCTTTGTTTTTCAACTTGAAAATGGACATTAAAGGACAGTTTCGTTTACATAAATTAAGACATATAGTAACCTTTTTAAGTCTGACAAGTGACAAGTATTTTCTAGACTCTAGTTAATTTTGTAGAAACCTTCGATTAGATATTGTGACCATATCTAATAGTTAGTGAATCTTTCCGTATCACTTAAAGGTTTTCAAGTTTTTTATATTGTATGGAAGAAATGGAGACAAACATTATGTTCTACAAAAGTATCGAGGTTTATTCAATCACAAACTTTTAAAGTTTTTAATTTTGGTACAATAAACGTATCCTAAAAAAACAACAAATATAAAACTGTAGGAAGTCACAATTTAAAATATTGGAAATGTTTGCAATGCAGAGCTTTCGATCCCGCATTCGTTATTTCCTCTTTTGATCCTGAAGTAACCTTCTTCTCCCCACTCGCCACCCCAGCTGTTTTTGATGATCCAGTATTTCGTGCCAGATGCTCTATCGACTCCGTAACCGACTAGAAGAACAGAATGATCAGTCTCGATAAATGGATTGAAGTTTTCTTGGTGGTTCGTGTGTGAATAAATTCCTCCTTTGTAATGGTGAAAATCTGGGTAAATTTCAAAGTCCACAGAGATTGGTCCATGATTGACCAGAGCTATTTTCATGAGATCTTCATTGCAGGCTCCATAATAGCCGCCGATGTATTCGTATCCTGTGAAATAGTACTTTGTGCAGTTGGCTCTAACATCTGTCGGACACTCTAAATGTTGCATTGCTCTGTAAGGAGCGCAGTCTTCTTCAACCATGCCATGGTCTTCTGCGTATTTACCAGCAGTCAAATAAGGTTCTCCTCCTCCACAGCCTTGAGAATAACGATTGCAGTCAAGAACATCTTGTGGGGAGAGTGTAACGTTAATCTTGTTTCTTGTAGCAACTCTTAGTCTTGCTTCGTTCATGCCTGCGGATGCAAAGGCAAAACAGCTTCCACAAAAACCTTGTTGTCTTACTGGCGAGACGTAATTTTCACCGCTGACATTTCTCCAATCGAATTCTTCTGGAAGTTGGGCTGAAATCATTTTGATCTCCATCGAAGCTGGTGCAGGTTTTGGTCGGTTCTTGTGAAAGTTCTTGCCTCCCATCATTTTTATTTGTTTGAGTGTCATCTTTTCGAATTCTTTGTAGCTTTTGGCGTACCAGTGTATTGACGGATCGTTGTTTATTTTTTCAATGAGAGTAAAGTCGGTTTTAAAGAGCTCGTGGTCATCGTGATGGTTTTCGTGTTGCGATTTCTCGACAACTCGGTTGATCTGTTTTCCTTGGCTTTCCTTGATACCGTAGTAGCATGACCAATCTCTTCCAAAAACATCGTGAGTCCAGCCGTTTAAGGTTTCGTTGCAAAAACTCACATTTTTGTCATCGTATTTTGAGAACGCAAAAAATTTTCGACCATGAATTAGAACCTCGTATCCGGAATTGTAGATCATTGTCCAAGTACCTTCGTTACCGAATTCATCTGTAACAGTGTTGGGGTACTTCAGCTCCACTCTGTAAGTTGTTTTAAATTTCTGAGGCTGGGAACAGTCAATCCACTGGTCATGACTACTTTCTCCAATGTGGAATGTCCATTGTCCACGGATGTCTTCGTAATAACACTCTACAGGGATGTCTGCCGAAACTGAGTATAAAAAGTAGATTAACGCTATACTATATTTCAGCATGATTCTAGATTAGTGAGCTGAATCGATGCCGCTATATCTCATATTTTATTGTTAAGGTTAAATACATGTTACTAGTCATATGACAATAGCTTACGCACATGCTTTATAATTAACTAGTGGTTTTGCCCGTCCCAAGGACGGATGTTTTAACATTACGGTGAACATTGGATATATTTTATGAATTAATATAAGTTAATTAAATTATTTGTTATTTATTTATTTATAACATTACAATGAAAATTTAGACAGTTAATTTGAATGAAGGAAAAAAATCTGGAGAACTTAATTAATGAGTTTAAATGATCCACGTGCGTTGTTTTGTTTGTTTCTAAATTAGTTAGGTTGGGTCAAAAATCAGTGTAAATCAGTGTCAAAGTGTTTTTATGACTGTTGTGTCAAATTTTATTCTTTAACTTTAAATAGTTCTTTATTTGCGACGCATTAATGAATGTTTGACGATTCTTAAAAGTTTATATTTATTTTTCAGTTTATGTTGGGGCGCCCTTTTAAATGATTGACATTTAAGAGATAATAAAATTACTGAAAATTTTAGCTAATTAAAATACATTTTAGGAGTCGTTACCGAAGAGTTATTGTTATGCTGGTAATCAGCATATGCAGACCGAAGCATCGTATTTTTGTTGAGGAAATGTGACGGTAGGTAAGCCAGTGATTTTGAAAAACCTGTGACTGCTTTTGGTGACAAAGTCTTTCAAGTTCTTGAAGCTCAACAGCGTAGGATTATCAGTTATGCTCTTCAAAAAATGTTTGCACCATGTGTTGCTGGTTATGGACCATTAAACGTTTTGTATCATTGAAGATTACGCTGTCAAAAAAGCAACCAGTTTGATCACAAATATGCTAGGGTCTCTTTCGTTGTGATCTGAGAAACTGCTTGATTCTGTATCTTGTATTTGCCGATCTCTTTGATTAGCTGAATATCAACAAACGGTGCTTTAAATTAGGCCTTGACATATTGAGTTGCTGTGAAGAGACACGCGTTTTAGTATATGTTTTATACTTGTTTTACTTGCTGTAAATTAAATCTCTTATACTTGAATTTTGAATTTAAACGGAAATGAATTTTCATTATGTCTGAACTTTTAAGTTTTTAGTTTTTGCAACATGGAACATTCAGATGCCCAAATGAAATTTGAAAACACCGCAAAAGACCTACGTATCTCATACTTAATATTATATTTTTTAAGTTAATTAAGCAAAATTAGTTCAATGTGTATGTGTTTTCGTCTGAAAGACGTTTCTTGGCAATATTTTAGTGGGGTAGTTAGTCAGAAAATTTGTTCGATTACAAGATTTATCCTTGGCACACACACAACTAGTGAAATTAAATGAAAACGCGTTAAACATTGTTTCCTAGTTTTTATACTTATTAATTGATTGCATTTGCCTAGAATGTCACTTTTTTGTTCTATTTCACTAAAAACGAAAACAGCGATAATTGGAACTAGTTTTTTATTCGATAAGGAAGGTGTTAAGAATTTATTAGATGTCTTTTTAGGGGTTTTTTTATTTCTGATTTTTAACATAACATTTATAAACTAACTGTTACTTTTTATTTTTCTCAAGTTTTAAACATTTTTCATTGTTTGAGAATACTGAAGAAAACGATACGGTTTTTAAGACTGACACAATTCATCATATTTAATTTATAATCGAAAAGCAATGAATTTAGGTTTATTTGTATCGTCAAGACTTTAAAAATAATCAAAATATAGGGAATGCTTGCACTGCATTGCTTTCGATAGCGCATTCATTCTGGCCTCTGGCAATACGGAAGTAGCCCTTTTCTCCCCACTTTTCTCCCCAACTGTTTCTGACAATCCAAAACTTTTTCCCGGTCGGTTTGTCGACGCCGTAGCCGACAATGACGACAGCGTGGCTGGTTGGCTGATACGGGTTGTATTTACTTTGGAGATTAGTGTGTTCGTAAATGCCTCCCGCGTAGCTGTGGAAATCACTATATATTCTATACCCAACAGACAGTGGACCGTTATTGACCAGGGCTATTTTCATAAGATCTTCATTGCAAGCGCCGTAGTAGCCGCCGATGTATTCGTAATCTGTAAAGTAATACCTTTTGCATTGGCTTCTCTTTTCTGGTGAGCATTTGGACTCTGTTGCTCTATAGGGACTGCAATCTTCTGCCACTAGGCCGTAGTCCTCGGAGTATTTGCCGCCAACCATATAGCTGAATCCACCCTCGCAGCCTTGAGAATATGGACTACAGTCGAGGACATCTTGAGGTGCCAGTTTTACCTGTAGCGTGTTTTTTGAAGCAACTCTTAATCGGATCTCGTTCATGCCCAGAGATGCAAAAGCGTAACAGCTGCCACAACTTCCCTGGTCTCTCACGGGTGGTACATAGTTTTCACCGTTAACATTTCTCCAATCGAACTCTTCTGGAAGTTGACTGGATAGCTGTTTGACCAGAGGACTGGCTGGAGCTGGCTCTTGAGCCAAACCGTCAGAACTTCCACCTGACATTCTTCTTATATCTCGTATTGTTAACTTCTCGAATTCGTCGTATTTTTTGGCTTTCCAGAGCAGTGACTTATCGTTGTTAATTTTTTCAATGAGAGACAAATCGTTTTTGAAAAACTTACTTTCGTCTTCTTTGTTCGGTGTGTTCAATTGGATAGCTTTTCGGTTTTGGAGTGCTTTTAAGAATTGCGATGGCTTCTGTTGGACTTCGTCTTTCTTGCCATAGTAGCAAGCCCAGTCGCGTCCAAATACGTCGTGGGTCCAGCCTGGAAGAGTTTCGCTGCAGATGCTGGTGAACTTCCCGTTGTCTTCGACATACTTTGAAAATGCAAAGAACTTTCTACCGTGGATGATAACTTCGAAACCCTGATCGCGAGTCATAGTCCAAGTTCCTTTGTTGTCGAACTCGTCCACGACGATGTTCGGATATTTCAATTCCAGCTTGTAGGTTGATTTGACATCACCCATTGTCGAGCAGTCAACGTGTTCATTGAAGCCTCCTTGTCCTATATGAAAGGTCCATTTCCCTCTTACATCCTCGTAGAGACAGTGAACTGGAACATCTGCCAAGGTTTTCGACGCGAAACAACAAAACAACGCCAAATATTTCCACATCTTTCTGTTTGCTTGATATTACGCGAAACTGACGCAAACTCGAGCAAGTACTATACTTTTAAGCTGTCATTTACTTTGCGTTATCTGTTATTCTGTAACGAGGACACATTGTTCTTAAAATGTAGATAATAGTACAGCTTATGCCTAAGATAATCTCAGCCTTATCCTTGCGGATGTTGTTTCAATTGATGCTCAAAAGTTGACGCGGCGTGTTTTTTGGCTTTAAGATGATTCACAGCTGATTTCATAGTTGTACAATTTATTGTTAGTACGTTGAAATTATATGTCTGTTTCTGTAAGATAATTGCTTTACTTTCTAATATATTTGGTTTAAAATGTAACACTATGAATGTTCTCTATAAGTTGTATATTGGTATTTCATTGATATTTCTGAAAACTTTGTAATGCTTTTAAATATTTTCACATTAAGAGATTTGTAGTCGAACTTTGATTCTCGGCTGATTTGCGATTTGCTATCAAGCTGATAAATTTAAGCCATTTTTCTTAAATGGGACTATCTTGTTATGCAATTAGATAATTGCAATCTAATTGTGGTTAAAAGTGCTTGATAAAAGGAAATAGCATCTTCAGATTGAAAGCCGTTGTTAAGAAGAACTAGTGAGTGCCTAAATACGAAGCGCTATGAAAAAAGTAGGAACACTTGTTGTATTAGAGCTACAAAACGCACTGTTTACGAAAATAATTATTAAATTTACTTTTGCATTATAAATTATTTTTCCAGGAATAGAGTGAGCTTATATTCTCTATATACAGAATGAAATAAAATTTAAATTTTTTTATTGAAACATAGGCCGTTTTCTCAGAACAAACTATCTCAAAATAATTTTTTAAGTGCGGCGATAGGTTTATTTTTGTGTGTAGGGGCAAGTAGAACACAACCTTTTATATGCTGATACCCCTGTGAACGGAATTCTCATTTAATGCGAAGCTCTTTATTGACGGGTTCCGTTTCTATACAGGCTCCCTGACAAACGTTTTTTTTTATTTGTGAATACATTAAAAAAAAGTGAATTAAGTTTGCAAAAAAAATGACGTTTTTAAAAAACGCATAACAGAAAAATTGAAATGTTACTTTAAACTGAAAATACTCAAATAATTCTTTGTTTTTTTATTCACTCATTTGTATTTAACATTGTTCGATAACTAAAAATGTATTTTATCAATTCAATTTCATATTTGCAAACTCTTAAACTGTTCTATAAGATTCTTAGTCGAGATTTTACTATATTATATTTTTAAATAGTTTAAATAATTTGTTACCCACTATTTAAGAGAGTGGCAAATCATAATTTAATGTTTGTATATAGTAATTACACCTTCTCTTATCTAGGCATAGTTAGCATTAAGCGAGACGGAGTTGATTCAATGGTACCTATTTGTACATGTTTTAATAACTTCTGCTTCTTATATCAGACCAAAACACATCGATTTATTTGTTATGGCTATACAAATATTTCGACGTTTCCAATTTCAAATATTTTTAAAAATCATGTTTCTTTATAAATAATTTTCCATAATTGTGTTTTTTTATTCATAATAACACCAACAAATCAAGTCATGAACATGTGAATGTCGAATTTATTAAAACAAATTGAAAAAGTTATATTTTTATGAAAATAAATCTTGCTGATAAATCTTTTAAAGAAATAGATAATTTGATAAAGTCAGTACTGATTCGACAAGCCAAAAAACAATATTAAAAAAATCACTGCCCATATTATTCCAGTTTAAAATATTGGGAAAGACTCGACGGCCTTGGTTTCGATGGCACAATCGTTGGTTCCTCGGATTATTCTGAAATAACCTCCCTCTCCCCATCCACTGCCCCAACTGTTCTTGACGGTCCAGAATTTTTTGCCACTCTCTTTGTCTACACCATAACCGACGATGACAACGGCGTGATTGACTTCTTGAAACGGGTTGAACTGGCTCTGAAGACCACTGTATTCGTAGATTCCTCCAGCATAGTTGTGGAAGTCACCTTGAACTTGAAAACTAACGGCGATTGGACCGTTGTTGACCAGAGCTATCTTCATGAGATCTTCATTGCAGGCTCCGTAATAGCCACCGACGTATACGTAATCTGTAAAGAAATACTTTTTGCATTTGGCTCTTTTTTCCTGCGAACAGGCGCGATCTGATCCGACGTACGTGTTACATTCTTCTGGGACAAGACCATGGTCTTCTGCGTATTTTCCGCCTATAAGGTAATTGAAACCACCTTCACAGCCTTGGGAATATTCACTACAGTCGACAACGTCTTGACGGGAGAAATTTACTTTGACCTTGTTCTTTGTGGCAATTCTCAATCTGTCTTCGTTCATGCTCAGAGATGCAAAAGCATAACAGCTGCCACAACTAGCCTGGCTCCTGACTGGCGATACATAGCTTTCACCGTTTACGTTTCTCCAATCAAACTCTTCTGGAAGGTCACGCGACTGTTTTCTAACTCGAGGGCTGACCGGGGCTGGTGCTGGTGATGACCCGTCTGATTTTCCACCTGACATCAGTCTCATTTCTTTAATTGTCATCTTCTCGAATTCATCGTATTTCTTTGCCTTCCAAAGAAGTGACTTTTTACTGTTTATTTTATCAATAAGAGACAGGTCGTTTCTGAAGAGTTTATTCTCATCTATGAGTTTTTCTAACTTCTTTAGAACAACTTTTTCGCTCTTCAGTGGTTGCGCTTTTGCAAGTGGAGCCGAGGTTTTGGAACCGTAGAAACACGACCAATCACGACCGAGAACGGTGTGCGACCAGCCGGGGAAAGTCTCGTTGCAGACGCTGATCACTTTGCCATTTTCTGTGAAGTATCTTGAAAAGGCGAAGAATTTTCTACCGCGGATGACAACTTCGAAGCCCTGGTTGTAGATGAGAGTCCAAAAGCCTTTGTTGTTGAATTCGTCTACTGCTACGTCCGGATACTTCAGAGTAACTTTGTACGATGTTTTCACTGATTTCACTGACGAACAGTCAACCAACTCGTTGTAGCCTGCCTCTCCCATATTGAAGGACCATTCTCCCTGGATGTCCTCATAAAGACAGTGAGCAGGGGTGTCTGCTGAAATCTTAGAGACAAAATACAAACACAAAAGAAAGTATTTTAACATCTTGCTTTTAGTTGGTGACCTCTTTCGCCGTCTTATTGTCGTCTCCTGAGCTTTTATACCAGGTTCCGTATGAAGCATTATCTTTTTTATCGCGAGGATATGATTCTTAGCAAGACGAGGTCATCATGTCGTTATTGTTTGTATTATACAGTGAAATCATTAGCTGATATGATATAGTTCGTAAGTCTTATCAGCTTTAAAAAAAATGCTTGAAGCAAATATACTCAACTATTAAATATATTTTAGTTTTAAATCAATAAGTTCTGTTCAAATCCTTAATATTAACTTTACCGTGTGTACTCGCTTGCTCGGTTAATGGCTTGAACCATGCTTTGGGACCCTTTGACGCTTAAAAAACTTTCTTCCCGTTATCCAATCGAGCTAAAACTTGATGCATTAAATTTTTGTCAATGACAATGCATTCTATTAACTTTTTTGATCGATTGGACAACATTTGAATAAGATATGACATTAAATTAATTACCATTTAAAAAAGTACAATTTTTCAGAGAATAATTCCATTAGTTTTTACCAATGCTTTTATTAACTCGTCGGCTCTGTTTCTCTGTCTGTTTCTCTGTCTGTTTCTCTGTCTGTTTCAAATCTTGCAATCAATTTTTGAGTCACTTCCTGATGATAGATTTTTTTCAAATTTTGCATACATGCTCAAGATAGAAGACAATGCAATATTCAATTATTAGTTTTACAATAAGTCAATTAATTTAGTTAATTTTCTTGAGGATTTTATCGAGGGGTTTCTTGAGGGTTTTCTTGAGGGTTTTCTTGAGGGTTTTCTTGAGGGTTTTCTTGAGGGTTTTCTTGACCACAAAACGCTAACCGACTGGCAGACTATTTTACCAAGTTAACACGAACCACACTCACTGACCGCGATTCTCAAGCGTGTACGAAATTTTCATGAAAATAGTTGAGATATTTAAATTCGATGCTTTTTGATGATATTTTTATTATTATTACCAATGCTTTTATTAACTCGTCGTCTCTGTTTCTCTGTCTGTCTGTTTGTTTCTCTGTCTGTTTCAAATCTTGCAATCAATTTTTGAGTCACTTCCTGATGATAGATTTTTTCAAATTTTGCATACATGCTCAAAATAGAAGACAATGCAATATTCAATTATTAGTTTTAGAATAAGTCAATTAATTTAGATAATTTTAATTAATTTCGATATTTCGATATAATTAAGATATTTCGACTTTAACATAAAATAAAAGAGTAATATAAGAAAAAATTGATTGCAAAATTTGTGTTTTAATTACATATAAGAGCATTGGTTTTAAAAATTCGTTTTTAATTTACTTGTTATTTCATTCAAAGAAAACGGTATTTAATTTTTCGAATTTAAATATATAATAAAACTTTGTTTTTTCCCATATTGATTCGAAAATTTCAAATTATATTTTTTATACTCACATACTTTACACATGAAGTAATTAGAAAACTGTAGTTAATGTTTTTCTAATTTATAGACTTATCATCATAAAAACATGATTTGCAAAGAATTAGAAGATTACATAACTGATAATAAATTTGGAAATCGACGTGTATCTATTTTCATAGAATTGTTGTTGACAGTGAGAGAATATATTAATTTCCAGGATGTCCTTCTTACAAACTTTTATATTTTCTCAGTTTGTTACTACACAAACATTTTAAACTTTTTTCGATTTGGCTAGCAGCTATCGTCAATCTTCAAAATATCACTATTGTATACTATTATTAAAAATATACATTTTGATGGCCTAGAATTTGTTTATGGTTAGTGGACCTTAATCCAATTGATTAAATCCTATACTTCACTGTGCTTGTTTGCTCTAGCTATATGTTTGTTGGTCACCTTGTGAAGCTTACAAAACATACATCCTGTCATCCTATCGAGCTAAAATGTATTGTATTAAATTATTGACAATGACATTGGATGCGGAGTCAGTCAGCCAGTCACAAAAGGGCTATCGTTCGACCTCGACTCAAGAAAACGGGGATGGATCCCGTTGATCCCAAAAGCTACCGCCCCATATCAAACCTATCGTTCATCTCAAAATTTATTGAACGTGTCGTCCACCGTCAGCTTTCTTCACATATCGAATCGATGAATCTGCTTCCGCAGGTTCAGTCTGGTTTTCGCAAGTACCACAGTACAGAGACAGCAGTAGGGAAAGTTTACAACGACATTATTCTTTCACTTGACAGGGGCCAACCGACTGCGCTCGTGCTCCTTGACTTCAGTGCGGCTTTCGACTGTGTCGATCATGTTCTCCTTACTGATCTCCTTCACACTAGCTTTGGCGTGACTTCAACCGCACTTGACTGGATTGGGTCTTTTCTATCAAATCGAACACATCTTGTCCGATTGGGCCGGGCGACGTCGAGAGTATCGGCCGTTGACTGTGGTGTGCCTCAGGGTTCAATCTTAGGTCCACTTCTCTTCATCCTTTACACAAGCCATATTACTCGAATTGCTTCTTCTCACGACGTGCAGACTCATCTTTACGCTGATGATACTCAGCTGTACATTCATTTTGACGTAACCGACCTGCAGTCCGTTAGAGAGCGTCTTGTCGCCTGTGTCAGCGAGATTCGCGTTTGGTCCTCGTCTATGAGATTGAGCCTAAACCCCTCTAAAACAGAACTTATCTGGTTCCATCGAGGGAACATCTCAACGCGACACCTGGATGACTGTAGTCTTCAAATCAGTACTGACTGCGTCATCACCCCAGGGACGTAAATTCAGCATTTTCCAGGGGGGGGCAAAATTTTCCCGCCATTATATAGCTTACTGACAGGGTTACCCGGTGTTGTCCGGGTTTTTTATGCTTAGTTTTTTCTCGTTTTTGCCAATGAAACGTCAAAGAAATAACAGATTTTTTGTAATTTTTCAAAATTTTCTCATCAATGAAGTTACCTGCATGCCAAATGTTGTTAAAATTGCTCCTGCGGCTTGGATGTGATAAACGAATGCTCTCACACACACATTACCTTTTACATTTATATAAATACGTAGGTACAAGCAGAGAGGGATGGGGAAATGCATCCCCTATCAGAGTATCAATTGAAATTTTTTTGGGTATAATACCTTGGTTTTGGAAAACGACCGTAGCTTTTTTGGGAAGAGAAATTGGAAGTCTTTGAAAAAATTTTTGAAAAATACTTACGACTACCCCTTACCGGTTATCAGCTTTTTGGAAGAGAATATAAAAAAATTTCTGAAGTGAATCCCCACCAGACAATTCTGGATTCGCCACGCGCCACTGGGTATAAGGGGGATGAATGATTTAATCATATTGCAGGGGCAAGTACAGGATTAGCAAAACAAGTAAAGGAAAAACGAGTTTTTCAACTCAAACTTTGAATTCAAATACATTCAATTTAGAAATGCAAAAGATTTTCAAAGTTTTTTTTTTAATTGAATCATGTATTTTCATCAAATATAAAGCTATGCTGAAAGTTTCAACTTCCTAGCTAGTCAAAATGCTGGTTAAATTTCACTTGCAAGATTTGCGTACAGAGGAAGACACACACACACAAACAAACAAACAGAGATTTTAACCTAAATAAAAGTTTGTAAAAAAAATGTCCAAAATGGGGTGGTTATAATTTTGTTTTATTGTTGTGTAATAAATAATAACTTTGATGTAGACAGCTGTGAGGGAATCAACATTGTATCAATACCACTAATAGGATAAAATTCCACGAGTTCGCTGATTGTATTTTGGCACAGAAAACAGCTAGTCTTTGGACCAACACTGATACACAAATTATTACTCTGCAGTTATTGGTAAATCTAGCATCGAGCTAAGATATAAAATTGTCTACACACGCAAAAAGAATTCCAATACGCATTGAATCATCACGGGGTTAAGTAAAGTTAAAATTAACATATTATATAGTAAACTCTAGGTAAAAAAAATTTTAATTTTGGAAATCAAGGGGGGGCGAATTGTCTATACACGCCAGAAGGATTCCAATACGCATTGCATCATCACTAGGTTAAGTAAAGTTAAAATTAAATAAATATATAGTAAACTTTAGGTAAAAAAATTCAAATTTTGAAAATCAGGGGGGGGCAAATGCCCCCCCCTGCCCCCCCCAATTTACGTCCCTGCATCACCCCCGTGAAGTCTATTAGAAATCTTGGGGTGATACTGGATAGCTCCTTGCTAATGAATCTACATATATCGGCCGTGGCACGATCTTGTTTCTTCCACCTACGCCGCATCCGACAGATCAATGGTGCCCTAAACAAACACTGCGTGCGGATTTTGGTCCAGGCTCTTGTTGTTTCTAGATTAGATTATTGTAACGTGGTCCTTGCTGGCCTGCCGATGACTGCTCTTCGCCCGCTCACTGCGGTTCTTCATGCTGCTGCACGTCTTATCGGTGGCATCTCTCGACGGGACCACATCACGCCTCTTCTCCGCCAACTACACTGGCTCCCCCTACCGGAAAGAGTGACCTTAAAACTCTGCTTACTGGTTTACAATATCTTAACAAATCGTGCCCCTGCCTACATGACACGGATGATAAGCCTGTGCTCCTCTCATTCTGGTCGTCAACATCTACGTTCGTCCTCCCATGGTGACGCTGTCATCCCAAGAACTCGTCGAAGTTTCGGTAAACGAGCATTCGCCGTTTCCGGGCCCGGTGCATGGAACCAACTACCTAAATCTATCCGAAGTGCTGTTCTAAATGAAGACTTCAGAGCATTGTTGAAAAAACACTTTTTTAATTTGACATATTGTTAATGGCATTCTTAGTGCAAGACTCTTGTTTTGTTTTAGATAAAATAAAATAAAAAAATAATAAAATAATTGCACTCTATTACATTTTTCGGTAGATTGAACAAAGTTTAAATATAATATAAAATGAAATTATTCAAAATTTTTCAATTTAAAATTTTTCAGAGAAATAAAACCGTCAGATTTTAGTTATTTCAAAGAAAGCGATAGCTAATTAATTTTTCAAATCAAAAATTTACTTTCTTCCATATTGATTCGAAAGTTTCTTAAATGTTCCATCATCACATACCTATACTTCACATATCAAGTATTAGAAAACTGTGGTCAATGTTTTTTTCTATGACTTATCGTCATCAAAAAATTATTTGCAAAAAATTTGAAGCCGACAAATTATCAAATATATAAGATTCGGGAAAAACAAAGTTTTTTACGATTTATTTTTTTTTATTGATCAGGTGTGACTTTCGAGGAGCAGTTGATGTAGGTCAATGTAGGCACTAGGCAGTACCTAATTGGTATCGCTTTAGGTTTGAATAGCGTCTCTGCTTTTGTAAAAGAATGAAAAAAATCTTTTTATTTTCTATGGCTATACAAATATTTTGACGTTTCTATTTCAGGTTTATTGTAACTCAGTAAAGTTTCTTTGAAATATTTTTCCCGATATTTTTATTCATAGTAACACCAACAAATCAAGTCATGAACATGTGAAAGTAGAATTTATTAATACAAATTGAAAAAGTTCTATTTTTATGAAAATAAAAATTGCTAATATTTAAAAAAAAGGCAATATGATAAAGTCAGTACTGATACAACAACCAAATAAAGAAAACGTTATTTAAAAAATTCTCTGCCCATGATATTCCAGTTTAAAATATTGGGAAAGATTCGACGGCCTTGCTTTCGATGGCACAATCGTTGGTTCCTCGGATTATCCTGAAGTAGCCTCCTTCCCCCCAAGCACTGCCCCAACTGTTCTTGACGGTCCAGAATTTTTTGCCACTCTCTTTGTCTACACCATAACCGACGATGACAACGGCGTGGCTGACTTCTTGAAACGGGTTGAACTGGCTCTGAAGACCACTGTATTCGTAGACTCCTCCAGCGTAGTTGCGGAAGTCACTTTGAACCTGAAAACTAACGGCGATTGGACCGTTGTTAACCAGAGCTATCTTCATGAGATCTTCATTGCAGGCTCCGTAATAGCCACCGACGTATACGTAATCTGTAAAGAAATACTTTTTGCATTTAGCTCTTTTTTCCTGCGAACAGGCGCGATCTGATCCGACGTACGTGTTACATTCTTCTGGGACAAGGCCATGGTCTTCTGCGTATTTTCCGCCTATAAGGTAATTGAAACCACCTGCACAGCCTTGAGAATATTCACTACAGTCGACAACGTCTTGACGGGAGAAATTTACTTTGACCTTGTTCTTTGTGGCAATTCTCAATCTGTCTTCATTCATGCTCAGAGATGCAAAAGCATAACAGCTGCCACAACTAGCCTGGCTCCTGACTGGCGATACATAGCTTTCACCGTTTACGTTTCTCCAATCAAACTCTTCTGGAAGGTCACGCGACTGTTTTCTAACTTGAGGACTGACCGGGGCTGGTGCTGGCGATGACCCGTCTGATTTTCCACCTGACATCAGTCTCATTTCTTTAATTGTCATCTTCTCGAATTCATCGTATTTCTTTGCCTTCCAAAGAAGTGACTTTTTACTGTTGATTTTATCAATAAGAGACAGGTCGTTTCTGAAGAGTTTATTCTCATCAATGAGTTTTTCTAACTTCTTTAGAACAACTTTTTCGCTCTTCAGTGGTTGCGCTTTTGCAAGTGGAGCCGAGGTTTTGGAACCGTAGAAACACGACCAATCACGACCGAGAACGGTGTGCGACCAGCCGGGGAAAGTCTCGTTGCAGACGCTGATCACTTTGCCATTTTCTGTGAAGTATCTTGAAAAGGCGAAGAATTTTCTACCGCGGATGACAACTTCGAAGCCCTGATTGTAGATGAGAGTCCAAAAGCCTTTGTTGTTGAATTCGTCTACTGCTACGTCCGGATACTTCAGAGTGACTTTGTACGATGTTTTCACTGATTTCACTGACGAACAGTCAACCAACTCGTTGTAGCCTGTCTCTCCCATATTGAAGGACCATTCTCCCTGGATGTCCTCATAAAGACAGTGAGCAGGGGTGTCTGCTGAAATCTTAGAGACAAAATACAAACACAAAAGAAAGTATTTTAACATCTTGCTTTTAGTTGGTGACCTCTTTAGCCGTCTTATTGTCGTCTCCTGAGCTTTTATACCAGGTTCTTCAGTATGAAGCATTATCTTTTTTATCGCGAGGATATGATTCTTAGCAGGACGAGGTTATCATGCCGTTATAGTTTGTAGTGTGTACAGGGAAACCATTAGCTGATATGATATAGTTCGTAACTCTTATCAGTTTGTCAAAAACGCTTCTTAGCAAATACATATTCAACTACATAATGAACTTTAAGTCGTTAAATCAGTAAGTTTTTTAATGATTACATAATTGATAATAAATTTTAAAATCAACGCACGTTTTTTCATAGCAATGTTGTTGATATTAGTTTGCTGGTTTTCATTTTTAAAAACTTTTATATTTTCTCTATTTATTACTATAAAAAGGTTTTTTTAACTTTTTTAAAGTCGGATAGCAGCTATCGTCAATATTCTAAACAGCACTGACTTATTGTATATGGTTACTGTTGACCCGAATTTTTTTTTATTGTTATTGGACCACAATCCAATTGATTTTATTATTGATCAGGTGTGGGACTTGTGCAAGGAACAACTTCATGGGGGAAAAGGGATGGCGTACTTCAAGGCTATCTCTATCCTGTCATGACAAGGGATAATCTTCACGTGGCCACCAAAGCTCTTCTCCACAAGGTTATTTAAGTGTTTATTTTATTGCATAACTTATCTCAGGAGACCATCTTGGCGTCATACAGTTTTTTTCCTTCAGTTCTTAGTGGTTAATATTTTTAGAGGCACCGAGAGCTGGATGTTTGTACAAATTGAACATGCTTTTTCAGAAATCTTCACCAATAACCACATACATTAATAGAAGCCAAAACTAGTCATTTCCTTTTATACATTAACAGGTGTTGTTTAAAGGCACTCAAGCAACAGGTGTAGAATTGTCCTGGAATAACACGCTGCGACAAGTCAGGGTACGAAAAGAAGTGATATTATGCGCCGGTGTGATCGAGTCACCACACATCCTCATGCTTTCTGGCATTGGGCCCAGAAGGCATCTCGAATCTCTCGATGTGAGCATATTTTATCAATGTTCACTTTATCCTGAAGCTGTATTATGAGCATGTTCTTTTCTTGTCTATCAGATTCCCGTGATCATGGATCTACCTGTGGGACAAAATCTACAGGACCATGTATCAGTAATGGGACTGGAATTTACATTGGTTTCCAAAGTCGCCACCACCGAGAAAAAGAACAAATCTCTGTGGGCTTTGTTCGATTATCTTATATTCGGAAAAGGTTCATTTTTTTAAAAGTTAACTTCACGTAACATTTTGCCATGAACTGTAAAGTATTAATAGCTTAAAGTAAATAAGGTCATATTTACAATAATGGGTATCGTAATGATGGGTCAAAAAATGTATATACTCTCTGATCGAGTTAACGCATTATCTTGAGATGTATACAGTAGCATTAAACTACAGTAAAAATCACATGTCCAATGAATGTTTCTTTCTCCTACAGGTGTTCTAACATCATCAGGTTACGAAGCGACGGGTTTTTTTCGCAGCAGAGATCAACCATCGAACATTACAGTTCCCATGATACAGTTACTCTTGCACAATTCAATGCTGGGCACCGTCATGTCAGAAGATAGACTGAAATCTGTCAAAGCTAGAACTAATATGAATTACAAGGTTGGTTTCGTTAACTTTCTTTTAACTTCTTCTCTCTTTCTCTCTAGGCATTGCATAGCTACTGTTCATGTTTTATAGAATTAGACTCCAATCAATGAAGTTGTGAAGATTTGTTTCCTCATTTTGCAGATATTCACAACATTATTTGGAGACATGTTATACGAGGAGGGATTCACCGTCTACCCGATAGCACTTCATCCGCTCAGCAGGGGTTCTATCAAATTAAATTCAAGCCTTCCAACCGACAGGCCAATCATCGACCCCGAGTATCTCACGCACCCGAGCGATGTCAAGACTCTTCTCGAAGGTTTCTGATTCATCGTAAAAAAAAATTTAACTCGATTTTAAATAGAATAATACATCTTAGCTGACCTTGTCTGACCCTGTAAATGTGTTTGACTGTATGTCTGACATTTTGCTTAACTGTCTTAGTTTTGAGATGTTATTGACATTATTAATCACTTCAACCACATTCAGGCATAAGATTGGTGGAAAGATTCGTAAAAACCAACGAAATGAAATCAATCGGAGCAGCAAGGACGCTGAGGAAACATCCGAACTGTGCCGACTACGATAAGGATTCGGACGAGTACTGGATTTGCTTCATCAAGCAGAACACTATTACCATGAACCACCAAGTTGGCACCTGTAAGATGGGAGCTGCTGGAGACTTAACAGCTGTGGTGGACCCCCAGCTGAGGTTTGACACAATCGTTCACATTTTTGTTTGATCTATTAAAGGTATATATATATAAATATATATAAAGTTTGCTTTTAAATAATATTATATATATATATATATATATATATATATATATATATATATATATATATATATATATATATATATATATATATATATATATATATATATATATATATATTCTTTTAAACACACTCCGTTGAAAACTATGGCCCACTTGGCGTTTATCAATTTTTTTATGGTGCCCTCGATTTTGCGGTAGTTGAAAGACGTGAGACTTGTTTTAGATGTTTTATTAGGCTTACTGCAGTTTCGGAAATCCTTTTCCATCTTCGGAGCCGAAAGTAATAAACAAAAAGTCAACGTAAAATAAGAAACGGGCGACGAATCGAAACGAGTTAAATTAAATTAAATTGGAGTTCGAAACAAATTAAATTAAATTCCATTAGAGTGCAGAAAACGAGATTACTTTAAATTAAGTAAACGAGTGAGCGCTAAAGCATGAACGCGACAACTGAAAGGTGAGATAGCTGGACGAGGTGAATAGCTGTAGTTGTAGGTGTGTGTATGAATATAGGAAGGGGAGATAGTGTACGAGAAACGATAGAATTGGTGGAATTTATAGGTGTACAAGGTGTATGGCGCGGGTGGTGTACGAATTAATGAAGTATAAATAGGAGAAAGTAACAGTATGTGTGTGGTAAGAAATAATGTTTTATTTGTGTCGATTACGACGCGAAGTAATGTTAGGGTTATTAATAATGTCAGAAGAGATATGTGTATTAGGAGAGCTTGTGTTCGCGGAAACGAGTGAATAATCGACAATAAATTGAGTGGTAGTTTGTTCGGTGGAAGTGAAAAGTGAAGAGATATCGACGATCGTGGGGTCGGATGAGTATTCGACGATGCATTGAGTGGTAGTATGGTCAGTGGGAGTGGAAAGTGAAGAGGTAGCGACGATCGTGGCGTCAGGGTCAGAAGCAGGTGTCGGAGGGTGCGAAGGAAGCGTGGTGGGAAGCTGCGGAGGAAGACAAGATGCTATATATATATATATAGCTGGTGAAGTTATTCCTGTTGCCAAAGTTATCATTATATGAGATGTAATATTATTTATAAGCAAACTTTGACAGTCACTATAACCACACTTGCTGGTTAACAGATCTACAACTCTCGTAAATCTCTAGAATGTTGTGAAATGTGCATCTTGATTTTCAATTGGTTAACTGATTTTTTTTTAATTCGTTAAAATTGTCTTTTCGATGGACGAATAAGTTTCGTTTACCGTATTATAAGTATTCAATTTTTCGGAGAAAAATCATTTCAGAGTTCGAGGAGTGAAGAAACTGCGAGTGGTAGACGCTTCCGTCATTCCGAGTCTTCCGTCTGGAAACATCAATGCTGCTGTCGTCATGGTGGCCGAGAAAGCGGCAGACCTCATACTGGGTAGGGTCTCCGTGAAGAAGTTCGGAGAGAAAGAAACCCACGAGGAATGGCACGAAAGAATCCACAGAAAAGACGAGCTGTGATTGGTTGGTGATCGTCTGGCTCCTTCTCATTGGTGTGATTTGTGTTGTTTATGTTGTTGTTGTTCTTATATGTTTTTGCTGTTGTTTCTTCATAAAATTCTATTTTCTATGTACGATTGCATCTCCGTTTTTCGTAGATTTCAGCTTTATATCCATCATGAAATTATTTATTTTAAAATAGCATCATTCCATACAGCATACATCTGCTTACCGTTTATTTTTTGAATTTTTGGCGAAGATTTTTGCTCAACAAAAATTGTTTTAAAATTAACTAGCCAACATTCATGTGCTCTCTCATTTTTCTTTGTATCAGGATGTACACAAAGTTTTTAAAATCATATTTGCTGTTTGCTCTGCGATCCGTCTATCTAGTCATTTTATGCATCGATCTCTACAAGCGTGCACAATTTTATGTTTATATAAGTTTTTAAATTGCAACTTTGTTAATAATTATAATCTAATTAATTTATTGTACTTACTAGATATCTTCATTAGAAATTCACCAAAAACAAAAACATTGAATGAAAATTTTTTGTTTTTGTTAATTTTTATGATGTTTTTGCTTTATTGTTCTAGTCAAAACTGTTTTTTTAATTTTATTTTATTCTAATTGTCGAATTTATTGACACGATGATTGTTTTGAAAACTGTGTTAAATACGCATATGAGACGATTTAATCTAAAAAGAAACTTCTCATCAATGAAATACTATGCAGAAGATATTTGAATTCGTTGCAATCCCAATCCACTCGCTACAGGTGCCACTACATCATCATGTGCAACAAATTTCATGAAAAACACTAACAATAATAAAAATAATAATAATAACAATAACAATAATAATAACAATAATAATAATAGCAATGGGTTTGAAAATAATTAAAAGTCATATAACAAGCATGCACAAACGACCTCGTAATTCTTTAATCATCAAAAGAATGTCTCAAGTAAAAATAAGTATATCCTAATAATAGTAATAAATCATTTTTTCCTGTCGAAGAAATCTTATATAATTAAATTGACAAAATGTAGAAAGTCGATTATCGATTAATTTAATGAATCGAAGAAATTTTTTTTTTAATTTCTCAAAATTCAGATAATGGCAAACTGTCATTAACCTTTGTAAAGGTTTCCAGTTAATTCCAGATGATGATGATGACAGATGTGCGGATGAAATGGATTTATATTTATTTGAATTTGGTAACAAAACTTGAAACGAGAAAAGTTGAAGAAGCACCACATGACAAAAAAAGCTGTCAGCACCGAACAATCATTTCGTTATTACGATTAATTTAAAAACTAGTATTATTAAAAAATAAAATATTATATATACACAAAAATAATATTTAAAGTTAAAAACAAACAAATCTCAGGATTGAATGAATCAAAAACAATCTTAAAATAAAAAAAAAGTAAAATAAAAATGCGTACATTTTCCCACTCAACGAATGACCTTTCAGCAACCAATCATCGCTTCAAAAACAAAACAAAAAAATTTAAACAATTTTGACCTCATTATGATGATTGCATGCACCACATTGGTCCAATAAGAAACCAGTCAAGCTTAAACTATTAGTATAATATAATATAAAAACGTTTCTTGGTATCGTTCGATCGGCCATCAGAAAAAAACCCAAACGAACGTCGTTTCTAATTCAAGAGCTCGACAAGAATTAAATTAAAAACAGAGATCAAACAAACAAAAAAATAATATGTATAAAAAAAAGGTTTCCAGTGATTAAAATGTATACAACAGTTCAGTAAAGTATTAGTAACAGCAGTAGCAGTATTAGAAGTAGTAGTAGTAGTAGTAGTAGTAGTAGTAGTAGTAGTAGTAGTAGTAGTAGTAATGGTTGTTAGTCTGAGAAAACAATACAATCAGTAACAAGAACGGAGCCATTCTGTCCTATCACTGCGGACGATGGCGTAACAAGCAAATCCAATCCGTATAGACAACCGACAAAAAGTGTTTAATGTGAATAAAATTTATAACGTATTCATTTATATCTGCTAAGTGGTTCTAACAAATGAAATTGCTATAATAGTTGTCATTGTGAAGAAAAATAAACTAAATTGCAATTGGAGCAGAATCTTACTGCTTGTGTTTAACTAAATAAACTAATATATATATGTATATATATATATATGCTAAAAAAATTCATGCAGTCATATTTTTATGTATTCAATAAACATCAGCAACACTCTAAAACAACTGAATCAGTAACAAACATTAGCAACAATATAAAACACATGAATGAGTGAGTGAAAAGAAGAGAAAGGAAAAATAAGAAAGAGAGAAAAAGGAAAAAGACACTTGAAAAACAGAAGAAGTAAGAAAGAGGTTGGTTAGTAATATTTATATAAAATTATTTTTTTTAAATTATTTTTTTTTTAAAACGAGGCCTAGCAGGAATGCCTGTGTTTCTGGATGACTTCCCACAATCTACAGAACATTCCACCCCTGTAGGGAAAACACAAAATTATAAAAGAAAAACGAAATATCAAAGCAAAAAAAAATGACATTTTATTTATTTATTTAGTAGTGCTAGCTAGAGAACCATAGAAAGATCGGTTTCAAGGCGATCAATAGAAGAATCTAACTTGATGCTCAGTCTTCTCAGATCTTCTCTTGTAACGATACAAAGTAGGTGCTGTTTCGTGTATTCCTCGTTGGCAATCTTTTTTTTTGAATTTGTTTATAAATCAGTTAATTCAGCAATGAAAAAAAATCATATAAAAACCATCTTTTTAAAAAACATTCAATTAAAGACACAAATTATTTTATAAGATGCTAGAATAAAGATGAAAAATCTTTTAATTTATAGTTTTACAAGACTCGCCTTGCTGATAGAAATCTCGTCCAAACCTATCCCTTTCAACCAGACGATTAGCTCTTCATTTGAATTCGTCACTGAAAAATTTAAATTAAAAAAAAAGTAATATTATTAAAATAAAAAATTGTATTTTAAAATTAATTTGAAATAATAACAAAGACATTTAATTAAAACTAATTAGAACATTAAAGACTACCGGTTACAGTCGGATAATTTCGAGTGGGAAAAACTGGAACTTCAAACGCAGATGCAGAAGGATCTGGCCTGATGACACAGGTGCTCCTAGGTGTAATTTAATAGTTATAATAATAATAATAATATGAAAAACAATAATAATAGTAATACAATAGAAAATACATATCATTATAATAACATACATTTACCATTTAATTATAAACTGATGGAGCATACAGTAACATGAAATAATAGTAGAAATAGAAATTTATTCAAACTTTATCAGTTCCGAATTCATCCCCGTGCTTTCAACTGCCACTTTGAGCAACGTTTGGTAGTTCTTTTGTGTCTCAACCAGTTTGGTCAACAACCTGAAACAAGAAATAAGAATTCAAAAATAAACTAGGCAGTTAGTTACATGGTGACAAGTGACCCAATAAAACATCATCATCTTCATCACCATCATCATTATCATCGTCATCATCATCATCATCATCATCATCATCCTCATCATCATCATCACATCATCATCATCATATTCATCAACAACAACAAATCAACAAGCCTTTTGTTTTCTTCCTCCAACTGGACCATTTGATTGTAGAGGACCTGAACGCTGTCCGGTCGTCTGGAAGGCTTGTGGGAGTCGGTGGTAGAAGTAGCAGAAGTTGATTCTTCCTCCTGCATGTCTGAGAACACTGGGTGGTTAATTACGAGCAATGATGATGATGATGATACAAAAAAACACGCATAGAAGAAGCAATGTGATTTTATTTATCGCATTGTCAGTTATGAATGAGTCAAATTATGACATTACAATGTGTAAATAATTGTATTCTGGTTTTGTTTGCTGCAAGTAATTTAGAAATAAAAGAATAGATAAATACCAGCGAGTCTACTCCCCTCACTTTCCCCACTGATGATCGGCAGGAGTTCTGGTAAGAAAAAGTAAAGAAAACATGAAAATATTTCACATACTTTCAGTTCTAAATTGACAAAAAAATTTTTAAATCATTCGAAAACCAACCGGGAGAGAAGACCGTTATGGCACTCTGAACGGCGCCCCTCAGTAAGTTATCCAGGGCGAACATCCAGTGAGGCTTTATCCGATGCATTCTAAGAGTCTCCCCAACCTTCGGAGAATAATATTACTCAACATTTACTCGTATTTCTAATAACTTGTCGGTCAGAAAATGAGACTGATTAGCCAGTAAAATATGACCGATTAGCCAGTAAAATATGACCGATTAGCCAGTAAAATATGACCGATTAGCCAGTAAAATGTGACCGATTAGCCAATAAACAATGGGTTGACTGATTTGAAAGACAGCAAGTAATTATAAGCAAAATGAGAAACTGATCAATCTATTACTTAATAATACATGATTTGTTTCTAAAACAAATTTTAAAAAAATAGAAACTCACAGCTTGTTGAAAGATATAAATAGCAAGCCTCAGTTCGTTGATGGCCATTGGTTCGTACTCCACGTCCTCCCTGTATGCGTCTGCATTGGAATTTATTCATTGCTGCCGTTAATCTTAACATCGTTCAGTTAAAAAAATATATTCCTTATTAACTCTTAAATGTAATAATTATCTGCCTGATATTTCTTCTCAATAGCGCATGAACCTATATCACGTGTGCAAGCTAAATGTATAAATATATATGTATAAATATATATGTATAAACCTATATCAAGTGTAAGTTAAGTTTCTGCAACACTATCAATTGCTTAAAATCAAGATGATCAAAATATTTTTCCCTGTAATAATATGAGAAAAATATTATAGCTCATTAAAATATTATATAATTCATTTAACATATTTAATTTTAATATTTTCAAGTTTTTCATTTAAAAAAAAGTAACTTTTCATTTGGCCAACCGACCAATAACAGCTTTCAGAGTTTTAGTGCTGTTTTCTTTCAAGTATTCATGGAAGCCAGCAATCAATTGAAGTAAATGTTCCTGAATGGAATTTTAATTTAAGCATAAATAAACCTTAAATAAACCATAAATAAAAAAAATGCTAATCATAATTACTGAAAAAATGTGTACAATGCGTAAAACAAACAAAGAATATGATGATAAAACAAACAAAGAATACGATGATAAAACAAACAAAGAATATGACGATACAACAAACAATACATCAAAATGATACAATAAACAATACAATACAATGATACAATAAACAAAAAATACAATGATAGAACAAACAATAAAGTAATAGAACAAATAAAGAACAAAATGATAGAACAAACACAAAAACAAGCAGATAATGATACGATTAGAATGATACCTTCTTCAGTCGGTGGTTTTGCGTGTTCGGGTCTTTGAATATTCCTTGCAGCCATTTCTCGCAGATCTGAAGAACAAAACATAAAACAAACCTTTCATATATAATAATAATAATTATAATAATAATAATAATAATAATAATAATAATAATAATAATAATTCTGACAAGTACGTTCAATATCGAAAAGACGTTAACAACAAAGCAAGTCAACTCAGTCGAGTCGCGACGTCGGCAAACGGAAACGTCACGAGAAAGTCGTACGCAGACGAATCAGCAGCAAGCTCACCTGGTCTTTATCGTCCGACAGAAGTTTCAGCAGGGTCTCTTTCCTCTCGTACACCTTCGTGAGCATTTCGAACCCTCCACCTGTACCGATACCTGCAGTGTCGGGCAGGAGAGAATCGTCAAGTGTCGGTGATGGAGATGCACTAGGATGGTTGCCGCTGTACTCACTGATTGTCAAGGTTAATAAATAGAAATATATATATATATATATTATAATTATATATAGATATCAATATGCTTATCTTGTTTAATTCTAATTATTAATTTTTTTAAATATACACTTTGCTAAAATTATTTATATAAAATTGTATAAATGAAAATGTAATGATTTAATTAAAAAAAGTAAACAAATGTCTTTGAGGCGCTAGTGGCAGAGCGGTAAAGCGTTCGCCTGTCGATCATTAGGTCGGCAGTTCAAGCCTCACCGGCGTCACCAGCGTAACTCCCTTAAGCAAGGAGTTCACTCGCATTGCTAAAGGGGTAGGCGCCTTAAATGGCTGCCTCTGCAAAAAACCCTTCAGTGGCCTTGAAGTCTTTTAGGATTTACGCCACTCTAAATATTGTCAAACAATAATGTATTTTTTTAATTACAAATCTACTTCACACTGAATGGTAAATAATATTTTTGATGTGATTAGCTATTCATTATTGAACCCTCGAAATATAGATTATTATCATATTCAGAAGAAGTAATTAATTGTATTTAATTAAAAACATATAAAACAATTATTTTATTAATTTGATAACAAAGTTTTAATGAAATTTTTTTAAAGCGACAGAAAGTATGGAAAACTAGAAAATCTATCGGTCCGAAAAATCAAAAGCTGGCATGCCAAGAAAAGCAGTCGAACAAAGGAAGGATGCAAATAATTACAAACGAATAAATAAATAATCGAATTAAAATAATTCTAAATAAATAATTGGATTAAAATAATTCTAAATAAATAATTGAATTATTAATAATTCTAAATAAATAAAAGAATAATTAATAAATAAATATTTTGACACAATTTCAAGTTGACATTTGCTAGTCGTAAATTTCATTCGATTTTCGATACGGCTATCAATAGCCATCATCATCATCGTCACTTAGTTATTCAAGCAAGCAAACGAACAAGTAAATAATACGCATAAAATACAACGTGCAGTGAAATAAAGAGATATTCCGAATAATTAATTAAACATGCACTGTAACTATAAGAATAAATAAATAAACAACATTATTGTTAAACATCTCAGCTATCAATATATGCTCATTTACATTTTCTATGCAAATTTAGGGTTGCTTTGAAACTCTAATTATAAGGGTAGATCGGGATGTAAGTGTAAAACTTTCGTTAAAATTTGGGAACGTTTCATCAGCCCAGTAGTTATATTTAACTTATCATAGTTGGCTGAGAATTAATAATGTGGTGATTTAAACATGATAAAAAAGTACTTTTACTTGCAAAACATGAGATTACTATACATATACCACATAAATAAATATATATATATAAGACCTCAACTACCCTAGTTTGCAAACGGTTTAGAATTGAAGAAAAATAAAATATAGCTAAAGGATAATCTTGCTGAATTTGTTGGTATTATATAAATAAATAAAAAAAATTATTAAATATAAAGATGAGTAAATAGATATAAAGTAAAAAGACGAATTGACAATACACTTAACTAAAGTTTTGTAAGAAACAATCTAGTGAAAGAGTGAAACAAAAAACTTCGTCACACGCTGTTTTCCTTCTAAACTTACATTTTCAAGACTGCAACGATGAAAAAAAAGAAGTTCACTTAAATACACCTGGCGATTCAGTTGATCGACAGGTGGGAATGTAAGCATTCCAGGTGAACCAATCAAACCTATTGGTCTCGTAGATCGTTTGCGAGACGGAAAAATCAACTCCCAAGTGAGTCGCGGATGTCATCATTTCCGAGTGCGGTCGGGCCCTTTTCTCGCTGCTGAATCAATCAACCAGCTGATCAATCCACTAACCAATCAAATCAATTAATCTAGAAACCAATCAAATCAATCGATCCACTAACCAAATCAAATCAATCGATCCACTAACCAAATCAAATCAATCGATCTACTTAATATTCAAACCAATCCGTCCCATTGGTCAAATAAATAAATCAATCAATATTAGGCCCGGGATGATTTAAGATAAACGTGGCAAAAAGATAGACAACTATGTTGGCAAATGTTTTTTTTTAGATTTCTAGTCACACTAATAATGTAGACAATAACATATGACTTCCGAATTTCCAGTATTTCATTCCTTTCCAGTCAAAAAAAAGAATACAAAGCATAAAATAGATGACCTATGACCAACAAGGTTACAAGACTAGTTCATTAACAATTCAGCAGCTGTTTGGTAGCTTAGGTTCCAGGATCTAAAAAAAAACTAGAGAGAGTGCAAACATATGTATTCTAGTAAAGGTGGGTTGCACAAATTTCCTAATACAATGTGTGTTTTACTTTTGTCCAATTGAGAAAATTTTGCCGTGGAAGCTTGATGATTTTTTGCTAACAATAAGAAAAGTAATTCTTAAAAGAAGTTAAACAGGAAAACCCAAAATAAAAAATTAAGGCAAAATCACACGCACAGGAAAAAAGAAACTAGAATACAAAACGGTGCTTATAAATGAAGAAGACTAAAATAACAATGAAAATGACAAAAATAATTATCAGGACTCAAAACGGTCTGAATCAAATTCACAATAATAACTATTATAAATCAAATATGAAATACAAACTAATAAATATAAAATCAAAATTATTAAATATAAAATAAAATCTAATAAATATAAAATACAAACTAATAAATATAAAATCAAAATTATTAAATATAAAATAAAATCTAATAAATATAAAATAAAATCTAATAAATATAAAATAAAATCTAATAAATATAAAATAAAATCTAATAAATATAAAATAAAATCTAATAAATATAAAATAAAATCTAATAAATATAAAATAAGATCTAATAAATATAAAATAAGATCTAATAAATATAAAATAAATACTAATAAATGATTCACTAGAAAGCAAATGTAAATAAATTTAATTAAAAAAAAATCAAATCATCGATAAGTTATGATCATGAAACAAAAAGGATTCTAGAAATAGAAAGGTTAAAGCATAGGTCAAATCTGGATAGAAAGTTGTCTGTGAACAAAAAACAGAAGAGAGATACTTTTATATACAAACCTACTCGGGATCTGCAAGCTAATGAGCAAACAAATAAGATAAAATATATTATTAAAGCAAGCTGGAATTAAGAATAACAAATTAAATAAAATTCAGATGGGTTTAAAAAAGGTTAACTCAAGTTAACTAAAAAATGTCCAAATGATGAGCCAATGATGGAACATCTCCAATGTTTTGTCTTGACCCGATCTGAATTTCGGGTCAAGAGCTACAACTGAATCGGATGGAGTGCAATGCTAAACTTATTATACTGTTCAAGCTTGGATCTGATGTGAATGTGGCCTGTGTTCTATGAAAAGTACCTGTTTCTTTGCAGACTCATCAAAATATATGATTGTGCAATGGTCCTTTCAAACGGAAATCATACTTTGTCACATCTCTTTACACACACACACACACACACATGCAAAAATTTCTGAATACACACATGCACAACATTTCTGAATGTACACACGCACAAATTTCCACGTCTTAATCATAATGGTCAAAGACGTAATCTTGGTAAAAAAAAATATTCGCAATTAATAAAACGTACACATATAAGCAAGTAATTAATATGCAAATGAGAATCTAATAAATATTCATATAAACATACTATATCTATAAATACATAACATATATAATTAAACAAGCAGTAATATGCAAGTTATAAATGAGCAATAATAAGCATCTAAAACAGATTCACATAAGCATACTATATCTATGAATATATAACATATATTTAGACAAGCAATGCAAAAATACTCACTCAAGCATTTTATAAATTATGCAAATGAGCATGTGAGAAGAGGTTAGCCAAGTGATATATATATATGCAAATATATAGATAGTTATCTACACTCAAGCTCTACTGATATCATAGTTACATTTATAAAGATTATGAATAATACCTCAGAAAGGTGCTGGAAATAGAATTAATTTAAAAAATGCAAAAAAAATATAATAATAATAATAATAAATAACTTTAAACAAAATAATTCAAGTATTAAACAGAGCATTTAAAAGTTATGCATACAACATTTATTAACCAAATGAATTGAAAATAAAATATTAGATTTTAAATGATAAAAATAAAGATAAGCATATTTATTAGTGTTAACAACTTTATTCTATTATGTAACGTAATAAACAACATGGAGAAACAAACAGACAAACAAGAAAAGAGAGAGAAAGAGAAAATAAAACAGAGAGAGAGAGAGAAAAACCGATAAATCAATAAAATGCTAAACGGAACAAAACACACAATAAAACCAAAACAAAAAAGTAAATAAAAAACACAATAAGCAATCTTCATCATCATCACCACCATCTAGCCCACCGGACTTATTATCACAGTCTCTGCTGTTACTCACCGTTCGAAGTTCGGCATTTTCAGTTTGAGGTTCTTCTGACTGATGTCTGAGGTTTTCGGGGTCCTTAGTACGCTGTCATCTGATGATTTTCCTCCTGAGTTGTCGGATGGAAGTTTGGCGGTTAAACGTCACTAGTACATCATTATCATTGTTATCATCATCATCGTCATCATCATTATCATCATCATCATCATCGTCGTCGTCATCATCATAGCCACTCAAAATATCATCAGCAGAAGTTAAGAAATAAATCGATAAAGATTGGCGATATTAAAGAGAAATATTGGCGTGTTATTTTGATTTATCTGTGAAATAATCCAATTAAATAAAATAAATCAATTTCACAATATCAAACCAATATAACAACTATTATTATTATTTGTATTATTATCAGATACAAGGTCATCTAGAATATAAAGCAGGGTTCAACGATGAAAAGTAAGCCATTCTAATGTACATAAATAACGTTAACAAATAAGCGGTTAAGATGTACGTTAATAATGTCTTAACAAAATAGTTCACTTACAAAGTCACATGGTAAATGTTTAAAAATTAAAAAGTACTATAATAAGAAATAGAAAAAAATCTAAAAGCATCATTGATATTCATCATATAAATCAATTTATAAAATAATACAACGACGAATACTTGTCATTCCTAAAGCCTTTGATTCTAAAAATATTGAACATCTAATTAGCAAATAGACAACAAAAACTACATCAATTTTAAAATATTTCATTTTTTCAGTGGATGGAAAGAAGGAGAGTGCAATGGCGTCTAGCCATGCCTTTGAGCCACGCCGAGGCACATAATGGCCCTAGCCCTTTTATTATTCTAAAGGTGTACAATGACCCTAGACATGCCCTTGTATCACCATGAGGAACACAATGTTCATAGCCCTGTTATCACACTGAGGTGCACAATGACTATAGCCACACCCTTGTATCTCCCAAAGGTACATAATGGCCCCAGCCTTTGTACCACTTTAAGATTTACAATGACCCTAGCCATGCCCTTTTATCACTACGATGCACACAATAGCGCTAGCTCTGTTATCACTGTGAGGCGCAAGCAAACAATATTAAAAAAATTATAAACAAATACTCTTTAAAATAAATTATAAACAAATACTCTTTAAAATAAATTATAAACAAATACTCTTTAAAATAAATTATAAACAAATACTCTTTAAAATAAATTATAAACAAATACTCTTTAAAATAAATTATAAACAAATACTCTTTAAAATAAATTATAAACAAATACTCTTTAAAATAAATACCAACCAGAGAAACTCCTGTTCAATTCCAAATTGGAAAGATTTCCGTCCTTCCGACTCGTTGCCTTCTTTTTCGCTCGCCTTCAAAATTTATTTCAGTGTTTTCAAAATTAATTATAATTATTATTTCTTTAATAACAAGCAATTCTAATGAAAATATTATAATTAATAATTTTTTTATAAATTCTATTTAATTCAAATATAAAAAAGCCTTTTTTTCTATCCCACCAGATCGCCACGTAGTCAAAAGTCTTTTATTCTATTCCACCAGAGAGCCACATAGTCAAAAGTCTTTTTTCTTTCTAACTAATTTAATTCTAACTAGTGATTAAACTCAACAAAAAAACATGACACAGCGTTGTTAATCCACAATTAGCAACACCTCTACAAAGAAAACAAATCTGTTTGACTCTACGACATTGCTCTACGACCTTTGAACCCGTCAGGCCATTGAAAACTTCCTGTACAGGAAAGGTGATCATACATTTACTGTAACATGTAAATGGACTGAATCAACGTGTGTGAAAGATAAAATTTAATGAATGTGCTTGCTGGTATATTTAGATTGATTAAAACTCCAAGATCAACTAAAAATTCAAATGTGCAAGAGAAAGAAAGAGAGGGCAAGAGAAAGAGAGAGATAGAAAGAGAAAAGAGAGAGAGAGACACTGAATTGTAAGCTAAAATATACAATTTAATACTAACTATGCCAAGACAGTCAATCAACCAATCAAATCAATATGTTACAACCAAAACAACAACAACAGGTAATGTTGACATATCAATGCTGATAAGGAGAAAAACACCGACCTAAGAAATTTCCATTCTAAAATGCAAAACCAAATCACTAAGTATTAATTAATTATATTATAATGTTAGTCTCAATGAGATCGAGCAATTAAAAAAAAACACTAACAAGCTTTGTAGTTAACCATTCAGCTAGTAAAGTCAAAATGGCAAGGAATTTCTTCTCTTAATTCATTCCTTGCATTTATATACAGGTATACTACATACATGCATGTATACAAATATACATATAAACTGAGATACAACCTTATGTATATATGTCATGTAACTCATGTATACATAACACAGATGATGATAAAATAAGACTTCTCTCACCTCCTCCTCCTTATCTCTCTTCCTCTGACTTTCTCTCTCTCTTTCTCTCTATCTCTTTTCAACTCAGCTATTCTACAACATCTTGATCTTTCTCATCCGAAAACAAAGCCGATAAAAACTTATTTCCAAACACGATAAACAAAAAATTGCAAAGTGTAAACAGCTTCCAATGCAGCCAATTCAATAACTTGATCTTCATCTACATCATTGCGATGATATTGATATGATTGATATGGTATTAAGGCCGATAGGCCTTCTGTTTGCGAATAAATAAATAAATAAATAATAATAATAATATAATTTATTATCATCATCATAGCTAAGTAACTGTGCAAATCTGAAGCATATTGATTTTTAGAAATAAATTCTCAATTGAAAATCGATAAAATTAATAAAAAATTAACATCATGGTGTAAATAAAAAAAAACTAAAATTAACATGTTTAAATTAATAAATTATTCAAATTTACAAGCTGAAAGTGCATAGGCAGCAGAACAAGCAGATAAATTCAGAGGCAGCAGAGCAATTAGCTACTGCTGCCTCGATGGGCACACTGAGAAACTAAAAAATCGACCAATCACAGCAAAAACATCGATAAACGACAGCCCGTAGGAACAGGCCGACGCGGCCAATGAGGCTACCAATCAGCAGACGCCAACTAACCCGTTGCTAATAGAGACAGAACTTGCCCTTGCTCTCGTTTCACTGAACATCAAATTCACGAGTACAAAAAAATCAGTTTTGCAATTTGTTGAATTGAAAAAATATTTATTTATTTGTTTATTAATTAAAAACCGAATTTATAAAATAATAATCAATACGACGACACATTTAACCGCATAAGAGACAAGGCAGAAGAAATATCGTGAGTTAAGACATTTGTAATTAAATTAGTTTGATATTTATATTTATAATATATAAAATAAAAAAATTATTTTGTGAAAATGAACTCTCGTATATAACATAAGAAGATATTTATACAATTATTCTTCATCAAGAATATTTGGAACTTTCCGATGATAATATAAACATCTGCGTCGTGTCGTGCACATTTTGTTCCATTCATCGTGGTGTTATACGAAGGAAGTAACTAAATTTAGAAGGTTTTGTGTTCATAAAACAGCATCTATTCAACATCAATCAGAACCTATTCAACATCAATCAGAACCTATTCAACATTTATCAGAACCTATTCAACATTTATCAGAACCTATTCAACATCTATCAGAATATATTCAACATCTATCAGAACCTATTCAACATCTATCAGAAGCTATTCAACATCTATCAGAATATATTAAACATCTATCAGAATATATTCAACATCTATCAGAACCTATCCACGTCTAACAGAACCTATCCACATCTATCAGAACCTATTCAACATCTATCAGAATATATTCAACATCTATCAGAATATATTCAACATCTATCAGAACCTATCCACATCTATCAGAACCTATTCAACATCTATCAGAATATATTCAACATCTATCAGAACCTATTCAACATCTATCAGAACCTATTCAACATCTATCAGAATATATTCAACATCTATCAGAATATATTCAACATCAATCAGAACCTATTCAACATCAATCAGAATATATATTCAGCATCAATCAGAACCTATTCAACATCAATCAGAATATATTCAACATCTATCAGAATATATTCAACATCTATCAGAACCTATCCACATCTATCAGAACCTATTCAACATCTATCAGAATATATTCAACATCTATCAGAACCTATTCAACATCTATCAGAATATATTCAACATCTATCAGAATATATTCAACATCAATCAGAACCTATTCAACATCAATCAGAATATATATTCAGCATCAATCAGAACCTATTCAACATCTATCAGAATATATTCAACATCTATCAGAACCTATCCACGTCTAACAGAACCTATCCACATCTATCAGAACCTATTCAACATCTATCAGAATATATTCAACATCTATCACAACCTATTGACCAACACAGAATAAATTTGCAATTAAAAGATTAAAAAACAATTGAAATATTGTTGTTCCTTGATTTTTAGTTCACAGTTTGGAAATAACTATTGAATAAACTTAAAAATATTTTATTATAATTTATTTGTCTGTTGTCTTTTGGGCTTTTTCAGATACTTCAGTGTTCAAAGAGACTTGTGAATATGTGAATTTAACTGATACTGTAAAAACCACATAATTATTTGTGTAGAACTATAGAACGCAATCATGTCTACTTTTAAAAAGAAGTTCTAATAAAATTCTAGAATTATAAATAGAATTATAAAAGTTTGAGAGGAACTATAAAATAAATTGATGTACAAAGTTCTAGACTGGCACCATAAACCAAAATAAAAAATTACTTACGCAAACAAACATATTTAAATTCCTTTTTTATTACAATACACTAAAAACTAATGCTATTAATATTGATAAAAATATTAACTAAAAAAATAAAACATGAAAATCACACACACCCAAAAAAAAGACACATGCAAATAACACAAACAAACACACACGCACACACTGGGTAGCAATAAGTCACAGGTGGGTAACCACAAACCCATCGAACCAATAGGAGATAGGCAAGCAAAAACTGATGTGAACGGGAGAAAAGGATAGGCTGGTGATAATAATGAACCAACAAAGAATATCATCATCATCATCACTTGTCTTGTGTGATAATGCTTGCTCCTGAACCCAATCGTGACCTCTGGGGCAACAGGGCGAATTGCATGTGACTGATGGTGGATACAACAAACAATCAAACATGTTTCATTCATAAATAAATATCTTTAATCATCAACAACAATAACAACTACTAACACCAATGAGGATATTGATAACTTAATTGGTTATAAAGTTATAACTAAAACATTACATTTAAATTACAGCTTTTCAGTTATGCCAGTCTGCTGCCATCGTTAATAGATTTACTTTTATTTATTCAATTATAACAATTTTTTTAATTTAAAATTTCTGTCATTAACTTTTTGTGCGCAGACAAAAACAAGTCAAAACATTGATATAACAATCACAAAAAATATCTTCCAAAGAATAAATATACAATCGCTTAAAGACAAAAGACATCTGGAGAAATAAAAGAAAATTGGAAGACGCTTCCAAACTTACTCGATCAGGAACGGGTGCTCGAGCAGCTCTTGAGCCGTGGCTCTTTTGTCTGGGTCCGGATCGAAGCAGCTGATATAAACAAAACAAAAAATCATTTGCATAAATTTAATTATTTAAGACATCTAGACTCATTGGCAAAAATTATTTAAAACATACATGCTCATTTGCATAAATTAGTTAAAACATCTATGCTCATTTGCATAAATTATTTAAAACATCTATGCTCATTTGCATAAATTATTTTAAAACATACAAAACATTGAAACACAATTCTACCGTATCAAGAAATCTTTTGCATTCTCGGTCATCGTGACGGGAATCTCCGGATGAATTTTGTAGAAACCCACTTTGAACATGGCCGCTTGGGGACTTCCGAGCTTTTTTGCCAAAGTCAATTGCAAGAAAAAATGAATGATCACTACAATCATCACCACCATCAATAAATCACCACCACCGCCGTGGCAACTACCAACCTCAACGAACGGAAGTTTTCCAGTGGCCATTTCGATGACGGTGCATCCCAGCGACCAGATGTCAGCCTGGAATGTCGAAATAATAACAGCAATAATTGATTTCATTTGTTAATTAGTGAACCGATGATGATAACGTGAATAACGATAATTTTTAATCCAAAATAAAAAACTAAAAATTATTTAGAATTTTAAGTTTATAAAAAAAAAAACTGTGAAGTTTACCGGAGGCCCATAACCACGTATTCCTTTGTCTATAACCTCCGGAGCCATGTACTGAAGAGTTCCTGAGATTTAATCAATTCATTTGAAATATGAAATAGAGTTTGTATTTCTACTTATATATCTATATAAATAAAAATGTTTACAATTGTATACATATATAATTATAACAGATCTTTTAAAAAGCTATAAATTTACGTAAAATACAATTTGTACGAATATTCGTAAATCTTTACCAACACATGCGATTAAAGTACTTATTGCATCCAACAAAACAGATACATAAATACATACCAGCAAACGTGCCAGCGTGAGGATTGATTCCGGCAAGCCTCTTTGACGTTCCAAAGTCTGAGATTTTGAGTACGCCGCTGTACGTATTGACGAGTACATTGTCTCCTTTGATGTCTCTGTGTACTATTTTATTCTTGTGCTGTTGACAGTAGAAAATAGAGAAATAATCTCAACAGTTCAATTTAATTTTTTCAAACCAGATGCTTATATATGCCACATGTGGCGATGAAATATAAAAATTGAATTAAACGAAGAGATTTCCAGATAAATGACTAAAAGTTCAACTATCTTGGAACATTCAATTCCTGAGCTCATAAACTAAGTAATTTCTCATTTTAATTTAATTATATTAAATTTAAAAAAAAATTAATTTCTCACTAGATATTCAAGTCCTTTAAGAATCTGTCTCGTATAAAAAGCGATGGTGACTTCATTGTCTTTGAGAGGACCCCATTTTGATCTCAGCAGGGCTGACAAACTTCCTAATTTAGAAGTTAATTAAAACAAAGAATAATATAATAATCTAGAGCCATAATTATAAATTTTAATCATATTTTGGGCGACTTTGAAACCAAATCCAATTTGAAAACTAGTTACAAATAAAAACAAGATTTTATAAAATTCTAATAAGCATAAAATAAAATGAAATGAAATAATAATATACAAAATGAAATAAACATACAATAATATATAAATTAAATAAAAAATTAATATATCATATGAATATACAATAATTTATCAAGTAAACATACAATAATCAACATACATAATACATAATTTCCAATGTCTGTGCAATAAAAATTTGTGTTACCAACAAAAACATATATCAAAATAACTACAAAACTAAGTTATAGACTAATGATCATCGATGTGACAAATAACCACAAAACTAAGTTATAGACTAATGATCATCGATGCGACAAATAACCACAACGCCATGACATGACAACAACCTCCAGGAACTTGTTCCATGAAGATCTTGAAGAAACCATCCTCGCTGAGGGAGCCGAGATACTTGACAATGTGCGGGTTGGTCAATCGAGAATGGAGAGAGATTTCCTCGTGGAGTGGTTGGACTTCCCTGGTGGCAGAAGTTTTTAAAAACTTTTGTATATATTTATAATTAGAATTAATGGAATTTAATTACAAATGTAAACAAATCCCAATTCAACAAGATCTAGTAACTGCATCGAGCATTGCCCATATCATACTTTATCTTCATTCTTATTGAAGAACTAACTAAACAATTTTCAGTACTTAAAATGTGCACAAAGCGACTGGATCTGTTTCGAATTCTGTTAACACCCCCCCCCCATCTCCCATGGTTGACGAAACTAAGAAACCAAATTTGCCTGAGATATTACGAAGAAGCCCTACTGGTTGATGAGAGGTCACCACCAAATCTTATTTTTTATGATAACCCTACTGATTCAGCTGGTGTAAGAAGAAAGAGGTAACAACACAGCTCAACAGATTCATTCAAAACCACCGGTGGCATCCTCATATCAACCAGTATGATAATAATAACAACAGAGATAGTTATGATTGAGATGATAATAATAAAATAATAAATTATCCAATAAAAATTAACTAAATCGGGATCTATTATCCAATAAAAATTAACTAAATCGGCATTTATTATCCAATAAAAATTAACTAAATGGGCATTTATTATCCAATAAAAATTAACTAACTCAGCGTTTCTTTCTGGAACTTCTTTCACAGCGATTTTTACCTGCGTATTGAGATCCCTTGCAGCGTAAACCGCCCCGTACGTTCCCTGGCCGAGAAGAATCTTCTTTCCTTTTTCATCGCATTCGTACTCGTACTGAAACAAACGAATCGACGTTAATTTCGCATTCAGTCGAGGAAAAACAACTAATTCGCTCATCGAAACGGTAATTCAGGGATAAGAAAATATATTACCAAATAATTGCATACATACAAATGCAATAATTCCATTTTTCTCTAATTTTCACAGTCTAGTGAAGTAATATTCGTGTATCGAAAAATAACTTACCAGTCAAAAAGTTAAAGTTATAAAAAAAATTATTTTCAGAAAAGAAAACCGTGCCAACCCTGATGATGTTAGGCTTGACTTCGGCGTCCATGTCGATTATGCCACTTGACGGGTCGTCGCAGTCTTTTTTCATCTCGACCACCAAGTCGTAAAATCTATAATAAACATTATTATTATTATAATTATTTTAATTTATAATTTATAGTTTTAGTTTAAAAAAATTTGTATCTCAATTTTATTTTAATTAATAAAAACATATTTATAAACCTTAAAACAACCATAAACATATGTATTTGTCTGATAGTAAACAACAAAAATTTACAAAAATGTATACAATTATAAAAAAAATGGAAGAAAAAAGTTATTAAATGGACCTCTGTTTGTACATATTAGAAGGAAAGTAGATGTTGAAATCATCGGAGTTATCGTAAACGTAAAGAAGTATGGCCCTGATGTCCCTCTTGTAGTGAGATATCGATTTCAACGATGCCGCAGTGAACGTCCATTCGTGGATCTTCCGATCGTTGAGAGGCGCCACGTGCCAAATGTGGATCGAGTTCTGCACGCGTGGCATAACAACAACAATGAGGATTTTATTAATTATGTAACCTTCGTATAAAAGTAATTTCATTTCATTTCAGTTTGACGATTTTTAATGTGACGTGAATCAGCAGACTTCTGGGCCACAAATTGATGTTTGTATATTAATTAGGTATTCTTATAGAGAATATAGAGCTTATTGCATGTTGAAGCACAATAGATGTTAGCATGTTAGCAATAGATGTTGTGTAAGTCTTAGAGACATCCAGCACAAATCGATACCTTATAAGAAAACTGATTTTTTTTTAAAAAATAGAAAACTAATGAAAACTTAAAAATATCTAACATTTCCTTCCTCATCCTCGTTGATCTGAATATAACTTGGCAGGAAAACTCTTAGAGGTTCAAGTACAAGTACCTGTAAGGTGAAACAAGTTTTAATGCTTTCACTGTATAACTTTTATGAAAAAAAATTGAAAGAATAGAAAGAGACAGACGAAGGTGGATTCGGAAGCCAATACAGAAATAACAGAAAAGACAAAGATAAGAACACAGAAAAAAAACAGAGATACATAAGAGCAACAATGAAGAAAAGAGAAAGACAGAGAAAGAGAGAACGAAAGTAACAAATAGAGATAAACAAGATTGCAGAAAAATAATAAAAGAGCATATAAAGTAAGAACTGAGGTTAAGATGGATATTGAACGAGATAAAGTACCTGAAAACAGCATTCTAACTATTATAATACATCGCAATTATTAAAGACAATAACCAGACATCAAAATTTTCTAATAAGAAACAAGCAGATATATATGATTGCTATTAGTAATTACTCAAGACCAATTAGCTGATCAATTTTAACTGATAAATGTTTGAATTTGTACAATACAACATAGAAATTAGGTTTTTCGTTATTAATGATATATAAACAGTATCATCAAGAATAAAAGTAATATATGCTATCACGTCAAACTGAATGCCTGTTAGTTTAAAATGAATACCGGATAAGCATCCAACAGTCGGCTAGCAAATTAAAAATGTAAACAAGAAGTTGGTGCAACCTGATTTAAAACAAAAACTTTTTATTGAACAGTACTTTATTTCTTTCCCTCTTTCTAAAACGACCGACCGACATTATTATTTACTACCTCGACAACGAAATTAACACAGTTATGAAACAGCTGTTTAGAAACGAGAAAAAAAACTACTAAAAACTAACAGGAAATCTTAGGTCAGAAGACTGAACTTTGGTGCCCTCAGTGAAGAAATCTATCCAGAAATTGAAGAGCTGTTGAATTGAAGAAGAATAAATATTTACAGATGAGGTTAAAATTAATTAACATCTAAGCTTGTCATGCACTTTGTTTATTATTGATACAATTAATCGGAATTACTTTACACTGAATAAATGAAGTTACGGGATTATTTTATATGCGAAATAAAATTAATGAATAAAATTAATACGCCTAAATTTACTTCTTTGTCTCTTTTGTTTTCCGTTCCTTCCTCTTTTCTGTAAGACAAAATAAGCTGTATGTTTGCCAGAGTTGAGTTGAGAAACCTGTAAGTAAGTATTGGTGGTCACTGATGATGTTGATGATGATGGTGGTGATGGTGACAATGATGATAGTACTGTTCCACTGAGCCACTTGCCGCCATGTAACTAACCCCCTAGTGAGGGAGGGAATGAACCCTCAAAAACTTTGCAGCAAGGGGGTTGTAATTAAAAAACACAGAAAATAATCATTATTATTAATTATTGGAAGTCCCACTCATAGAAGAATAGAGAAGAACATTGTTACATACAACTTTCAACATGTTAACAACAACAACAACAACAACAACAACAACAACAACAACAACAACAACAACAAAGAAACAAGGGTCAGTCTAAACACCAAACACAGAGTAGTACTTTGATGTTTTTAAAGTCCAAAATTTCATTTTTGCTCGAATAACAGTTTGGGTGTGGCTATTGAATTTGAAATAAGAAAATAAAAATGTTAACTGATTCAAAATATATATATATAAATATAAAAAAAAAAGTTATGCACTAGCAATTATTATAAAAAGCTAACGAGATTATCACTAAAAGGAACAAGATTATCACTAAAAAGAACGGATCCTCTCTAACAAGAACATGATTAATAGTAAATATTTAGACGAGATATAAATAACATTCATATTAGACACTTCCACAATGTGGATAATTACAGATATATATATTATATATATATATATATATATATATATATATATATATATATATATATATATATATATATATATATATATATATATATATATATATATATATATATATATATATAATATATATATCTATATATATTAAAAACTGCTGATGTTATATGAGTTACATGCATGTGAGATAAATATATTTGTAAGCTGAAAATGGAGGGGATGCAGCATTAATACTCTTTCCAAACATGAGCTGTATATGCACCATACTTTCTTACCTGCTTAGGAAGAGAAAGAGAAATAAAACAGATAAAATATTCAAAATTGTTGAAGATTAAAAAGTTCTAAAGGGTAACATTTGATTCTAATTCTTAATAAACTGTCTATGATGATGAATGAATATTCATCAGTAATCTTAAAAAATTAATGATAGAAATAATATCATTAATTATAGAAATTATTTATACAGTAATTCAGTGATTTAAAATCAGTTTTATGAAATTCCTTTATTTTGCAATCAATTTATATTATATTTATTTATCTGCATTCAATTTATATTTTATTTATTTATTTGCATTCAATTTATATTTTATTTATTTATTTGCATTCAATTTATATTTTATTTATTTATTTGCATTCAATTTATATGTTATTTATTTATCTGCATTCAATTTATATTTTATTCATTCATAGATATCATTGTGCTCGTAGTTCTCATTCATTATATAATAAAATTAATTGAAAATCTACATTCATTATTTATAGAAAATCGGGAGAAACTTTTTGGACACCCTGTATATATGGATTAATTTAATTGCATCCAATTTATATTATATTTATTTATTTAAAATCAATGTATATTATACTTTTTATTTAAAATCAATGTATATTATATTTTTTATTTAAAATCAATTTATATTATATTTTTTTTTTCTGTTTATTTACAATCAATTACAATCAATTATTCTAAATTATACGAAAAACCATGGATTACCAAGGTGCTAAGATAAAATTAAAAAACACAAATAACTGTAACAACATCAAGCAATAACAACACAACAAACAATACAATACAATACAACAAACAATACAACACAACAAACAATATGAAACAACAAACAATACAACACAAAACAATAAACAATACAACACAATAAACAATACAACACAACAAACAATACGATACAACAAACAACATGATACAACAAACAAAATACAATACAAACCAGTTCGGAGGGTCCAGCAGCATCATGCACTCAGCAGCCTGAACGGCTTTGCTGTAGTCTTCGGCAAGTACACTGATCTCAAAATAAGTGGCCACTGTCCAGTAGTCTTTCAAGGAGGACAAGTTTCCTTTCTTGCCAATAAGATTGTTCAGCGTTAAAGCTGCAAAATTGTGATTGCAGAGAATGAATGGATTGATAGATGGATGGATGGATGGATGGATGGATGGATGGATGGATGGATGGATGGATGGATGGATGCATGCAGATAAGCCGAATGCACAAAAAAAGTATAATAATTAAGTTTCTTATGATAATATCTTAATAGCAGGAGCTCAATGAGTCATCAAAATATCAATATAAATAACAAATAATTACTGTAAGAACACAATCCATAAAAACTCTTACTGATCCAGAATCATCAACATCATCATCATCACCATGTGAACAAACAATACAAATTAATTGAACTAAAAATAATAACACCAAAATATCTGTTATCTGTCTCACTCTTGAAAATAAATAGAATCACATAAAGACGCACGCATTCCGACTAACAACACAGTACACATTATGCTATTGTCCACTGCAACAGAAAAATACTAAAAAAATAAACATAAGCTATGCACAAAAGCATTGCACAAAAGCAATGCACAAAAGCAATGTACAAAAGCAATGCACAAAAGCAATGTACAAAAGCAATGTACAAAAGCAATGTACAAAAGCAATGTACAAATTACAACAAGTGTCACATTACATAACAAACCAGCCAGCCAGCCGTCAAGAAGGTATGCAGAAATTTACAAAGATTTAATACGGTTATGCTTAATAATAAACACGGCTTTGAAATAAAACTTTCTTTACTTGTCTGTTCTGAGAATTTCCAACATAGCACGACATAAGTCATACAGCTGACAAATCTATTGACACTACTGACACCACCACACATCTACCCACGCGCACACCCGCTATCCATGCACGCACGTACATTTGCACACGTACACAACAATACTGACCAATCTGCTGCAACTTGGCAGACGTGGAGAACTGCTTGCCGGAAATGACGAGCAGGGTGGCCAGGTTGATACCCGCATATTCGTTGGGCTGTGCGTCGAATCCCTTCTGATACCTGTTTTACAGAGGGCGAATAATAATAAATAATAATAATAATAAATTCATATAAAAGTAACTCATAAAAAAAACATTAATCTTATATGGTCTATAAATAACTTTTAAAAAATTGCAAGAATGTATAACGTATAAAGAACAAGGCTGTAATAGTTAGGCATACACAAACAGACAGCGGACCACATGATGTGAGAAAGCAGTGCAAGAAATTCCCCCTCAAAAGAGTAAAATGGAAACTACCTCAAAAAACCAACATTTTATAAATAATTTTCTTTTTATTTCTATTGCTATTAATATATATATATATATATATATATATATATATATATATATATATATATATATATATATATATATATATATATATATATATATATATATATATATATATATATATATATATATATATAACAAAAAATTATAAATTAAATTATAAAAAAGAAGAAGTGAAACTTGAATGACCATTCGATAGCATGATTAAGAGAATCCTGATCTTGATAATTGGACTCCACAAACTTGTCTTTGTATATTCTGCCAAAGAGGCAAATGAGGTCGGGAACCGGAGTGTCTGATTGGTCGAGGCACTGGAGGAGGAAAAGACAAACAAGCAATCGGGTCAACAACAATGACAGTCAGAAGAATGTATGATCAGCTGAGTATTATTATTATTATTATTCAACATACAGAATCAATAAACTGCTCTAACTTTATTAGGTTATTTTAACATGAAAATCAATACAGAACGATAAAAAATAGAAACGGAAGATTCTATTAAAAGCATCCCGAGGGGTGTACGACATCACAGTCTCCACCTTTTTAACTACGGTCAAGGCCTTGTCCCGATCGCCGGGCTTGTTTCGTCTGGAAAGAAAAAACACAATTTGAACTCGTTTGTAAACAACCACAGCGCACAAATTTCACCAGAGATTCAAATAATTTTTAGCAAAAATGAATACACTGAATAATAGTTGTAATCGATTAACGTCAAGCTATAACCGTAACCCCTGGTACGACTAACTACCGCATGCTATATGGGGTTTTCCCAGCCGCTAAATCGTGTCTGAAATATAAACTAACCTGTTGAGAGCAAAGGCATAAAGCTGTTGGATGGCAATCGTCTCCGTAATTTTTCCGAGCATTTTAATGCCGTCGATGTCATCAACAAGGCTGACCATGGAGTCGTAATCCTGAACATTTTTACTACTTTGTAAATTTACATTTTTTACTGCTATTTAAATTTACATTTTTTACTACTGCGTAAATCTCCATTTTTTACAATTATATAAATTTAAATTTATTTATTACTTTAAACTAATACATTTTGAATTGCTAGTTCATAATTATAATTATAGATCATTAATAACATATTACAACATCGTAAACTGTTTATGTAATTTCATGCTATTATGCCACAGAATAAAATAATTACAAAATAATAATAATAATATCAATAATAATAATAATAATTAAATTGTAAGAACTTGAATCTCCCTGTAGGTGAGCAGCATGTTGAAGACGATATCGGAAGAGGAGAGTTGAGGATCGTCCATCCTTCGTCTCATTAGAGATAGTTCCTTGAAATTATTCCAATCGAGTTAATCAATGAATTAATCAATAACCCGTATCGATCGGTCAATAAACCAATCAATAAACAAGTAATCGATCATTGACAAGTCATCAATCAATAAACAAGTAACTGCCAGTAGTGATGATGACGATGATTTGACAAATTATGATATTAATTATTATGATTTTTGAAAAGAAATAAGCAGTTAAGCAGTGAATATAATTAATCCTTTATTCCCAAAAAAACCCAGTCATTGTGACTATGGAATTGAGAAAAAGGGAATATATGCTCTGGAATGATTTATTACCACAGTCAACATTCATTGTAAGCTACTATGGAAACAATAAAAGAGACAGAATTGATGAGTGACTGGAGGTCACACAGTGGTGATGATGATGATGATGATGATGATGATGACAAGAAAATGATGAGAAATTATAGCAAGTATATCACTTCACATAGAACGTATTAGCTCAACCCTGAATAGTAACAAATGTGATTTTTAAATCCGTTATATTATTTTCGATTGTCTTCCCGTCTGTCTTCCTGTCGGTCACAAACTTTGAGTCTCAAAATTAACTCACTTCCCGTTATCCGATCGAGCTGAAATTTGGCACATCGACTTGGGCTGCGAGACAATTGAATCTATCAAAATTTCAGTTTGATCGGATATTGTATAATATAGTTTTTCAAAAAACACCAAATTTTAACGGATTTTTAATTTTTGAATTTGGCTCTGGGCTGTAAAAGGAATTAGTCAAATCTAGGATCGTATATAAAGGATTTATAATAAAAACTTTGTTTTTATGGGTTAGTTTTTTATTAAATTAAAGTAATTTTAAAAATAATTTTAATAAACAAAATTGAAAATTATTTTTTTTTAAACAGCATGGTACATCATCCCTATCCATAACTTAATACTATAATGAATGAATCACTATAGGAAATGTCAGATCACAATAGTTGACCTCATTATAGATTCACCTCATTAACATATTCAATTATAATTATCCCCTCCCACACAGGTGGGCCAACGTTAATTTGTTTCAATGACTCATATGATATTGAGAAAATTTAAATATCTTTTATAGAACCTTCAAATATGATATAGAAGATATTTATGTCCTGATAAAGAGATTTATATGAATGAATGTGAAATTCTGAGAAGGCAGTAAAGATTACATGAATATTCATTAAAATTCTGAACAACCATTAATTAACGGATTCAAAAAAAAAGAAGATCAAACTAGCATTTATAGATAATTCAAAATAATAAAAAACAAAACATAAACAAGACTGTAAATGAATTGGAGGTAAACAAAAAGTTCTTGGAAAACCCACTCTGGCAAGATCTGCTCCCTTGAAGTTTTCCCTCATCTTTCTCAGGTCTGACAAAAACTTCTCCTTCACGTGGGTCCTTTAATAATAATAATAATAATTAATATAATAATAATAATAATAATAAATATGATAATATCTAAATATCATTTTAAAAGAATACTAATCAATTGCAGAGATAATATTATTTATGAATAAAAAATTCCATTTAAATAACACCGGCACACAGGTCCTTTAATGATGGTGTTGATGATGATGATGATGATGTTGATGATGATGATGATGATGATGATGATGATGATGATGATGATGATGATGATGATGATGACGATTATGGTAGATGTGATGATGATGATGATGATGATGACAATTATAATTATGATGATACAAATGATGATGTGACAGGACATTAAAAGCACAAGAAGTAGAACAATTAAGTAAACGTGATAATGACCAGGATGAGTCACAATGATTGTCAAGCAAAATGTCTGTCATTGAGAAACGTTAAACAGCAAAAACAAACATTCACATTTTATCATCACCTTCATAACAACCATCATCATCACCACCATCATCATCATCATCATCATCATCGGTCTTGTTATTATAAAAATGTCTCTTAGAAAGCCCGCACAATTAACCTATGTTATAAATCTTTAAAACTAATTCTGTGATTAAAAAAAAGGATGCAGACTCATTTATGATGAATGAATTCATCCAGCCTACAATAATAATTGTAACACTTCAGGATAGTTTCTTATTAGATAAAAAGACTGTGCGTGTGTACGTGTGTGTTGTGTGTACGTGTACTTATGTGTGTACGTATGTGTTGTGTGTACGTGTACTTATGTGTGTACGTATGTGTTGTGTGTAGTGTACTTATGTGTGTACGTATGTGTGTGTGTGGTGTTATTTCAACAGGAAATAACATTTTAAAAAAACTCATTACAGCTAGACATGACATCAACCAACAGCAGCCTAAATAACAACAGCAAGGAAAACAGCAATCACATTAACATAATCTGCTGTGTCAATAATGAGTTCAGGACTTCGGTGTGATCATCGTGATAAAAAGGATGTAAAAACATTTTATTAAAAAAAAAAAACTAAACAACAACCTGCTACTGGTTTCCACCTGTTTCATGAGTTTCTTGAGGTGATAGAGCAGGGTCGTGGGTTTTTCCGACCCCTTCAGCCCGGAGCCCTCGGGATCAGATACCACGCACTTGCCCTCCCCGTCTGTGATGTAAGGGAGGAATTCGGTTGTGCCGCAAGAAAGCTTGAAATAAATATTCACAAACAGATAAAAGCTTTCTTTATATGTGATGTTTTCATTTAACTTTCTATCTCAAACAAATGATGTTAAATCTACAAATGAATAATGACATTACATCAACAAACAAATGACATTACATCAACAAACAAATGACATTAAATCAACAAACAAATGACATTACACCAACAAATGAATGACATTGCATCAACAAAGGAATGACATTGCATCAACAAAGGAATGACATTAAACCAACAAATGAATGACATTGCATCAACAAATGCATGACATTACATCAACAAATGCATGACATTACAACAACAAAGGAATGACAATACATCAAGCTTATTCACATCTTTGAAAATCTAATTGAAACATTTTTAATCTGCAAACATTACAATAATTCACATGACCTTAGTAAATTGCTTTTTAATTCACTCAAATTTGTCAATCAGACACTCATAATTGAGATTTCATAATATTATAAATTCTATTTTATTTATTTATATATTTCATTTATTTATAAAAAAAACAAAAAAAACAAACAAATCATTTATTACAGGAACGACTTAAAAATCTTCCATCAGACATATAAGACCGGTAAAATCTCTTAAATCTCATCAATACAAGCAAGCAAGCATACATGCATGATAAATACACCAACTGAAATCAACACACCTGTCTAAGACATTTATTTATATTGAAAACCACAACAACAACAACAACAACAAACCAGATTACTGCCCTGTTTTGTAAACCTCAAAACACAACTTATTTTCTGTTATTGAACAAAAAAAGCAAACAATTCTCTCCTCTCTCTTTTTTTTCTCCCTCTCTCTTTTTGTCTCCCTCTCACTTTCTTTTTCTCTTTCCCCTGTTTTTCTCAGCCACCCTCTTTTTCTTTCTTTCTCTTTCTGGTCTTTGACAGCTAAGGCCATTGCACTCATTGATAATTCATTGCAATGGATAAAAAATCACATAATTGTACATGAGAACATTTTGTTTTAACTGCTGATATTTCCGGACATAAGAAATAGGACAAACAAATAGAAAAAAAGCCCGTACATAATAAAGTTTCACCAGCTATAACATGAGAACTTTTAATTATTATCCAAAAGTTTAAACTGCTATTATTCGTGAGTTCCGCCCCTACTCATACCACTTAAATTTTGATACCATGTACATACTGATACCACTTATAATTTGATACTGTGTACATTATAATACCACATATATAATACCATAAATATACTGATACCACATATGTCATACACACTGATACCATAGTAACAATGTACACACTGATACCATCACGTAACAATGTACACACTGATACGACCCCACTTTGAAAACATTTTTTTAGAAAGAAGTAAGGATTTCATCGGAAAGTTGTCGTGAAAACTTGAAATTCAAAGAAACTTTAAATTTCAAAGAAAACTTTTTTATCCACATTCTATTGTCTTTGTCTACAATAAATGCCATCACAATCATCATCATCATTATCATCATCATCATCACCACTAACCTCCTTCATCATTATCATCATATCTGCCACCACCATCAGCCTCTATATCATCTCCATCACAATATATTCCTCCTCCTCCCTCCCCACAAAAGCACCAACAAATAACATGATAAAAAGAGAGAGGAAATAATATATATGTTTTATATTGTTTCCACTTATTAATAGAATTTGCTGTTGTTACAATCAATCTTTTTTATTGAATCAATCAACTTAATCAGAAGTTCAATTAAACTAAAAACCAATTTGTAAATTTTAAACAGCCACAATCATTGGGAGAATGCAATATTACAGGCTCAGTTACACACCACAGAAAAGGTAAAATTATAAACCAATGCCAAAATGTTGTGTTCAAAATCTGTGGCCAAAATCAGTTAACCTGCAGCCACAAAATCAGTGAATGTTGAAAAAAAACAATTAAAATTTACCTTCACAGACAGAGTAAATTCCGGGTTCGTATCGTGGAGTAAGATGACAGTCTCCGGCATGACCATGTTCTCACGAACACCGATGTGATAAAAGAGCGCAAGTTGTTGAAGCTGAATGGACATGTCCACTATGGCGACGTCAGCATTGTAGAACTTGTCCAGGCTTTCTATCTCGCCAAAGTCCAACTTTTCGAAGCAGATCAAGCATAGTTCTGCTTTGATACTTGAAGAAAATTCAATTTAACAGAAGTCAAGTTTAGATATAAAAAAAAAACGTTGCTTAAAAATAATGTTGTGTCTAATGTTGTGGATTCAATTTTTTTTAAATGGCCAAAACATTAAATTAAAGATGAAAGGTTTTATTGACTCACTCCTGGTTTAATGATATTTTTGTGAATAATCAAAAAAATCTCATAAATGACCTTACTTACTGACATACAGTAAAAATAAAAAATTCCCTACTTTTATAACATGGGACATGTCATACAAATCATATCTATTCATACCTATGGAGTGCAGATAAAATTTTGTGCACCTATAAGCGGACGTGAGTATTGGATTTGAGTATTAGATATGGGCATATATGCATGGGTAAGTCTGTGCATGGGTACGTCTGTGCATGGGTACGTCTGTGCATGGGTAAGTCTGTGCATGGGTACGTCTGTGCATGGGTAAGTCTGTGCATGGGTACGTCTGTGCATGGGTAAGTCTGTGCATGGGTACGTCTGTGCATGGGTAAGTCTGTGCATGGGTACGTCTGTGCATGGGTACGTCTATGCATGGGTACGTCTGTGCATGGGTACGTCTATGCATGGATGCATGGGCACCTCTATGCATGGATGCATGGGCACCTCTATGCATGGATGCATGGGCACCTCTATGCATGGATGCATGGGCACGTCTGTGCATGGGTAAGTCTGTGCATGGGTACGTCTGTGCATGGGTACGTCTATGCATGGGTAAGTCTGTGCAAGGGTACGTCTATGCATGGATGCATGGGCACGTCTGTGCATGGGTAAGTCTGTGCATGGGTGAATGCAAGCATGTGTGTGTTGCTATGTGAGTGATTGGTGCAGGTATTCCAGAGTGTTTACACATGTGTTTATATAATCTCCTATTTAGTAATTTTGTACAGTACACAGCAGAGATAAGTTTGTGCCAGCATACAAATTATAAGCATAATAATTATAATAATATGACATGCATAAATATGTAGAGGGTAAAAAATAGAACAGACTGAAGTTTTGCAAGTATATATTCACTTTGATAGCAAAATGCTCTTTAAAAAATGTTCTCAGAAAATTTATTAATAACCTTTTTCTTACTAATAAATCAATAAATAAATTTACTCAATTAATATTCAACTATTAAATCAATCAATAAGTTGTTCATCAACCTCGAGCAAGCTTTCTCGATGTCAGCATACGCTGCCTCTCTGGCAAGCAGTCCCGAGTCTTTTTCCTTAGACTTGCCAGACGTCAGACTGATGACGCACACGACCTGTAAGGTCATGGCTCCCAGCAGTCAAGGTTTGTCTACTAACGCAGCAATCTGAAGTGATATCCCCCTCTTCCTAGTGACCTCTGTGAAATGAAACGCTCAAAATTAGTTGAACCATAAAATCAATTTACTATCTATAATTTAAAATTTCTAAACAGCTAGACCAATTTGTAAACATTCAACGTCAAAGCAAGTAATTAGTACTAATTAGTGTTGTTTATTTTTTTTATTGTTGTATTATAATGGTATTCATATTTAAATATTCTCACATATCAGAAACAAATACAGCACTCTCAGACATGAAAACCATTTCAGGAATGTTAAGCCTTTCACTACTGCATCGAACACTTCAAGTGAGAATGCCCCGTAAAATATTTCAGCCTTGGTCCTCGTCCTAAGTGTTGTAATTATCGATGACATTTGTGCGGCAGCGTCATCACGCGAGAAAATCAATTGAAACTTATAAGATTATATAAGTAAATTGGCATGTAGGAATAAATTATTAATAATATTAACTGCATCATAGCTTATTTATGTAAATAAAAGCCATTTCAAGCGTAACAAATGTTTGACTTTTTAATACACATTTTACTAGGTAAGTAAAACAAAAATAGAAAAATTCGTTTTTTTCTCAAATTAATGATGCTTACGGTGTTATGTCGTCAACAACAAATGTCTAATGCTAATGAATGATAATAATAGCAAAATTGCATATTTAATTATTACGTAAAACTGGTGTTTAATTTTAGGACAAGTTGAACTTTCAATAAATTTCGAAGTTGAAGAAAACTAACAACTATTCTCGCTTTCAGTTCAAGTCAATACAAGAAGATGGAAGATGAACAACATTTCCAAACTCAACAAAAACTAACAAAAGTCATCAATTATCAATTAAGAATCGTACACTACAAATTTGAGTCTTTTCAAGTCTTTTGCAACCACAAAGTGACAAAATCTAATCAATTAACAATAACAAAATCCGTGAGTGTGAAAACGACGTTGTATCACTTCTTGTATCCGTCTTCTTCGGTCGCCCGACGGAAACTTAAACGATTTGACTTAACTACTTATTAACAACTTCTGTAACTTTTAAGACTTAACGACTTAGACTTAAGAGTACTTAACACTTCAATATTTCACTGTGCAACATTACATGCAAAATAACAGTTTCGAATAGTGCACAACACTGTTGATATGTAGATCAACGACTGGTAAAATACCTAAAATCCCAAACGTAAACGAGAAGCGTTTTTTATCTCGTCAATCTCGTAGAAATAAAAAAAAACGTAACCTCCAGCGAGGCTAGCAGGTGGGTGCGTTCGCAAGTGCGCAAGACAAGATGAGTGTAATCATTTTTTTATTATTTTACACTACAGTCATTAATGTATTAAATTATTTATTTTTTGTGAATATTGATAATAATATTTGTAAACTGAAGAAAAAGAGCTGATAGAGAAAACAGTATTCGAGCTTAAATAAATAAGCCTATTGGAGCTTACTCGATTCATAATAGCTTAGTATAACGAAAGAGAATGTAAAAAGACAGAAAACATTTATGAAAAAAAGTAAGTTGTGCTTTAAGCATTTAATCTCAGGGTTAATATATACCTATTCACCATGGTGACGCATAATGTCATTCAGGTAATATACAGGTATGTAATATGCATGTAATATGCATATTAAAGAAGTTCAGCAGAAGAGGCTTGCTTTAGCAATTATTTTTAGTAATTTTCTTTAACTACTGATTCTATATAATCATTTCAAAACCAAACGGTAAACAAGTTTTTTTTTTAGAAATTTTCTACAGCTATTAGAAGTTCAAGAACCTACCAACTCACTTTATCAAAAAAAAATTCCTAAATAAGGCTTTGTGTTAATAATATTTGTATATGTATATGTACAGTATTCTCGTAAAACCGAAGCCGTGTCAATTTCAACTATTTTTTGGTAACAAACATTTATTGAATATTGAATAATACATAATTTAAAATATAGGTATATATATATATATATATATTAATGGTTATAATTATAATGGTCAAGGCTTAAGAATAATTGTCAGTAAAGAGTATCACTTATTTTAATTTTAACATTAAAGTTATTTAATATTTATGTATCAATTTTTATGTTTAAAAAATAAAGCTAAACTATTTCAAAAAATGAGAAAGTGCGGGTCTTCTAAATAGTAAAGTGTACATCACTGATATTTAGTAAATATTGATAGTTGCGTTTATTATGTTTCAAGCTCGACGATAGTTATTTATATTATTTCTCGGTCTTGTTGATTTTTTAAACACCGCTATTGTTTTATTGTGTATTGTTTTAAATAACGCTTATTTCAAGATGAAATTTTTTAAGTTGGACAAAGTCCAAAATAGCCACATGGATTCATGGAAGGAGTTTACTTTTATCATGGTATGTTTTTTAACGTTATTAAATTAACTTTTGTTGAAATGGCATAAGTGAGAATTGATTAAGATTAAGGCATTCAAAGTTATTTTGCTTAGAAAATCCACCAAATACTGCTTTCAATAAACTTCTAAAATAAACAACAAATAAAACAAAATTTATTAATTTTAAACTAAACTAAAACTTTCTAGTACCCTGTATGCACACTTGAATGATCAGAGTTAATTATTTGGAAAAAAATAAAATAAAGGAAGCAACGAGTAAATTAAAAGAGCAAATTATGCGAAAGATATACTGGAAGAAAAGAAAAATTTTTTGTTCAAGTTTCTAGTTAATCACATGCATGAAAAAATTTGCTCTTCTTTGAGAGCATAGCGTTCATTCACATATATTAATGTTGCCTGAAAATACAAGTTTAATTTATTTCAATCATGTCTCATTTTGGTGTATTTCCGTGCAAAAAAAACGGATTTACTTCTACTTTTAAGTTATGGCTTCCATTAATTTCAGAATTTTATATGTATGCATTTCTTTTAAAACTTGAAATTATTTATGATGTGTATATAGCCATACTTTTTTGCAAAGCCAACCGTTTCCATAGGCAACGTAGGTCAGTTGGCAATGGACATATTCACAGCGTCGCTTGATGCAAATCTCGTGGGATATCTTCATTCAGACTGCGTCCTCCCATTGGCTGGAAAGGATCCTTTCAATGAAAATTCATCAAATCTTACAACATCGCTTGATGGTCAGCAAATATTTGTAGATTTTATGTATTTCAGGTTTTGTAGGTTAGAGGTTTTGCATTCCACTTCACTGTTACTAAATTATTAGCAGCAAAGTTTTAACATGTCAGAAAGTGATTCTGACAGCTATGTATCAATAGTTTTCTATTGTTATCCATATCTATTATTTAAATCTTTTTAAAAGTGTTAGAACATTTAAATATTAATGAACCTCAATTGCTATTGTTTCATTGTATTCAGTGTTTGAATCTCATCAGCACAAATTAGTGATCTTACAACAACGAGCTCCTTTGATCAAGGTATGTACATGTTCTCACAATAAATATGTACAGATAATTATTTATTATGCATACTCCTCAATTATTCAAGCGTAGTGTTGTATGATTATTCATTTTAATATTGAATTTATCACCTTTAGTTTCACTTCACACAGCTCCACTGTATTAATTTTTTCCCGTATGTCGATTTTAAAAGCCATTTTTTGGCATGGGTAAGGCTCTCTGCAAATCATTTCTGGTACTAATGTGAGGACTTTGCAATAAAACAGTGTCTTAGTCGCGTATCCTTGACCTACATGAGCAGTAGTGGCCTGAGAGAATCTTAACAAATTTCATGATGCATTACAACATATCCTTCTGCTTAGACAGACTAAAGTTAAAGCACAGATAAAAATACAAAACATTCGTAAAATGTACATTCTCACATTTCTATCAATTTTAAATAACCTTATAACATTTTTCAGGCGTTTTTTTATTGTATTTTGATGCAGTAGATTAATTAAATTTGTTTTATTTTTATTCATCGCTCAACCACTTCTCAGTCGAGACAAGTACGATTCGTCGCCGAGATCGTGGAATGGATCAGTCAGATGAACTTCAAAAACGTTATAATATTCACCAGCGTTTTGGCTTGTGAAAGGATTGACTCACAACTTTTTGGGTGACTTGATATTTTTTTAGATAAATTTCTTATTTTTTTTCTAATTCACTCAAACATATTATGTTTAATAATTATATTCAAACATATTCACTCAAATACAGAATTATTGAAACAATAATTAAATGAGTTTTTAATTGAGGTAGTGTTTTTATAAAGTATTATTTCTCATTACATTTGTTTTATCAACAAATTAGAGGTACTCAACCATAAAGAGATAGTTGTCCATTCACCAATACAGGATGCAATGCAGATGCATTTTATCAGACGAGGCAAGAAAGATTAGCGAGATGAAAGAACTTTCTTCAATAGTTCCACAACTCGAGGTCAGACCACCAGGTCCAGATGGAAATGTCGGTGACGTCAACCCTTACATTCCAGGCAGCGGAATAGCTAAGAATCTTTTTGACGGATGGTTTGAATTCATAATTTTTTTTAGAACTTTGTGGTGGCATTTTTTAGAAATAACAAATATTTGTGAGTGCATGAAGAATTTAATTTCCGTTTATTCTTTTATTCTAGCAATAGAAGCAATATCTGTGCAACCGTGTTGTTGAGATTCTGCTATGAAGCTGACAACAGGTATGATGCTGTAGAGCTGGCAAGCATAGCAAATTCCATCTTCAAGTGGATGCCTGACAAGGTGCTCCATTTTTCACACATTAATGAATATTGAAATTGGAAGTACAGTAATAGCATTTGAAGAACTGAGCTTCCTTCGCAAAATGTTAAGGTTGCCATGACTAAAGCAACTTGTTTTATTTTCAGGAAAATTGGAAATTCCCTCCCTCCTGGAAATTCCTGTATGGTGTCCAACCAGACCAGACCATTTATCAGTGATGGATATCATTTTTGATGTTTTATTTTAATTACTGAACATGAAATAGTTTAGAAATAAAGAAAAATGCAAATAATTTCAAAATGTTAACAATCAATTAAAAAGTCATTTAACTGCAAACATCCGAACTTCAAACAAGTCACTTGGGAAGGATTTCTGCTTGGCTTCTTTAATAAGGCATAGTCCAGCTTTGTCTACAAGTTCTAAAAAGTTTTCTCTGGACCTTGTATAACTGCTGTCTTGGTCGTCAAACTCCAGCGTCGTACTCATATTTTCCTTGAAAATGATGATGCCGTTTGGAGCTAGCCCTTGTTTGCATCGGATAAAAAATGCAACTAAGTCACTGTCGGTCAAATGTCCAAGAACCCACTGGCACCATATGACATCATATTTGGATGGTTCTGGCACAAATGATTGGAGACCGCTACAGAAGTAGTTTTCTACTCTATTGGCCTCTTTGCCGATGTATTCGGGGGCCTTGTCAAGAAAATGTTGGTTTAACTCAACCATGTCGACAGACTTGAAAAGTGGAAGCAGTAACTTTTTTGTGACCCGTCCAATGCCTGCCCCGCAATCGAGTGCACGGTTTGGATTAATAGATGAATCTGGTGACTGCAAATAAAACGTTTAAATATTTCAATTCAAGCATAAAACAAGAAAGTATAATAAATAAGCTATAAAACACTAACAAACAGAAACTGCTTCAGAAATTTAATTGATTCGGACAAATCTATGCTGGAAACAAAACTGAGACCTCCGAGCATACCGTCCACAGTTGGTGAAATCGCCTCCCAATATTTTTTACCATTTTCATAAAACATTTCGGGGTCAGGTTCACCGCTTTCAGGATTAAGCTCTTCTTCCATTATAACCTAATAATAAATAATGCTAATAGCAACGCTTTGTAGTGCGTAAATGTATGTAATAAAAATAACGATAATTAAGAAAACAATACAAAGAGTTTTTGAATTTTAGATACATGGCATTTTAACTGTAAAAAGTTTTTTTTTATGTGAGTTTAACTATGTATAATTATATTTATTATTGGTAGCACTGCATAAAATATTTTTCAAACAAAAGTAATTGATTGAAATTGTGTTATAAAAGAAAGCGTCTTAGAATTATACAATACGCTACAATTACATCGTAAATCTTAACATTACATTAGATCAATTAAAGAAACAGAATCATTTCTTGTCTTCAGGTGTTTTGAAACCATCTTAGGATGATGCAGTCGTAATTTTCAAATTCATTGAATTATTGTTATAACGGTTATAACATGCTTTCTCTTCCTATGTCTCTTCTCATGTGACCTGAATTAAATTTAAGGTCGATTGCCATCAATAGACAAGGTTATTGAATTAAAAAAACAACAACAAATTATATTTCGTTAATAGAGTTGTTTTTATTTATTACTAGCGGGGTTACCCGGCGTTGCCCGGGGTTTTTAGAGGTTTTTCTAATGTTTGTCTCTCTCGCTCCCGTTCCCTTCTCCACTTTCCCGTTTTCGTAGCGTTCCCGGTCGCTTTTCCGCTCTCGGTCGTTTTCCAGCTCCCGGTCGCTTTCCCGCTCAGAAGTTATGTTATCGATTTTCTCTCTTGCTCGCGTTTCCTTCCAAGCTTGCTCTCCCGATTCCAGTCGCTTTCCGCGTTCCCGGTCGCTTTCCGCGTTCCCGGTCGCTTTCCGCGTTCCCGGTCGCTTTCCCTTTCCCGGTCGCTTTCCCGTTCCCGGTCGCTTTCCCGTTCCCGGTCGCTTTCCCGTTCTCGGTCGCTTTCCCGTTCCCGGTCGCTTTCCCGTTCCCGGTCGCTTTCCCGTTCCCGGTCGCTTTCCCGTTTCCGGTCGCTTTCCCGTTCCCGCTCACGCTTGCTCTCCCGTTCCCGGTCATGCTTGCTCTCCCATTCCCGGTCACGGTAGCTCTCCCGTTCCCGTTTCCGTTCCCGCTCATTTTCTCTTTTACATTCTTTCATAACTTCTGTTAGCCTATAAAACGCAAAATAGATTTGCTAAGACTATATATATATACTAGCAGTGCCCGTAGCGGCTTCGCTCGCATGAAATTAGAGAGTTTGAACCGTGCATCCATAGTAGAGATCAATTTTTTAGGTCTCGGCTCGGCCCGTCGACAACTTAGCCCAGCCCGTTTTAAAAACCCAAACTCCTGGCCCGGCACAGCCCGTCTGAATTAGGCCGGCCCATTCTTACAGGCTTAGAAGTTCTATATACTTGATGAAAAACTTCGGCCCATCCCACCTTGACTTCAGGTTTGGCCCGGCCCAACTGAAGACCCTAAAATCACTAAAAAATCTATATACTTGGTGAAAAACCTCGGCCCGTTCCACTTTGATTTAAGGTTTGGCCTGGCCCGTGTGAAGACTCTAAAATAACGGCTTGGCCCGGCCGGTGATAAACTGAACTTAGCTACTTTTAACCGGCACAAAACTTCAAAATACTAATTTTTACATTTGTAGCACTTACAGTTTTTGAGTAGCAGTTATTTTGAAATCAAATAACCCCTTTTTCCACCCCACATTTGATGTCCTGGAAACCAAATTTTAAAAAAAATGTTGAAACACTTATATCATAATTTTTTGAGTAAATACTAAATACTAATTTTGACATCTGTAGCATTCACAGTTTTTGAGTAGCAGTTACTTTAAAAACCAAAGAAACCTTTTTTCCACCCCACATTTGAGGTCCTGAAAACCAAAATTTCAAAAAATGGTGAAACACATATATCCTTATTTTTAGAGTAGAAAATAAATACTAATTTTTACTTTTGTAGCATTAACAGTTTTTGAGTAGAAGCTACTTTAAAAACCAAATAACCCAATTTTCCAACCCACATTTGACGTCCGGGAATCCAAATTTGTAAAAAATGGTGAAACACGTATATCTTTATTTTTAGAAAAGAAACTAAATAATAATTTTTAATCTGTGGTATTTACTGTTTTTGAGTAGCAGTTACTATAAAAGACAATTAGCCCTATTTTCCACCCCACATTTGAAGTCCTGGAAACCAAATTTTCAAAAAATGCTAAAACACGTATTTCATTATTTTTGGAGTAGAAACTAAATACTAATTTTTACTCCTGTAGCATTAACAGTTTTTGAGTAGAAGCTACTTTAAAAACCAAATAACCCAATTTTCCAACCCACATTTGAGGTCCGGGAAACCGAATTTTCAAAAAATGGTGAAACACGTATCTTTTTATTTTTGAAAAAGAATCTATTTACCAAATTTCAGAAAAAAATTTTAGAAAAATTTTTTAGAAAAAAGTTTGTTTTCCAGTTTTTTCCCCTCAGGAGCAAAATTTTCAAAAACCCTTTCTTAGCGGATGTTTACGCTATAAAAGTAATATAAGTTCCAAATTTCACGTTCCTAGGATGAGGCGTTTGAGCTCGGCGTTGATTATCAGTCAGTCAGGACATGTTCTTTTATATATATAGATATATGAATGTTTGTGGGTTAGTTTGTCTATTATAGAAACGGGAAAGCACCCGGAACGGACAGCGAGCGGGAACAGAAAAGCAAGCGTGAGCGGGAATGGGAGAGCAAACGTGAGCGGGAACGGGGCAGCGACCGGGACGGGAAAACGACCGGGAGCGGGAAAGCGACCGGGAACGGGAAAGCGACCGGGAGCGGGAAAGCGACCGGGAGCGGGAAAGCGACCGGGAACGGGAAAGCGACCGGGAGCGGGAAAGCGACCGGGAGCGGGAAAGCGACCGGGAGCGGGAAAGCGACCGGCAGTGGGAAAACGACCGAAAACGGAAAAGCTAACAGGAGTGGGAAAGCAGGTGGGAAAGGAAACGGGAGAGAAAGAGACAAACATTAGAAAAACCTCAAAAAACCTGGGCAACGCCGGGTATCTCCGCTAGTACATACATAAACACACACACAGACACACATACATGCACATACACATACATACATACACACATACATACGCACATACATATATATATAGTTCCCGCTCGCTCACCCGCTCCGCTCCGCTCATTTTGTGACGGATTTCAAAAAATTTTTTTTTCTTTTTGATTTTCATTGACTCTCAAGGTTGTGTGAAAATTTCATTACGATCGGATGAATGGTGTAGCAATGCATAAAGGACATTAACATACATAAATACAAACATTCATTTTTATATATATAGATATATATATATATATATATATATATATATATATATATATATATATATATATATATATATATATATATATATATATATATATATATATATATATATATATATATATATATATATATATATATATATATATATATATATATATATATATATATATATATGCGTTACAGAATCATTAAACAGGCAGTGACGTGGTCTACTATTATATTAATGATATTGTTGAAGTAGTTGAACTTCTTTGATATGACGTGTTGATGATTCCTTCGTTAATACAACTCAGACCGGTATGGGATTAAACTTGGATGAGTCGAGCTGGTTGTATGGGTGGTTTTACTGGTGGGAGTAAAAGTTACTTTCAGGAAGGACATCTCCAGTTTAAAGACCTTGAAGCCCTGGTAGACACGATACATCGACAAACGAACGCCCACTCTTCATCCAGATTATCTACGAAGTTCTGCTTTTCCGATTCCACCCACTACTCAGCTTCCTTGTCGTTTTCTTTGATGTCCCCGACTTTGAAACCCTAGTAGGCACGATACATCGACGAACGAACACCCATTCTTTACCCAGTACTGTGAAAGATAACATTTAAGATATTGAAAGACTGTTCAACATCTTCGTTTTGAGGGGGAGTTAGGTCAGGGGTCGCTCTAACGGACCTCCTGACAAGTGTATCTTGCACCCGTCGACCTGTCTAGACTCTCAGTCTAGACAGGAACCTAGACATTAATTCTCAAACGTTTGTTTTGCGCGTTTTCTGAGGCTATATATATAGCGCTTTGAACACCGCCAGGGAGAGCTGGCTATTTAGTATCAGGCGAAGTCCTGCGTGTTTAGTATTTGATTTTTGTTATTAACTGCGCTTTAATAAAGTTTTTGTTATATATATTATCATCAAAAATAATTTACAAACAATCTGTAGCTGCAGTATTCTTATTGAGATGAATACGATTAAAAAAGACTTATAAGTTAAGTCGTTAAGATACAGAGATAATAAAACCGAAATGGTTAATGCTTTGTTTATTGAAATTATTTTGCTTAGTTTTTTTAAAGTTAAAAAATAAAAATATAAATGACCGAAAATTTAAAACTAAAAAAATTATAGTAATAAAACATTGTTTTTGTTTGCCTTTTAATCTTAACTCCATTTTCTATGTTTAGATTTTCTTTTCTTCTGAATTTTTTTTTCGTTTTTCTTTAACGATCTCAAAACAATTGATCAATGTTTTTTTTGTATAAATTGAAAAATTATTGAAATCACTTAAATGTTCTTTTGAGGTTGATTCAACAAATTCTTCAATAGTAGAGGCTTCTGGAATAAAACATGTAAAAAGATCAAAATATTTAGTGTATGCCCACATTAGATGATAACTCAATACTACTTTATCTACTATATTCGAATAAAATTCTTCAGATGAAAAAATAATTGAAACCCATTCTTGTTTCTGTGATAATAAATATTTCGATATGGCATCGTCTAAAGAACATAATACAGACTTATAGATTATTTGACGGATACAACTGTTACAACTCAACATTGCTTTAAATAACTTTTTAAACTCAATGTTTTGTATATCAATTCTGGATATAATAAATACAAATTTCACAAATCTTTCACTTTCACATGATCTGTAAGAATATAGGTAATAAAGTCTTTTGAGTGTGATATTAGTAATTATGGGAAGTTTTTCTCTTATTTCTAAATGATGGTTTTCTTGTTCAGCCAAAGATATAAATGATTGTAAGCAAATACTAAATTGATCTGGTCTCCAGAAATTATTTTCCAATGAAGCTATAATTCCATCAATTGTGCTAAGGTTACTTACAACCTCAGAGATCATCGGTGAAGGAAGTTCAAAATTGTTATTTGTATCAAAACGCAAACCTAAATACTTGAAATTTCTTGTGTGCCTCCACCTAACAGGTTCTTCAAACGTAGCATATTCATTACTTATATCTAAATAAACTAAATTAGGTAATTTGTCTATCATTCTATATATTAATTGTAAATTATAACTATTAATCACTCTAAAGCATTGGTTTTGACTTATATCAAGCCAAGATAAATTAGAAAGAGAGGATATTGAATTAACCAATTCTTCCAAAGACTCACCAACTTCCGTACTAATGCCTAATTTTTGAAGATTAACAAAACGAGAAAATTTGCTGATGGTGTTTTTTGCATGCATACATTTAGATATACATAAACTTTTCAAATTTTCAAAAGGAAACCTTATTTTGAGCAGGTCAATTAAGTCTTCTGTTATTTTCTGGTCAGAACTACAACAAAGCCCAATGCGCCAATAGAGTCTAAGTAATTTCGGACAAAACCACTCAGGCCTCCTGTCTGCGCTAATTCCGTAACGATCGGACAAATAAAAACCAGTTATCTCTAATTCTATTTCCTCTAACTCCATAGAAAAAAAACATAGATTTTTCCAAAATTGATTGAAAATCGGAACATAATTCACATTATAATCATAGTAAAAACTATTCTCAGTACACGAAATACGAGTTAAATTTCCTCTACTCAAAATAGTTTGTAACGGTTGAAAAAAAATATGAAGATCAGCCTCTTTTAGTACAAGTTCATGAAAGCAGTCAAATTTAAAAAAAAAAGGTATTATATGGGAAGGACATAGCTGTATTCCTGTGTTTTGACCTCTAGCAATTATTTCTTGAAAAACGTTTGAGGAAATATTAACGCAGTTTTTAACTTTAAAAGGAAGACATTCAATCTCAGCAGATGGTTCGAGAAAAGTTTCCTCAAAGTGCCATAAAACAAAATCTGTGCATGAAGATTTTAATGATAATACACGACGTAGACAACTCATTTTTAAATTTTGCTCTGTATATTGTATATTTATTTTTATTATCAGAAGTATTTTCACTGAACACGTTTTCCAACAATTAAAAAACCTTGATAAAAATTATATATATATATACATACATATATATATATATATATATATATATATATATATATATATATATATATATATATATATATATATATATATATCTATATCTATATATATAAAAATGAATGTTTGTATATATGTAAGTTAATGTCCTTTATGCATTGCTACACCCTTCATCCGATCGTAATGAAATTTTCACACAACCTTGAGAGTCAATGAAAATAAAAAAAAAAAAAATTTTGAAATCCGTCACAAAATGAGCGGAGCGGAGCGGGTGAGCGAGCGGGAACTATATATATATGTATGTGCGTATGTATGTGTGTATGTATGTATGTGTATGTGCATGTATGTGTGTCTGTGTCTGTGTTTATGTATACATATATATATATATATATATATATATATATATATATATATATATATATATATATATATATATATATATATATATATATATATACTAGCGGAGATACCCGGCGTTGCCCAGGTTTTTTAGAGGTTTTTCTAATGTTTGTCTCTTTCTCTCCCATTTCCTTTCCCACCTGCTTTCCCACTCCTGTTCGTTTTCCCGTTTTCGGTCGTTTTCCCGCTGCCGGTCGCTTTCCCGCTCCCGGTCGCTTTCCCGCTCCCGGTCGCTTTCCCGCTCCCGGTCGTTTTCCCGTTCCCGGTCGCTGTCCCGTTTCCGCTCACGTTTGCTCTCCCATTCCCGCTCACGCTTGCTTTTCCGTTCCCGCTCGCTGTCCGTTCCGGGTCGCTTTCCCGTTTCTATAATAGACAAACTAACCCACAAACATTCATATATATATATATATATATATATATATATATAGTCTTAGCAAATCTATTTTACGTTTTATAGGCTAACAGAAGTTATGAAAGAATGGAAAAGAAAAAATGAGCGTGAACGGGAGAGCAACCGTGACCGGGAATGGGAGAGCAAGCATGACCGGGAACGGGAGAGCAAGCGTGAGCGGGAACGGGAAAGCGACCGGGAACGGGAAAGCGACCGGGAACGGGAAAGCGACCGGGAACGGGAAAGCGACCGGGAACGGGAAAGCGACCGGGAACGGGAAAGCGACCGGGAACGGTAAAGTACCGGGAACGGGAAAGCGACCGGGAACGGGAAAGCGACCGGGAACGGGAAAGCGACCGGGAACGCGGAAAGCGACCGGGAACGCGGAAAGCGACCGGGAACGCGGAAAGCGACCGGGAACGCGGAAAGCGACTGGAATCGGGAGAGCAAGCTTGGAAGGAAACGCGAGCAAGAGAGAAAATCGATAACAAAACTTCTGAGCGGGAAAGCGAACGGGAGCTGGAAAACGACCGAGAGCGGAAAAGCGACCGGGAACGCGACGAAAACGGGAAAGTGGAGAAGGAAACGGGAGCGAGAGAGACAAACATTAGAAAAACCTCTAAAAAACCCCGGGCAACGCCGGGTAACCCCGCTAGTATCTATATATATAAAAGAACATGTCGTGACTGATAATCAACGCCGAGCTCAAACGCCTCATCCTAGGAACGTGAAATTTGGAACTTATATTACTTTTATAGCGTAAACATCCGCTAAGAAAGGATTTTTGAAAATTTTGCTCCTGAGGGGAAAAAACTGGAAAACAAACTTTTTTCTAAAAAAATTTTCTAAAAATTTTTTCTGAAATTTGGTATATGGATTCTTCTTGAAAAATAAAAAGATACGTGTTTCACCATTTTTTGAAAATTCGGTTTCCCGGACCTCAAATGTGGGTTGGAAAATTGGGTTATTTGGTTTTTAAAGTAGCTGCTATTCAAAAACTGTGAATGCTACAGGAGTAAAAATTAGTATTTAGCTTCTACTCCAAAAATAATGAAACACGTGTTTTAGCATTTTTTGAAAATTTGGTTTCCAGGACTTCAAATGTGGGGTGGAAAAAGGGGTTATTTGTTTTTTAAAGAAACTGTTACTCAAAAACTGTAAATACCACAGATATAAAAATTAGTATTTAGTTTCTATTCTAAAAAATAAAGATATACGTGTCTCACCATTTTTTTTACAAATTTGGTTTCCAGGACCTTAAATGTGGGGTGGACAATAGGATTACCTGGTTTTTAAAATAGCTGCTACTCAAAAACTGTAAATGCTACAAAAGTAAAAATTAGTATTTAGTTTCTACTCTAAAAATAATGATATACGTGTTCCAAGCCATTTTTTGAAAATTTGGTTTCTAGGACCTCAAATGTGTGGTGGAAAAAAGGTTTCTTTGGTTTTTAAAGTAACTGCTACTCAAAAACTGTAAATACCACAGATGTCAAAATTAGTATTTAGTATTTACTCAAAAAAATAATGATATTAGTGTTTCAACATTTTTTAAAAATTTGGTTTCCAGGACCTCAAATGTGAGGTGAAAATAAAGGTTAATTGATTTCAAAATAACTGCTACTCAAAAACTGTAAGTGCTGCAAATGTAAAAATTAGTATTTTGAAGTTTTGTGCCGGTTAAAAGTAGCTAAGTCCAGTTTATCACTGGCCGGGCCAAGCCGTTATTTTAGAGTCTTCACACGGGCCAGGCCAAACCTTAAATCAAAGTGGGACGGGCCAAGGTTTTTAACCAAGTATATAGATATTTTAGTGATTTTAGGGTCTTCAGTTGGGCCGGGCCAAACCAGAAGTCAAGGTGGGACGGGCGAAAGTTTTTCATCAAGGATATAGAACTTCTAGGCCTGTAAGAATGGGCCGGGCCTAATTTAGACGGGCTGTGCCGGGCCAGGAGTTTTGGTTTTTAAAACGGGCTTGGCTAAGTTGTCGACGGGCCTAGCCGAGACCTAAAAAATTGATCTCTACTATGGATGCATGGTTCAAGCTCTCTATTTTCATGCGAGCGAAGCCGCTACGGGCACTGCTAGTATATATATATATATATATATATATATATATATATATATATATATATATATATATATATATATATATATATATATATATATATATATATATATATATATATATATATATATATATATATATATATATATATATATATATATATATATATATATATATATATATATATATATACTAGCGGGGTTACCCGGCGTTGCCCGGGGTTTTTAGAGGTTTTTCTAATGTTTGTCTCTCTCGCTCCCGTTCCCTTCTCCACTTTCCCGTTTTCGTAGCGTTCCCGGTCGCTTTTCCGCTCTCGGTCGTTTTCCAGCTCCCGGTCGCTTTCCCGCTCAGAAGTTATGTTATCGATTTTCTCTCTTGCTCGCGTTTCCTTCCAAGCTTGCTCTCCCGATTCCAGTCGCTTTCCGCGTTCCCGGTCGCTTTCCGCGTTCCCGGTCGCTTTCCGCGTTCCCGGTCGCTTTCCCTTTCCCGGTCGCTTTCCCGTTCCCGGTCGCTTTCCCGTTCCCGGTCGCTTTCCCGTTCCCGGTCGCTTTCCCGTTCCCGGTCGCTTTCCCGTTCCCGGTCGCTTTCCCGTTTCCGGTCGCTTTCCCGTTCCCGCTCACGCTTGCTCTCCCGTTCCCGGTCATGCTTGCTCTCCCATTCCCGGTCACGGTAGCTCTCCCGTTCCCGTTTCCGTTCCCGCTCATTTTCTCTTTTACATTCTTTCATAACTTCTGTTAGCCTATAAAACGCAAAATAGATTTGCTAAGACTATATATATATATATATATGAATGTTTGTGGGTTAGTTTGTCTATTATAGAAACGGGAAAGCACCCGGAACGGACAGCGAGCGGGAACAGAAAAGCAAGCGTGAGCGGGAATGGGAGAGCAAACGTGAGCGGGAACGGGGCAGCGACCGGGACGGGAAAACGACCGGGAGCGGGAAAGCGACCGGGAGCGGGAAACCGACCGGCAGTGGGAAAACGACCGAAAACGGAAAAGCTAACAGGAGTGGGAAAGCAGGTGGGAAAGGAAACGGGAGAGAAAGAGACAAACATTAGAAAAACCTCAAAAAACCTGGGCAACGCCGGGTATCTCCGCTAGTACATACATAAACACACACACAGACACACATACATGCACATACACATACATACATACACACATACATACGCACATACATATATATATAGTTCCCGCTCGCTCACCCGCTCCGCTCCGCTCATTTTGTGACGGATTTCAAAAAATTTTTTTTCTTTTTGATTTTCATTGACTCTCAAGGTTGTGTGAAAATTTCATTACGATCGGATGAATGGTGTAGCAATGCATAAAGGACATTAACATACATAAATACAAACATTCATTTTTATATATATAGATAACAACCATAGATATCTATGGCTGATTCAAATCTCTGTTTTGCTTTTGTTTACATCAACAAATCAACATTAAAGCGATATAATGGCACCCCCGCCGAGGTTATCATATGTCAGTTTTTTCAGCTTAACTAAACAGTTTTTTTTTATTTTAAAATAATTATCAAAATTGATATAAATTAACCTATTTAGTTTTTATTTTATTTCAGCCAGCAAGAAACACCAGTGCAGGTGCTGAAAAAGTTGTTTTTTACCACTTTGCTCATGAGTACAATGCCTTTTGTAGCATATTTTGCCTCTAAAAAATATTTTTTTGAAGGTTAGTTTTTTGAATTTTAGTTGCTAGAAGTCTTAAGAGCTAAGCTTGCTAGCTAGTCTAAGAAAGTTATCTAGTAATTTAGTAAATTAATCTTGTAATCTTGTGACAAGATTCTTGTGGATTGTAATTGCTGTGTAATGTTCAAATAAATAAACAGTTTCCAATTAATAATTTGTTTATATTTACGATTATTTATTTTGTAATATCAGCTTGTTACTATTTTCATTGACATTCAGATCTTCTCAGCTTTACCGATTCCACAAGTTCTTTGCTAGCTGTTATTCCAGCTGTTTTTACAGTTAATGCAATAATTGCTTTGTATGTCTACTTGGCCTGGAATAGTGAACCTTGGAGCGAGGATGAAGTCAGGACCAAGAAAGAATGATCTGATCAACTAATAAATAATTGTATATTCATCAAATGTTGTATTATTTAGCCAATACTTTTATTGTGACTGTCGCAAGATATGTACTGCTAAGTTGACAATCTTATTTAAAAGCAAGGCTTATTTATCGTGAATTAACTGCTTATGATGTGTTGGACAATGTTTGAAAAGTTGTGTTTAGTTGTAATAATGATGATTAGAATTATGTTAATTTTAAATGTTTAGCAATAATAAATGTTTTTTGTTTAAAGTCAGAACTGATTTAGATGTTAAAGTAGCAAGTTGGAGTCCTGATATTTTGTGTTATAGAAGGTCACTGTTGGTGGAATATTCTGGTTTAGACCTGATCGCAACGTTATCAACTGTTGCTGTTCAACTATATATATGCAATTTTCATTATTTATGCGCATCTCAGTACTCATTATTTATTTATATTTACTCACAATAGGGGGGCGGTTTTTATTTTAGGGCATATGATTAGCTGGTTGGACAGGACGTCTGCCTGCTTAAATCAACTGGGTCCCTTAGGAGTATGCATTGGTTAAGGGTTTAGACTGGCTTTATGTATCCCAGTTTGAAAAAATAAAAATGATATTCGTTTGTCAGTGACATAGAACATTGTCGTCGTCAAAAACCCTGATTTAAAAATTTTTGAGTTGAATGACCCGTGGTTCAGGAATTCGGTAACTAAAATTTGACCGAGCGCTAAAATTGACCAACAATGCAATTACGTTTATAAGACAGTATGTCATTTTTTTGTGCAATTAGGAATCTGAACAATACACACTGGTAGTTATTCAATTACCAACAGCCATAAATCTGCATTCTTTTGTTTACAATGTTGCCGGCTTAGAACGATAATCGCGTTAATGCTATTGCCACGGCGGTACCCGATCTTTGATTCGCTATATCTTTATTAATTTTATTTTTTATTACACTATATGGTATATTCAAACTCAGAATTTGTACCTTTATATAAAAATATTAATGAAATAAAAAAAAAATTATTTTGAAATTTTTATGCTACTACCTAGGATAGGGTTTAGGGGTAGGGATAGGGTTAGGGTTAGGGTTCGGGTTAGGGTTAGGGTTAGAGCTAGGGATAGGGTTAGGGTTAAGGTTAGGGTTATTAGCAATTTTACCGATTGTAATCACGTCGAACCGCCGGGGCAATAGCAGCGACCGATAATCGCAATGTTAATGTTATGTAACATGACCACCTGTTCGATACTTGTTGTTTGTAGTTTGGTGCAATTTCAATGCTTCGTACTTTAGTAGAATTGGTGTGCCGGAACCTTCGAAGATGTTCTGTTCGAGAGTTTTCACATTCCACAATAAAGTAATAATAAATTACACTTTTGCTACACATACCTCACATTACATTTATTTACATACACTCTATGACACTATGATTACTATAACTAACTATATTAAACACTGTGATCATACGCTAGCAAACTTATTTTAACAGAACAGAACAAGCTAAACATTTAAGTTAAATAATTTAACAAACGGCAGTCAAATACTACTTGAATTATAACTATTTATAACTGTTGAGACAAAACTTTTAACATTGCATGAAAAATTTTATTTTATTATTTTAGGACTTAGGTCCTCAGGCTTGCTAAGAACAAAAAATAGAATACGAAATTATTTACAAATTTTATAATGTTGTTTTAAAATGAAATGGAATCATGTTTACTGTTACAATTGTTTCCTAGTATGTGTACGTGATATGTGAAAATGATTTAAAGTATTAAATAAAAAAAATTAAAAACAGTTTCAAGGCAAGGGTTATTGATGGTCGAGCCATGGCTGATGAAGTCTTGCAGGAGGTAAAAAGAGATGTAGATAAATGGAGATCGATTGGAAATAGAACTCCTCATCTTACAGCTATCTTGATTGGAAATGATCCAGCGAGCAAAACATATGTCCAAAATAAAATGAAGGCTGCAGAATTAACTGGTTTGGACCTAAGATTCTTCTATTATGAACATGGAAAAATTTGTATTTTTTTTATATATTCTGTTGCATTTATTTATTTTTAATTTTTTATGACTTTGTTCTGTATAATAGAAAATTGAAATAGAAAAAAAATCATGTTCATACATGAATGCATATCAAATAGTGTAAAGATCAAAATAGTTATATTCATTGTATTTTTTATGCAATGTGTGTATCGAAAGATATTTTTATTTTTTTACTCAGGTATATCCAGTGAAACCCTACATTTTGATGAGACGATGGAGGAAGCATTATTGTGTGCGGAGATATCAAGGCTCAACTGCGATCCAAATGTTGATGGCATTTTAGTCCAACTTCCTCTTCCGCCCCACATGAACGAAAGAAAAATTTGTAACATCGTTGCTCCCGAGAAAGACGTTGATGGATTTCACATAGTCAACGTTGGCAGGTACCTAAACTAAAACAATTTTTATCTTTTCTGTGACTCGGTTAATAGGCGCTTGATAAATCTGTTGTACATTTAAAATAACGTTTTGGTGACCACAAACAATTCTATTTGATCATATTTATTTCTGCTGAAAGTTTTAAACTCAAGAAAGATTGTGTTTTAATTTTTAAATTCCTAATATTTATAAAATTTCAGATTTTGCGTGAATCAAGATTCCGTCGTGCCCGCCACCCCCGCTGGAGTAATTGAATTAATCAAGCGAGCAGGTCTTTAATATTTATTTAAATTTTTTATTATATCAAATGATGCATGCATGCTAGTGTGTTCTGTTTACGTATCTCCATTTGCAGGTATAGAAACGTTTGGAAAAAACGCAGTTATCTGCGGGAGATCAAAAAATGTTGGCATGCCAATTGCAATGCTGATTCACTCAAGTGGAGAAGGCAAGGATTAAATATTTTTAAAGTTTTGAATTGCTATAGTTATAATGTCATCATCGCCTTGGTTATTGGATGATGGAATTTATTAATTATTTAATAATCTTGAAGGTGACATCATCCTACTCATGTAATTCTAGGCCATATAATATTGTTGAACAGTTTTTTTTTAATGTTTATCTTACAATGATTGACAGGAAACGCGACGACCACAATATGCCACCGTCACACACCTCGAGAAAGTTTAAAGATGCACACTCTTCGCGCCGACATCCTGGTGGTCGCCACGGGAATTCCGAATCTCATCACCGCTGACATGGTTTCAGAAGGCGTCGCCGTCATCGATGTCGGTGTCAACAAGTGGTTCGATCCGGTCCTCGGTAGACCCAGGCTCGTCGGGGATGTGGATTTCATAGGTGTGCAAATTAGTTTGTTTTTTATTCCAGACCAGTGACATGCTGTGATGAGTTACCTATGCATCTTATAATTTTTTTCAGAATGTGCTAAGCTATTGAATTTTACTAAACAAGAGAAGAGACTGAAACTTGGACTGCTAACTGTCATTTAATTTATTATCTTCTCCTATCATATCGATTCAGGAGTGAGCGAAAAAGCCAGCGTGATAACCCCCGTTCCAGGGGGCGTGGGTCCAATGACAGTGGCAATGCTGATGAAAAACACACTGAAAGTTGCTCGATGTGACATCACCTACGACCATTGCTGGGGCATTGACAGGGACACTTGCGATAGACAGGGCCCTACTAATATCTCTGAACTAATTTCTTCTAAGAAATTAGGCAAATAGGTTCAGGTTGCCTGTCATTTAATAGTTTTATATTAGCAGCCCAACTCTTGCTAATATTTGTATTTTTTGGATCAATTATTGACCTATTTATTTATTATATGACATTTAAAGAAAAACCACAAAATGCTACATTTCCATTTTTAGAACTTTCAAAAAAAATTTTTCATTCTTCTATACTTGATTTCATTAAAATAGAAAACAAACAAACAAAAAACATATAAATTGTTTTTTACGCCCTCGTGTGATATTCAAAGAAACACTTGTCACACAATCCTACGTTACATTTAACACAATAAGAATCGACAACAGAAGTACAAAACGACCCGTGACACCGCTTCCTCTTACCGTTTGGAATTATACGAATGAGATGACCGATGTTGTCGCAGCGAGAGCTGGCGGCATCTCGACACGACTTTCCTGCACTTTTCTTGCCTGTGCCGTACGTCGTTAGATACTCTATGACGATTTTCCTTCTAAAGTCGAGGCTTGACGTTTTATTTCCGGCACTTTGGTAGATTATCCACGAGTTGTGCACCGCGCAATCGAGCAGCCACATCACCATCGGCCATGCGCTTGTCTTTCCTTGAATTTTGATTCTGTAATTACCTATACACCCGTCAAAAGGAAGGTGTCGATTGTGCCGTACGATGGCACCTGGAAAATCTAAGAGGCTTACCATTTGTTCTAATATGGCATTAGGATCTACGTCCGTACTGCTGGAAACATTCTTTTTATCGGAAAAATCAAAATCGACAAGATAACTATTATCGGCATTCAAGCACCAAACTTTGTAAGTAAATTGCGAGTGGCTGTTGTTTTGCATGCATGGTTGTTTGCTGCCATAATTATTGCAATGAATGACTGAAAATTCACCGAAATTCAGATGATGCGTGGGTACGAGATGTTTTGCAAAGTTGTTTTTTAGACTTGTTACAAGCGGATGGAGACTCGAAACGCTGTCTTCCTGATCTCCCTGTGACACATCGCAACAGTGCAAAGTATTCATTATGGTAAAAAACCTGTCACGACGCATGGCTCCGTCCACGAGCTGGTTTTTGATGTCGGCAGATTCACTCCAGTAGAGTCCTGGAGACGGTAGAGAATTGTAGCCCGAAAGAAGCAAGATTCCAACAAAACATTTCATCTCGTCGGCGGTGATGTTCGGATCGATCCTAGTCTTAAGTACGCTGTAACCGTTGGAAAACTGAGCAAGGTCTTCGAAAATGTCCTCTGTCATCATCATTTCGAATATTTCAATAGGATTCTTTTCTTTATAACTACTGAAATCAAAACCTGGTAGAGTTAAAATGTTACAAACATCATCGATTCTGTCAACCACTTCGCCCAATAAGGAGTCTCCAAATAACGAGGTGGTCGTCTCTATTTTCATGTTTTTAGAAGAGCTCGCGTTTATGTCACTTTCGTATCCATCACTCGGAGGATTTTCGATTTTAATCTGGAAAGAATTATCTGGAAAATTGTCTACATCTTCGATGCCATCTTCATTATTGTAATCGTCATCCGTGAGGATGTTTCCGTCCGGCGGTTCGAGAAAGATTTGACTGGATTCGACGTGTGACGGCTCCTCGAGCATGGAAACCGGATCGGCGAGAATGTAACTGCCGAACATTTCCATTTGAGAAACATTGTTTAAATTCCTTGAGTTACTGAAACAATTGAAAAATGATATTACAAAAATTTAATTTGCTAGTTGAAGTATCTCAAAATAATATGAAAATTTACCAACACTAATTAATAAAATTTTTTTTTATAAAATAAGGCCACCTTAAAATCACCATTTAGCAAATTTTCAATAATAATGTCAAACAAAATACAAAAACCTTTTGAACTGGATTGCATTTCGTGCTTTCCACCTTCCAAGCCATCCACTCGTTGCCTTGAAACCGTTTACTCCAAGACATTGAGCCAGCTGTTCGGCTTTTTGCATTAAAAGGGGACCATTCACATGTATCTGACGATCGCGAGCCTGGAAGAACCAGCGTAATAGAGCTTCTTCGACGTCTTCCGACTTACCACCGCGTCGGCGCTTTCGGTCTAGACTGGTATTGCTCTGCCAGAGCTCAATAAGCTTTTCCTTGTTTTTCTGGATTCGTGAAATCTGACTTTGGTTGACGCCGAATTCTAGCGCTACCGACGACTGACTTACCTTGTCCTGCAGCCGCCTGAGCACCTCTATTCGCTCGGCTAACGTCAAAGATTTACAAACTCGCTTAGCCATTAAAGCATTTATTAAATGTATCGAGCAAACTGCTCGACGATGCAATTTGCAATTTCCGGAATGCGTAAGCTGCCAGAACTCCTTAAGCATAAGCTGCATATGCAATTAAGCGGCTACGATGTAAACAAAGCAGAGCATAGAACGCATGTGATTGGGTATTCACGTTTTAACAGTCAAATTATGCATCGTGAACGTGATCGATCCATATAGGTTATACATATTCTATATGTGGATCAATCATATCTGAAATTAAACACTAAATCGATAGACTTAATATGTAACCGGTGCATATGCAAAATATGTTGTATTTGTACTTGTCGTTATGCACTTAAGAGAAACCAGACCCACTGCGTTAGAAAAAATATACAGCTGGACTAGCTTCAGATTAACTTAGCTTATTGTACGCTTCATAAATATTCTTATGCATTATGCATATATATATAGAAATACTTTAGCGATTCGCACAGTTGTACCTACCTAATGTGTTATAAGTTAAGAATCACTAATAACTTTAAACCATTAAAAAACTACTACATCAATATAAAAACTTTTAATTATTAATGTTTTTGTTCTAAAAAAAAATAAACAACGTGAAAAAATAACTGTCGTTGGTTTTTAAAGTCATACCTTATTGTTATTTAGTGTCGTCCCTTAAAGTTGTTCTTGTCTATAGATTGAGCGGAATCGTTGTTTTATAAATACACGTTCGCGCTTTTTATTTTTGTATAGTCCTTTAATTGCTTGTAGAAATGGAAAAGTAAATTTGTTGAATTTGATTGTTCTTGTTTCTTATCTGTTTTTGCTCCGTTCTCAGGCTCGACGCAGTTTATTTGTTTATTGTACATTGTACGATTGTACACCCATTCAAGTTTTATCTAAAAAGAAAAACACCCACCACTTAGACCAAATATTTATTAAATTAATTAAATATAGCGGAATGAAAAAAGCGAAAACTTAAGATAGCGTATTATACTTTATTTGATCGGACCGAAATGTTTTCTGCATGATACAAACAACTAATACAAAGGAACGGGAATTATTTCTAATTATTTGCTACAGATTGCCATCGTTTCCTATTTCGTTGGCTACTTACTATTTATGGCATTTTAGAATTTTTTAATTCAGAGCCTGAGTAAGCTAATTTCAAAACATGCCAATCCCAAAATTCAAATACATATTTTCTATTTGTTAATACTGACTATAAATTTTATCATGTTTATATTATGGAATGTGCAGAGGAAATTTTACAAGATAATATAATAATACAAGAATATAAAAGGGTATTTTATTTTAGAATTATATGTAGTAGTATTTTTACAATATATTATTTGTTGATGGGCATATTGTTATGATTCTGTGTAATATAATGTATTTTTACAATATGTAGTATGTTATTGTACAAGATAACAGGGTTTTGTTTTGAATAAATCTATTGGAGGATAATTGTTTTTGTAAGAGAATATTTTTAATGATGAGTGTTTATTAGGATTAAATATTATCTAAAAAAAATAAAATGCATTTTCAGTGTATCATCTTTTACTACCACTTCGACGACCGTTACCACGCCGACAGAACCAACGAAACAAAAGTATTTTGGACTCAGCGCCCCGATCAGTTATGCGGAACCGAAACCGGAAGAACTCGCCTTGACCAAAGATTTAGAAATTCTACTCAAAGAAAATAATATGTACGAAACTAAAGAAGCGATGGAAAAGAGGTCGGTTCAATCCCCTTGACCTTCTTTTTGTCCTTTCTTTGTCTCTTTATTGCTTTTCTTCTGGAGTTTATATTATATTATTAATCATTCATTTATATAACTTCATATTGATATGAAGTTATTAACAGTGCTGTTGTATTTATAACTTATAACCACCCTGTTATTCAGAGTTTTGTTTTTGGTTTTGAAATTGTGTCTGTGACTGGTTTGTGCTTTCCATCCGAGTACTATGTTTTGAGTGTACGCAAACAAAAAATATGCGTTTTGTGAATAAAATGAAAATAAAAGTCTTGTTTGTTGCATTAAGATAATCATCAAGTTCCGTAACGTGGAATTCGATCATTTCAGATTGGAAGTACTGGCCAAAATGGTTGACCTGGTCAACGAATGGTCGACCAGTGTGAGCGCCAGTAAGAACATTCCGGAAGAGAACATCGCCAGTATGGGGGCGAAGCTCTACGCTTTCGGATCTTACAGGATGGGGATAAATGCCGTCGGATCTGATATCGATATGCTCTGCGTTGCCCCGCGCCACATCGACAGATCCGACTTTTTCACGTCCTTCTACGATTTGCTCAGATCTCAGGAGGAAATACGAAACCTTAGGGTAATCTTGTTTTAAATGTTTGTTGTTTTTTTTTTCATTTCACCAGACAAAGGATTTAATTCGAATGAAAGAATTTTTAGTTAGCCTTTTTATTTTATATTTTTTTCAAATAACTTTGCAGTGCATTATGGATGCCTTTGTTCCTGTAATCAAGATGGAGTTTGATGGTGTTGAAGTGAGTTTTCCATATTTTTAGCTATTTCTTTGGCATTTCCCCCGTCAGGGTAACGGTAATAAATGATCATCGGTTTGGGAATGATTAAACAATCTCACTTGATAACGATCTTTTATGCAAATTCGGTTTACATTTAAATAATTTATGCGATTTTCATTTACAAATTAATAATTCATGCTTATTTTGCTCGCACGTAATCATAATATTATTAATCTAATAATCGACTTACAGATCGACATGGTATTCGCTCGACTGGCGCTCACGGAAATACCGAAAAATCAAGACCTGCGAGACGACAAACTGCTCAAGAACCTCGACCAGAAGTGCATAAGAAGTTTGAACGGATGTCGCGTGACCGATGAAATCTGCCATCTGGTGTCAAACAAAGACAACTTCAGGATGGTCCTGAGAGCCATACGATTGTGGGCGAAGAGTGAGTAGAATCAGACCGGCAGTAGAACTTTGATTATATGCCTCGTATTATTATGTTTGTGCAATTGTTTAGTTTTTCGACTGGTTCAGTGGTCTCAATGTACTCGGTCGGCATCATTTTGTACGTGCTAATGATTAGTGAAGTACTGCCATGGTTTTGCTTGCTGTGAGGAATGCTGACATTTCAATTTTTTGAGCGATGACGGTCTTAATGCGATGATACAAATAGATATATATATTTTCAAAAATTTTTTGTGTCATTGTGCAATCACAAAAATAATTTGCTGATGTGCTTTCCATGTGTTTTTGACAGAATTAATCATCTCTGCTTTTAAATAATTTTTCTTAAAAGAATTTAATTTATTTACTACTACTACTAGGGCGAGGGCTTTATTCCAACGTGGTTGGATTTCTTGGCGGCGTTTCCTGGGCGTTGCTGGTGGCCAGGATATGCCAACTCTACCCGAATGCTGCTCCATCAGTACTTGTCAACAAGTTCTTTTTCGTACTTCCGAAATGGTTTGTCGATTTTTCGTTAGAATTAATTTATTTAAGAAACTTTCAATTCCTCGAATATGAGTTTAAAAAGATTTTTAAAATAAAAAGATTTTAGAATAAAAACCTTTTTATAATTAAAAACATTTTCATAATGAGAAGTTGAGCTTTTTAAATTTTTTAATAAATAAAACTAAAAATTTTCATCAGGGAATGGCCAAAACCGATAATGCTCAAGGAACTGTCAGAATGCAGCTTCATGGCCAATTTAAATTGGGATCCTAGGGTTGGACTTGTTGTTTCTCGTTGTTATGTGAATAAAAGCGGTTCATTTAAGATCAAGTTTTGTTCACGAGGTCTTATATTCTCAAAAAGGGGGTCGTTGTGTCGGATAACCCCGGGGTTTTAAAAACTCCGCTGGGATTATAATTTTCACATATTCCTAAATAATGAGAATGTTTTTAAAGTATTAAAAAAAATTGCTTTTTGCCGAAGTTTTTTTACAACGTTAGAATAGTTGACCAAGGCATAGTTTTGGTCATCTTTCTAATTCCAGTTATGTATTTATTATAGATCTTGAACGCTTTGTCCTATTTACATCTATGGATTATATTAGTGATTTTTATTTAAAGATGACATATTCATAAATCTGTTTAATTATTCCATATTTTCTATCCTTATCAATAAGTGGATTTCAATGATGCGCTAAGAATTTATTATTAACAATTATTTATTATAATTATTTATTATTACTAACTATTATTTATTATTATTTAAAATTCAGAATTACTAACAATTATTTATTATTATTTAAAATTCAGAAATACCCGCGGGACGGAAGTCACCTGATGCCGATCATAACGCCTTGCTTTCCTCACCAAAACTCTTCGTACAACGTTACCAGGTCGACGAGGGAAATTATTAAACAAGAACTTGGCCGAGGTTTGCTTGAAATCCGCGCTTTATTTTATCTTTACGGTCATGAGGGTCCCGATTGATGAAGTGTGAATGTTTAACTTTATAAACTAAATGTTTTATATTCTGTTTGTTGTTGTTGTTGTACTTTTATTATATGAGTTGTTTTATAGTCTCAATTTTTTTTAAAAGAACTTTTTTTTTTATAATTGGAGGAAGAAAAATATCGTTTGAGACTTTGTTTAGGAGGGGTCGTCAGGTTTTTGTTTGCGATAGTGCACTGTTGACAACTTCAGGGTATAACTGAAGTGCATAATAATAATAGCAACAACAATACTGCTACTACTACTACTACTACTAATATAAATAATAATAATAATATCTCTATAGTGTCTCTCAATGTCTATTTTCTATTCTTTATTTCCACCATGATTCTTATTGTTTTATTTCATTGTTTCTGGTTTGTTTTTTACTGATAGCTGTGCTTTAAAAACCATAATAAAAAGCACATAAATATTTGGTAATAATATAATAAATATCTACATTACGTTACTTTACAGGTCTAAAGATTACGGACGACATCATTCAGAGGAAGGACAAATGGGAGACGCTGTTTGCACAGATTGATTTCTTCCAAAAGTATCGTCACTACATTGTCGTTAAAGCTCGGGCGTTGACCCACGAGCATCAAATGGAGTGGGAGGGTCTGATTGAGTCCAAAATCAGGCACCTCATTACCACTCTGGAAGCAAACGTCGTGGTCAGTCTAGCTCACATCAATCCCAGTTCTTACCCCCTTAAAGAAGAAACCCTCGGGGCTCAGTGGTTCATCGGGCTGCTTTTCATGAAGACGGAGGGGATACACATCGACCTCACGCTTGACATCCAGTCGTTCGTGAACATGGGTGGGTCGACGTGCTGTCGTTTATTTTTTGTTGTGTCGTGATTGGTTAGGGAGTTTGTGCGGCCATCATAACTGATTAAATATTTTTTTTTAAATGTACAATTGAAATTGGTTTTACCTTTACAGTTCTTACTACTGCCGGCGATCGAGTGAAAGAGGGGATGACGATCGATATAAAATACGTCAAGAGGTGAGCACGCAAAACCTGTACGACTTCTAACGACGCATTTTCAACCGACTAATGACGCATTTCATTTCATGTTTTTATTGCACTTTCAGGAAGCAACTGACTGACCACGTTGACGACTATATCATATGCCCTGGTGGAAAACTATTAGGAAAAAGAAAATTTGATGTATGTTCAACTCAGATATGTGTATAGTGTATATACACGTGTGTTTGTGTGTGTGTATAAATATTATAACTACTAGCAGAGTACCCGGCATTGCCCGGGGTTTTCCTTTTGTTTCCATTTCCTTCCCCGCGTGCTCTCCCGATCGCTTTCTCGTCCCTGGTTGCTTTACCGTTTTCTGTAGTTTTAATGTTCTGCTCGCCTTCCCATTCCCGCTTGCTGTCCCATTCCCGGTCGCTTTTCCGTCCACCCACCTACTTGCTCTTGAGTCCCTGTTTCCGCTCGCTTTGTGAACGATCTCAATTTTTTCCACCAAAACCTTCCCCCATTGACTTTCAAAGTTGTGTGAAATTTCATTACGATCGGATGAATAGCCTAGCAATGCATAAAGGACACACACACACACAAACAAACAAACATGCAGACATTAATTTTTACCTATATAATAATGTGTTACATTACAAAAACGATGAAGTTTTGAATAAATCTGACAGCACCACGGCTCCTCCTCGTCGCTGAGTTCAGACATTCCCGCCTCTTTCAACCTCTCTCAGCACTCGGAAACGGAAACGTCCACGCCCAACGATCCTCCGAAGCGACACCGACCGATGAACAGCAGCCGATCCGACTCGCAGCTTCTCAAGCAGCCGGACGCGCGCGGCTCTCCGCAGCAGCAGCCTCACTCCAACAGCTTCGTCGCCAACGGTAACGACTGCGGCGACTCGGGCACGCCGAGCAACGAGAACAGCCTGGCGGAGGTCGAGGACAAACTGAGTGCCAGGCTGAACAACAGTAGTAGTAGTACTAACAACAACAACAACGGGTCCACGAGCGACGGGAGGTACGTCTCGTCGACGTCGTCCTCCCCCCTCAAAGATGTCCAGCCAATCCACAGTCTCGATGCCAATGTAGGTTGATCTATGGTCATGTTTGTTTTAAGGTCCTTGACGTATGTTGCTGTTGCTTGGTTGACTTTGATATTTTTAATATGTTTTTTGTTTACAAAGGATATGGAAAGGTAGGTGTTTGAAAAATTATTATAAGAAATTATTTTAATTATTATTACGTTATGTCGTAAAAGTGCGACACGAATTCGATGCCGGTGGTTCGTTTGAAACGAAACAATGCAATTTCACTCAATTGCATTCTTTCAATTCGGATTGCATTTATTTGATCGACTCGAGTTTGTCTTTCCAGAGGAGGTCATCATTTCAGAGGAACTCGCAGGGAACGTCATCATCATCGGCAATATCATCGTCGTCCTCATCATCATCAGTGCCTATCATCAAAAAGCCCATAGAACTGGTCAAGTTTAGTCGGTGATGCAAGGCGAGTTTCGTAGATTCAAAGACTGCAGCGTGTCAAAGTAACGGTGTCATTTGTCATCAAGTTTTTTTTAGCTCCGTCGCGATCGTCAACTTTGTTTACCGTCGTTGTCATTGCATTCGCTGTCATTGTTGTTGTTGTTGTTGGTTTTGTTTTGTTTATTACACGTCCTGATTAGTCGTAAAATTACATTAAAAAAAAAACTCGTTCGCTTCTGACCGTCGTTTAGAGAGAAAGGATTAAAAAATTCTTTTTGTAATATTTATTTTTTTACTTCATCTCACGTGAGGATGTATTTATTTATGTGTAAATCGCTTTTAAAGTTACGGTCAGAAATTCCCGCGCCACGGTAGAAGCAAGTCAGAGCGTTTGCCTCTGACAATTTTATAAAAGCAAAATTAAAATTGAGCGATTTCGACTAATGATCTTATTAGTTAGAAGTTTTTTGAGGCACCTTATTATTATTATTATTTCATTGATCTTATCTTTTCTTTTTCGATTATAATTATTATAAAATGCAAAAAAAATATATTACAATAAAATACAAAAAAAAAGATAAAATGGTAAATATCCAAAAAGAAGCTTTTCTTTAAATTTCACCAACGGCTTGTAAATACCATGTTCTATGTCTGGGTAAGTATGCACCTGTTATATATATATATATATATATATATATATATATATATATATATATATATATATATATATATATTCTATTTCTTTTCTTTTTTCACTAGCCATCGGTTTTGTTTGTCCCGCTGGATACTTGTAAATTTAGAGACGAGTAACGGAGATAGGAAAACGGATTGCGTTAAAAGTTTCCACCTTTTCGTATGCGATGTTTTTTCTTTTATTTTTTGTCGGTTGTTTACGTGGGAGGCAATGCTCGCGTGCGTGCGTCGGCAGATGAGTGTGCGTGTGACGATGGGTTCTGCGTGGTGTCTTTGTATTTCTGTTTGGTATCCATCCACCTTAGGAAGGTCTTATTTACTCTTTTTTTTCTCTGTAAACCTTTATTGGTAAGTTCATTATTTTTCAGGTTACAAGGTTGAAATGTCGTTTTTGGACGCAGCGAGAGAAAATATATACGGATAGAAAGGAATCGGAGGTTGTATAATGTGGAAAGGTTCTGTTGCTATTTTGTATGAGTGTGTTTTTATTTTGTCTTAACAACACATCACACACACCCGTTTTTTATTCTGTGACTCATAACCTGATTGTAAAATTTTTAAATAAACGTACATGTTCTCAGGTCCACGCTCGTGGTAAACCGTCGTCTGTAGACAGATATGATTTAAATAACAAACAAAATGCCCCGCCATTTCAACACGTTTATGTCGAAACTCACATTTTAATGGTAGTTAATAAACCTGATTTCAATATTATTAGTGTGTTATTAATCTTTACGAGTTCTGGTTTTTTTCTTACTTGGTCTCAAAGAAATGGAGGTCATGTGGTTTGGCGATTTTAAATCATTTGATGGTTGAATGTGCTGTGCCAGAGAAGTTGGGCTTCAGTGATGTGTGTATAAGTGTATAGAATAGAGCTGGTTGAGGTTTTGTATTTGTTATTGGGCTACCTATTTGCGACTGGGACTGTTTGGTCAATCGATTGGGTAAGCAAGTCGAAAAAGTATCACATACCTGATAGTATTATAAAAATCATTTTTGCTGCTTGTTCATTGAGTGCCTAAACAATTTACGTTATATATAGAACTGCTTTATCTGCTTATTATGTTATAGTTACAGCTATTTGAGAGCCAAATGAAGTTGGTTGCCAGAAGATGATTCTGTAAAAAAAGGAATGTCATCTCCACTGGTCAAGTATTGGAACTGATATTTAAATTTTATTCATCTTGCTTGAGACTACCTGGTTATAATACATGCTTCATAAGAGCTTCCTTTTCGATTACCTGCCTTTTAATAGCCGATTGAATTTTCAATCCACCCTGACATCAGTCAGTAAAAAAAGTAAAATATCGGGTGAATAATTTTAGAGAAGGACTAATATTTATTATTATTATTATTATTAACCTGAGGAGATAAGTTTTCTCATCTGTGTTATATCATCCAGCTATGCAACATCCTATCGACTAGTTTTGTATGCGCCATTCGCGTACAACAGAATACAAACGGAGAGAGGGAGAGAAAGAGAGAGAGAGAGAGAGAGAGAGAAAGAAAGAAGGAGAGAGAGAGAAAGAAAGAGGAATAGGGAGAGAGAAGTGGAATAAGATAGAGAGGACAAAACGAGGCACACTATACGACATACGTTTACGTATAGCGCCTGCGGTTCTTGCACGCAACAACGTCTGCAATTCCCCACGATTGTCTGTGACGAGAAGCAAAAAAAAAATTATTTGAGATTCCTTTTATGCTGCTTATATCACTTTTGAGATGTAGGATAGACAAACCTTCTCTTATCATCTTTTGTCATCCGCTTTGTCGCATCCTCGTTGTCGTCATCATCATCAACATACACTTCCAATTCTTATTTCCAACCGTCCGGTCGATCTTCGATGAATATTGCGCTATTTTTATCCATCGTTAAATGAAGACGTCGACCATGACGGAGCCGATGGAGCTACGGAAGGCGTTGCGTAATTTCGAGGAATAGAAAAACCGGAAAATCATCGCCAGGCAGTCGAACCGATAGTAAGACAGATATAGATAGCTACACACACACACACACGGACAAACGGACAGAGAGACATACATACATACAGGAAGGAAGGAAAACAAGTGAACGTTATTTTTTATGTTGACTGTTCTTTGAAAATTGCTTCCCACCTAACGGCGATCAATTCCGTTCTTAAACAACTAAAAGTGGATTTTGAATAAATATATACGTATATACTGTATATTACACTTAATGCTTTATAGATCAAAAATACAAAAATTAAAAGTCGCTTCGCTTGATGGCGCTCTCGCTTGGATGGATTCTGCCTTCAATGTGCCATTTATTAGGTTATCTGGTTTTGTCTATGAATTGAGTATTATCTCTGACAGTTTTGCTGTTTAAATCTGATCGAGGTGAGTATGGAACTTTATCTCTTTTATTTGTGTAACTTTTTTAATTTTTCAAACTTGTTTATTGGTTTTATAAAATACGTGAAACATAAATCACGGTTGATTTTTTTTAAATTGGTTAATAGATGATGATTTTTGACCCCATACCCATACCAACAAGTGCTCCTTAAAGTAGATGCGCGTAAAATAATCCATTACATTTTAAATAAATTTATAAAAATGCTTCTATGACTATAGGTAATATAATTATTAATACAGAAAGGGTGCACTATGTGGGAGGCTCATCTTAACGGTTCCGACGAAACAGCTTATTCGTAGGTGAAACTCAAAAAATTCACTCCATAACTGCATTGCTGATTGGAGTGGTTAACTCCATAGCTGCATCGTGCATTAAAAGCTGTTAAATCCATAGCTGCATTGCTCATTGAAGTTGTTCACTGCATAGCTGCATAGCTGCATGGCTCATTGAAGTTGTTCACTGCATAGCTGCATGGTCAAGTTTCATTCCATTGTGCTGGTCACGAGGGCGCATTCAAAGTGACCAGCAAGTCGTGAAATTCTGCAATCGCTTTTCTCGATGAAGTCGCTGAAAACGTGGAAATTTTCCTCTTCCATAAATTGGTTACTTCCTCTCTTTCTCTTTCTCTCTCTCTTACTCTCTCTCTTTCTTTCTCTCTTACTCTCTCTCTCTCTTTCTCTCTCTCTTACTCTCTTAGTCTCATTCTTCAAATTTTTCTTTCATTTCTCGGCGTATACCCTGCAGGCCGCAGCAAATGGCGACTCCAGTTTCAGTGATGTGCAAATGATCATGTCTCTTCGCTCGACGTCTCAGTGCAAACATTCCGAACGATGAGATCCAGAAAGGTGTAAATTGTAAATGCCTTTATCGAGTAATCGTCGTCGGCAACGACTTGTATCATCTGACCCATTGTACACTGCACACACACCGTACATTATAAACTGTACATTGTACACTGCACACACGTCGTACATTATAAACTGTACATTGTACACTGCACATACACCGTACATTATAAACTGTACATTGTACACTGCACACACAACGTACATTATAAACTGTACATTGTACACTGCACACACACCGTACATTATAAACTGTACATTGTACACTGCACACACGTCGTACATTATAAATTGTACACTGCACACACACCGTACATTATAAACTGTACATTGTACACTGCACACACGTCGTACATTATAAACTGTACATTGTACACTGCACACACGTCGTACATTATAAACTGTACATTGTACACTGCACACACGTCGTACATTATAAACTGTACATTGTACACTGCACATACACCGTACATTATAAACTGTACATTGTACACTGCACATACACCGTACATTATAAACCGCCAAAAAACCGACTCGTCGAAACATTTCCAGTCACATCAAATAGTAAAATTTGATCAGATAACTTTTATGAACATTTAGGATATCGGTTGAACTCTTTAATTGCAATAATAAAGTCAGATAAGTAGCCGAGTTTTTGTATTTTTTTATCACTTTAAAGATAAACATATCTTTTTTTGTTTAGTTTTTGAAACTCTTAGAATATTTAGCTTTGATGACCACTCTTGGCGATGCGATTCGTGTATGTATGTATGTATGTATGTTAGTATGTTTATAACGACGTTCCTAGCAGATCGAGAAAGATGGAATGTGGTTATTAGAATTGAATTATTGGGTGCCAGAGTTTAGAAAAATGGATGCAAACACAGAAAGGGAGAGAGAGAGAGAGAGAGAGAGAGAGAGAGAGAGAGAGAGAGAGAGAGAGAGAGAGAGAGAGAGAGAGAGAGAGAGAAAGAGAGAGAGAGAGAGAGAGAGAGAGAGAGAGAACGGTGACAGACACAGAAATATAAGACCTACAAATAACTCCAAGGAAGGAAGAAGTGACCATAAATAAGCAGAATATGAGATTCAGTTGGTTCGTTCGTTGGAACAGAGAGAAGAGGAAGCGCTATGTCTCGCATGGAAATGCTTTAAGGAGACAAAACGAATTACCCGGTTGTTGAAGATGATGATGATGATGATGATGATGATGATGATGATGATGATGATGATGATGATGATGATGATACAGGCATATTTGTTTCAAAACGGGACATAACGGATGAACAGGTCAGTTAAGGGGCAGCTATAATGCCTTCAAATGTTATTGTGGCTTGGAAAGCGGGAGAGAGAAAGAGATGAAGAAAGAAAGAAAGAAAGAAAGAAAGAGAGAGAAAGGGAGAGAGAGAGATGTGGTACAAGGGTATACCTCGAAATCCATAAAAGATATTCTTCAGTGCAGACAACATTGAGTCTTAGTTTCTTTCTTCGGAAGGAAAAAAAATCAAATTCAAATTCACCCGCCGAGCTTGCGAGTGCCCTGTCTCGATACGATGAGAGAATGTGACGTCACACCGGTGCTCATGATAATGATCGTATAGTGGTTGTGGTCTTGATGATGATGATGATGACGATAAAAGGTCACTGATAAATGACCGGCGGGGACGAGATATCTTTCGCCTGACAGCCACGCAATAGAGCAGCCGCTGCTTGGAATTACGTCGCGACGCGTGACGTGGAATAAATTGCAATTTGGGGATGTCGCGGTCCTATTAATTAGGAGGCTTGCTGATGCTTTTTGTAATTATTGTTCCGATCATGATGATGATTATAATGATGACGACGACGATGACAATGACACCTATGACGACGACGACGATGATGATGATGACACCTATGACGATGATGACGATGATGATGACATTTGAGATGCTGGTGGTAGTGATGTTATCCATATAAGCGAAAATACAACCTAACGACAGCAAGCAACGACTATGATGACAAAAATGGAAATGGAAACTCATACTTTCTCCTTCACCTTCATCAAACACCCAGGAGTCACTGAGTGCATTAAATGTCGCCAAGCGTGTGACAAAGACACGGACAAATTTCGATGTTTATACTATGAAATTATTTAAAAAAAAAACTTCTTCAATTTTCAACAACGCGACTGGCGCCAGTGATGAACTTGCTCAAGTCTCTGTTTTCTCGATCTTCACCAGCCTGCTGTAGACGACAAAATTAATGATGATGATAATGATGATGGTGATGATGATGATGATGATGACGATGGCGACGACGACGACGATGATATCACTGGTAATTGATGATGATGATGATATCACTGATAATTGATGATGATGATGATATCACTGATAACAAAACGTGATTATTCTTGTACAAACGGGAAAATTCACAGAAGGAGGAGATAACATGGAACGAATTTTGCGATTGTCATGTCCATTTTTGGCGGACAGACGAGAGAGAGGGGGAGAGAGAGAGAGAGAGAGAGAGAGAGAGAGAGAGAGAGAGAGAGAGAGAGAGAGAGAGAAAGAGAGAGAGAGAGAGAGAGAGAAAGAGAGAGAGAGAAGGATATGGCAGAGTAAGGAAAGGGGTTATTAGATTCAAAGAATATATCTCAAATTCGTTTTCAGTTACAGTAAAGTAAGGTCGTTTTAGTCAAAACGTACAAAAACCTTTTTCCTCGACATGAATAAATAAGTAGATTAGTTTTAATATTTTATTCGACAGCTTCTCCGCGAAAGGCGAAAGTTATTATTAGCTTTTGTCGTCACCGAAAGAAATTAGAATTCTGCTGAATTAATGACAGCGCCTGTGATATTTTTGTTGCTACGACTGCGATAGTTGAAAACAAGTAGGGTGGGTGGGGGGACTGATGTTCAAGTTCATTTGGCTCCAACTGACCTGGGTCAAAAGGAACTTGACTATTCCAGGCGAAAACTTGATCGAACGTCTATTCAACCTCGTGCTGATCATAGTCGACATCGGGTATTGGGCTTCAGTCACATGCATGGATACCCTCGTCCGCCTCTACAAACATAAACGCACTCCCACGCACATCCATCTACTACTTTCTGAGCACCGACGCCCACTTACAGCAACCCCCTGGGAATCCAGTACAGGACCGGACAATGCTGCGTTGATGGAACGCCTAGCTACTGGGGTCAGCCATACATCACCCTTCTGCCGCTTCCTTGCGGTCACTAGGCGAGCTGGAATATTGAGTTTTCCCCGCCTGCATAACTCCTTTAGAATGCATGTTGCTGTGGTGTGCTCAGCAGACGGGTTCGAGGGTCATGTTTGAGACAGCTTCAGCAGCCCGTGAACTGTCAGGAAGACTCTCTCTGCGTTTAATTGCTTGGGCAAAAATAATCGTTTAAGCTGCTGAAGAAATCAGAAAAAAAATTGTGAGTTATTCTTTGAACGTTCTGTTTGGATGCTTGTGATAGGAGAACACGTGTATGTCATGTGCAGCCGTACGCGTGTGCGAGTCCAGTCTGGTAGACCATGGTGCGTGTGAAGTGCATATTATCACCACCACCACTATCATTATCGTCATCACCACCACCACCACCACCACCACCACCACCACCACCACCACCACCACCACCACCACCACCACCACCACCACCACCACCACCACCACCACCACCACCACCACCACCACCACCACCACCACCACCACCACCACCACCACCACCACCACCACCATCATCATCATCATCATCATCATCATCATCATCATCATCATCAACATTTCCAGTGAGGCTCATAATTTAGTAACCTCCAGAAGAAAAAAACAGAATGTTGGTGGTGGTGATGATGATGAGGAAAAAAAACAGAATGTCGTCATTCTCTCTTAATGTTTGCTGTATTTTATCTCCACCTGGAATGAAAATACTGTAAATTAATCGACTCACCTTCATATATATATATATATATATATATATATATATATATATATATATATATATATATATATATATATATATATATATATATATATATTTACACCACTAACACTAATCAAAATACAAAAATATAAACATCTTTGTTTATATTTGTTATTCAAATATCTAAATAGCTGATTTTACTTAATGGGTTTAAACAGCTATTGAGATCAATTTGTTATTATCCATTAAAACATATTATTTTTAAAAGTTAATAAAAGAACGCACATTTCCATCATGGACTCACAGACGTTATCATATATGTCTTACCGGAAGTGGTTTCACTTTCGATTCTTCGGTGACACGTGCTATTTATCGAGGAAGATTGGGGTTCGAGCTCGTATTGTTTGGGCGGACATGAACATTCTCGTACACACTTCAAGAACCCGAAAGAAATCGTTATATTTATTACTCCAAGACTACAAAACAAAATATAAAAAAGTTTTATGAAAAAAGAAGTTTTTACTGTTAACTTGTTTTCTACCTGTATTTATAATTAATATATTAATAACGTATTGGTTTTGTGTTCCATTTTAGTCACTTAACTGCATATTAATCGCAATACCACGTAATTATATTCAACCAATTGGAAGGTGCCGTGCCGCTTTACAAAATAATCAAAATACCGCTCAGCCTTAGTGCGTTCGTTTAACCATTCCTACTTCTGTGTCCGGTTTTTTCTTCACTTTTTCCGGCGATTAGGCACTCCGTTTTCTGATCTGCGCTATAATCTTCTCTTTTTAAGAAACTCTTTTATCGCTGATAAAAAAAAAACGAAAATAGTGTCGTCTATTCCAGGTTTCCAGGTTGTTGGAAGTTCTGGAAAGGCTGTCGTTTCCTTCCACAATGTCGATGGAGACAGCTGTGGAAGATGTCGGTGACGTTTCTTTATTTCTTTATTCCACATGCAGCAATGAACGTTTTATTCGGAGCATAGTTTTAAAATGTCGAGATGATGTACGAATAACTTCGTTGTACGAATATATTTGTTTTGTTCGCACTCTTGAAAAGTCACTAATTTGATATTACATTTAAAATACTATTATACCATGAAAATTCTTCTAAAAAAAATGATGGAGTAGCTATATTATAAATATGTGCAATATAATAAAGAATGATAAAACTTTATTGACCTCTTAAGAGCAGCAGTGGACCATCAAATCGTACTTCCGGCTTCCATTTGCCCTTGACCTTCTCGATCTATTCATAAAGCTTGTGCGTATGCATTTATGTATGTGTGTCCGTGTGTTTGTGTGTGTATTTATGTATGTGTGTCCGTGTGTTTGTGTGTGCGTGTGATTGTGTGCGTGTGGAAACGCTGGTGTTTCTACGACCTTCAAATCGCCACAAAAATTTTCACGGACACGAAAATTTATGTTTCCTCACGTGCGTACACACAACACACACACACACACATCTATCGGTTTGTCCATATATGGCTAACTGCTGGTTTGCTTGCTGGAGATGAAAACCTCGGATAAAACTTCTTTATGGAGACAATTATTTATCGTTGTACAGCTTTTTGATTTCATTTCTATGTGTGCATTGATGCCCAGATGTCTCTTAGTGTTTGTTTAATTGCTTGCTTTTTTATTTTCTCTTTTCTCTCTCTTTCTCTCTCTCTCTCTCTCTTTCTCTCTTTCTATCTCCTCTCTCTCTCTATCCCCTCTCTGAATCTTCTTGTATGGATTCCTGCTGTGAAATTTATGGATATTTAAAGACATTTCCATGGAAGCCTTTAGAGTACGTGCATTGGTATGTTTGAAAGGGAATGAAAAGGAAAAGAAGAGAAAAAATAAAGAGGAAAAGAAAGAGAGAGAGAGAAAGAGAGAGAGAGAGAGAGAGAGAAAGAGAGAGAGAGAGAGAGAAAGAGAGATTAAATAAAAAAAGACAAAAAGACGATGTGACATAGATATATTCAAGTATTTTGCATTAAAAAATCCAAGTCTATTTAGTGTCTTTTTCAATCGATCGGACAAACTTTGACTATACATTACGACGCAATACTACACATAACAACACCAAACGTCCAGTGTGTCGTATTGTATAGTAACAGTTTGTGTAGTGTTTTTATGTGTAGTTAAGTGTTTTATTAGTAACAGTTACTAATACGACACATTACTACACATAAAAACACTACACGAACTGTTACTATACAATACGACACATTACTAAACATAAAAACACTACACTACACTACACAAACTGTTACTATACAATACGACACATTACTACACATAAAAACACTACACTACACAAACTGTTACTATACAATACGACACATTACTACACATAAAAACACTACACAAACTGTTACTATACAATACGACACATTACTAGACATAAAAACACTACACTACACAAACTGTTACTATACAATACGACACATTACTACACATAAAAACACTACACAAACTGTTACTATACAATACGACACATTACTACACATAAAAACACTACACAAACTGTTACTATACAATACGACACATTACTACACATAAAAACACTACACTACACTACACAAACTGTTACTATACAATACGACACATTACTACACATAAAAACACTACACAAACTGGGGATTTTAGAATTCGACACAACACTACACATAAAATTTTTCTATAAAAAAACACAGAAGTCTAAATTTCCTTCTTCTATCAAATTAATTACAGAAGAACACGCAAATGACACGTTTGTACGGATTTATTTGTTTAATAATAAATTAACTCCACCTGGCACATCCCTACTCTTCCTTTCCCGCCAATCACTTTTAACGAGAAAAATAGACGTAATACATCTTTCTGAACAGCCTCCATATTTCATTCACTCGCTCATTCATTCATTCACCGCTCACGACTCGGAACGACTTAGGTGCTTGAATGACCTTCTTCCTATGACAAATTACGTCCGAAGGTCGTCGTTAGCCAGTCATCGGCCTAGGGTTCAGTCGTGGGCTCAGGGGCTCAGTCGTGGGCTCAGGAGTTCAGTCGTGGGCCCAGGGTTCAGTCGTGGGTCCTGGGTTCAGTCGTGCTATCTCTATTTGATGTTTCGAAAAACTTCAAGAACTGTGATTTTAAAGGACGCTCGGCGATTTATATTTTAACCTTCATCATCATCATCATCATCATCGTGATCTGTGTATATAAAAATGAATGTTTGTCTGTGAGTTTTTGACCTTTTGAACTAACTTAAACACCTTCACGAATTCTTCTTCAGTGCTCACACATACGCCAACGGACAAACAAACAAACAAACTCACGTGCATATTAAACGATCCTTCAAAAACTTCAATTTGCATCACAATTCTTCCTGAGCTTTCCCTCCATTGAATGTGGGATGTGAGAGTTTTTAATTTTTAATTTAATTTAATTTAATTTTATTTCATCCAGCTTGCCGCTCTGAGGTTCGCTTTGTCGTTGTCGTCGTCGTCGTCGTCGTAGTAGTAGTAGTAGTAGTAGTAGTAGTAGTAGTATTCTTAGTAGTAGTCGTAGTAGTAGTAGTAGTAGTAGTAGTAGTAGTAGTAGTAGTAGTAGTAGTAGTAGTAGTAGTAGTAGTAGTAGTAGTAGTAGTAGTAGTAGTAGTAGTAGTAGTAGTAGTAGTAGTAGTAGTAGTAGTAGTAGTAGTAGTTGCTGCTGCTGTTGTGTTGTTGTTGTTGTTTTTGTTGTTGTTGTTGTTGTTTTTGTTGTTGTTGTTGTTGTTGTTGTTGTTGTTGTTGTTGTTGTGTAGTCGGTTTTACATGTTACACTATGTAGTTTTTCACCCAAAAGTGCTTGTGCATGTTCTTACTTGTGTACCTAATTGTTCCCATAGAAATACTTGTCTGTGTGCGTGTGTGTGTGTGTGCGTATGCGTTAAGCTTTTATTACGCAATGTAGTTGTTTTCCTAGAAGTGTGGAGGCGGTGGAGGCGGAATTTTGTTTGCATTTTACCGTGGGGTGTTGTTGAGGGGTGTTGTTGTGGGGTGTTGTTGTGGGGGGTTGTTCTGGGGTGTTGTTGTGGGGTGTTGTTGTGGGGTGTTGTTGTGGGGTGTTGTTGTGGTGTGTTGTTGTGGGGTGTTGTTGTGGTGTGTTGTTGTGGGGTGTTGTTGTGGGGTGTTGTTTTTCTCCCCGCGACGTCGAAGGGGAGAGTAAGGGAAAAGAAAGGGGGAGGGGAGGTAAGGGAATGCTTGCGTAGTTTTTTTATAAATAAATTCACGGAGGAATGAAAATGTCCTTGCATTCCGTTTCTAAATTTAACAAAGATATAAAAAATTGAAGAATGAAAAATGTGAAAATAAAAACCAAAAATATTTATTATTCACGATCTTTTTTCGCTTTAGCTTTTTTCCATTTATTCTTGCTCTCTAATTTTTTCTCTTTTTCTCTCTTTCTCTCTTTCTTTTTCTTTCTTTTTATTTCTTACTTTCTTTTTCTCTTTCTATAGAACTGTACATTTTTTAATTTGTTATAAATAATTTTTGGGTTTTTAAATCAATCTAAATCTTCTAATAACACCCTGAAGCAAACAATAAAATCAAAATTGATTAAACATTTGTTTTTTCAATTCAGTTTTATTCTCAAATTTTCGGTTCAAAAATGTTAAGCGAAAAAATAATTTAGCTAAAACTCGTAAAAGTCTGCTGTGATGCAAGTGATGATGTGTTTAAGGTGGTGAAAATGATGGTATTGTGTTTATATAAAGATGACGATGGCGAAGCAAGTTGATGTGTGTTTATGGTATGTGTAGTGGTGATGAAACAAATAGTGATGTGTTCATAGTGTGGGTGATGGTGATAATGATGATGGTGTTAAAACAAGTGATGGTGATAATGATGATGGTGTTAAAACAAGTGATGGTGATAACGATAATGATGTTAAAACACGTGATTGTGTTTTTGTGGTGGCGATTTTTTCCATGATGATGATGATGATGTTGTTAGTTTGTTTTAGTATTGTTGGTAATAATGGAGATAATGCTGGAAAAAAGACAGTACAAAAATAACGGAGATGCAGACCAGTAATATTAAGCATCGATCGGATACCTCATGAGACTTTAAGTTGTCCTTGCTGGACTGGATATGGAGGAATGGAAAAGTTGAAAGGAATAGTGAAATATGAATGAATGAACGAACGGACGAAGGAACGGATGAATGAAGATAGATTGATGTGATGTGCTGACGTGTTTCCATGACAGCTGATGGTTCAGTTCATCTATCCATTTAGAAATATGACGTTTTAAATGAATGCATTTTTGTTCATTAAAGTTCAACAAATTAAAAACAAATCAATTGATTTAAATTTCCATGAAAATAACTTTTAATGGGTTTCCCGATTTCTGTTCACCAAAAAAATGGACTGGCTATCAAATTTCCACTTCCTAACAAAACCGCACTATTTTCAACCAGAAATTATTACTTGAAAAAGAAACATCATCATCATCATCTCCGTCGTCACGGTTGCTGCTACTGCTGCCATGGTAACTGCTATCACTGCCATGGCAGCAAGATCGTGTCTAGGAGACAGTTCGAGTCAGTCTAAAATTCGAAAAACTTAAAAGTCTCCTTATCACGCAAATTGTATGTTTATGTGTATGTGTGTGTGTGCGCGTGTGTGTGTGTGTGCGTGTGTGTGTGTGTGTGTGTGTGTGTGTGTGTGTGTGTGTGTGTGTGTGTGTTCAGGCTTGTCAACATGCTCCAACTGAAGATGGCTACGTTGTCACCGGTTCGTAGACCACCAGCAAGAATGTCATTCCAAGACCGGTGGTATTTGCATGCCTGTTCCATATTGAACTTAAACTACTTTTTTTTTGTTTTAGAAATAAAATAAATTATTTTCAAATGACGTGTTAGAGAAAGATTGTCATGTTTTCCAGTTCGAGTTGGAATCCACTTGAACCTCATGGAGGTCAGCAGTGTCTGCTTGGACGATCATCGCTAGGATTGAGAGGGCTGTACTTCAACATGTCTGTTTGTTTGAATGTCTGCTGGTCTGCTGTGTGCACATGTCTGTTTGCGTCTGAAGAAAAATTTCTTGTTGGCATACTCATTGGTCTTGTACACTCATCCTTATTATCTTCATCGTCATCAATATCATCATCGTCGATTTCGTAGTCATCGTAGTCGTCATCATTATCATTATCGTCATCGTCATCGTCATCGTCATCGTCATCGTTATCGTCGTCGTCATCGTCATCGTCGTCGTCGTCTTCGTCGTCAACATGGGTGATGATCATACATATGGCGTCGTCATCACTCATGACTTGAACCTTGCACTCAAAGTGGAAGATAAGAGCACCACACCACGGAAATGTCATGGGTGTGTGAAGAACACGTGAGGGTGTCTTGTGTACGCTACGTATGCGTATGTATGGTTACATGTATGAATGTATGCATTGAATTGTATTGTATAAATTGTATATAGGCGTTATACTGGAATTAGCCAATCAAATCTGTAAAAATTTGTAATAGTAATAGGAAATAATCATGCATTTAAAAACTTGTACTCTCTACTGTTTTTAATATTCAGTTCTTGTAGGTCTCCTTGATAGTTTCTCTGCGTATTGCTCTGTCTGGAATGTCAGTGTATGTACGTGTGTATGGTTTCACAAATTATTGTTGAGTTTGCTTGGATGTCTCTGTGCTTTCTTCTCTCCGTTTTTTTCTTTCTCCTCCCACCCGGATTCTTTTGCAGGCGGACAGGAAATGAAATGTTGGCTCCTCCACATTGTCGTTCAATTAAATGCATTCCTATACAATGCAAACAAACAAACAAACAAACAAACAAACAAACGAACGAACCAACGAACGAACCAACGAACGAACCGACGAACAGACGAACAAAGAAACAGGCGAACGAGCGAACGGAATTGAAAACGAAACTGAAAATAAAAGGAAAGCACTTTCGCAAATTGAATTTTAAATTTATAAATTTATAAAACCGTAAAAAAATTCGTTTTTTGAAAATCCTAAATAATTTTGTAATTCGGCGACTAAAAATGTTTTGCAAAGTATTTTTGATGATAGTAAGTTTATAAAATATGAAAACATTGACCCCAGTCTTCTAAATACTTAATATGTGAAGTATGTGAGGATTGAAAATTTAAGAAATTTTCGAATAAATATGGAATATACAAATTTTCAATTATAAGTTTTTAAATTTGAAAATGTTGCTTTTTTAAATGAACTAAAAATTCAAAATTTGTTACTTTACATAAAATTTGTAATTTGTAAAATTTTTTTTAAAGATTTCAGTTGATGTTATTCTATAATTCACTCAAATGTTGTCCAATAAATCTGAAAATTTTATTGAATGCAGCAATAAATGAACCCACAAATCTTCAACTCAATTGTGAAGATTGAAATTATAAAGTTTTTTTTTAATTAGTATGTAATAAAGAAATATTTATTAAAAAATTTTAAATCAAAAATTAAACCTCTTTAATAAAAATCAAAATCTGACGGTATGTTTTTTTGTACATAATAATTTTTATTTTTCAAATTGTTTATAGGTTTTATTGATTTTATTCTATAATTCAGTTTTATTTTGTCAAATCAATCTGAAAATTTAATAGTATGTAAATTCCGCATCAACAAATAAACCCGCCAAATGTCAACTCAACTGGATAACGGGAAGTTGGGTTTTTTAAGTGGTAAAGAGATGGGTTGGCTTAAGTAAAAAAATTATTTTCTGTTTTGAGTTTAATTTTTTTCTATTTTTTTAGTTTAATTTATACTCGAAATATTTCAATTTCCTTCATTTTACTCTTTTCGTTTTTAATTTCATTGGATTCATTCAAATTTAGTTTAATTCCTTTTTTAAATTACATATCAAACCACAAGACAAGTTTTTTTTATTAAAACGGTGAATAATGGAAACAGGAACAATCTGCAAGAAATATTCATTCCGCTAGTGAAACACATAAATTGTAATATTAATCATTAAACTTTATATTTTACTAGCAAGTCAACCGACGTTGTTCCTGGTTTTTGTTAGACTTTTTTTCTTGTTTTTTTGGCGATAAAACATAAAACAACAAACCGATTGTATTGAAATTGACTTGAAATTTTTCCACTACGGAGACTGCCTCCATGCGGAGTTTCGTTGAAATTGCTCCAGCGTCTCGCATGTGATAGACAAACACACGCACACACAGAAGTTATATTTTCTGCTTTTCCGTATTTTTTATATTTTTTATTTTTGATAATTTTTTTTCTGAAAAAGTTTTTTCTTTATATTTACCTACTGTTTAGTTTTATCTTTTTAATTTGATTTATTTTTTAAGCTGTTCGTCTTCATTTTTCGTTGCTCTAATTTTAATATATATGATTAAACTAAAACACATTCTATTCAGCTCTATTCTGTTTCGTTCTATTCTGTTCTGTTCTATTTAGTTATATTTCTTTCTGTTCTATTCAGTTCTGTTCTATTCAATTATATTCTATATTTACTTTCCGTTTTACGGAGATAACATTTTTTCCACTTTTATAATGGTCTTGTTTGATTATTATTTATAAAATTATATTCATGATTGTAATAATTAATATGAATATTATCATTATAATAAATTCAAACGATAATTATTATAATTATGTTCTGCAATCCGTTCTGCATTTGAACAATTCTACGCCTGATTTGACATTTTAGAACAAAAAAAAGAGAAATATAGTAGAGATTTTTTTTACAAATCAGCGGACGAACGAGCGCGTGGATCAGCGTGTGAGCAGCCTGAGTGTTCAAATCGATGGTTCGAAACCCGGATGGAGGAAATGCTTTTGTTCCACGGAGCACCTCTCGTGTTGGAGAATCAGTCATTCAACCGGGTGGGTCCTGGAATCAGACGTTGAATGAGAATAGTGGAGAATGAATGAGTTAATGGTTGGATGGATGGATGGATGGATGGATGGATGGATGGATGGATGGATGGATGGATGGATGGATGGATGGATGGATGGATGGATGGATGGATGGATGGATGGATGGATGGATGGATGGATGGATGGATGGATGGATGGATGGATGGATGGATGGATGGATGGATGGATGGATGGATGGATGGATGGATGGATGGATGGATGGATGGATGGATGGATGGATGGATGGATGGATGGATGGATGGATGGATGGATGGATGGATGGATGGATGGATGGATGGATGGATGGATGGATGGATGGATGGATGGATGGATGGATGGACGGACGGACGGACGGACGGACGGACGGATGGATGGATGGACGGACGGACGGACGGATGGACGGACGGACGGACGGATGGATGGATGGACAAATGAAGAAAAAGATTGATAAAAATGTTTAAGGATTGATCGAACAGATAGATGGATGGAAAAAAGAATGCTTGAACGTTAAAAAATGTGGACGCATGAAACGATGCACGGATGGATGAGCGTGAATGAACGACACAAATAAATCAAAGCTGTCAAAGAGACGAATGAATTGAATGAAAACGAAAAAACACACAAAGAAGATGCTAACAACAACAACAACCAAACAAAATGCTATATTCACCCTAGTGCCAAGAGTTTGTCTTCCAATTCAATTAACAACCGAATCCATCAAAACCAGTTCTTTTCCATTTGTTTGCAAGACTGATTTCCATGCCATGTTTTTCCCATGAACTTTCGTGATTTTTAAGACGCTCCCTCTTTTTTCCTCTTCCACAACCGTTTTACTTCCGGTGATTCTTAACGCTTTTTTGTTGTTTGCGACGATGTGCGTGTAAATAATTAAGTTCCTTGCAGAGTTGTTCGTGTGAATGGAGATGTTTTCGTGTGCAAGGGATGTGTGCAGTGGGTGTGGCTTTGTTTGGAAGAGTATGTCTTTTTCTTGGCTATCTTAATAATGTGCCACGGTGTCTGTGGACTGTCAGTACATTTGCATGCAGTTGTGTGCGTGTGTGTGTGTGTGTGTGTTTGTGTGTTTAAAGTTGTGTGTGTGTGTGTGTCTGTGTGTGTGTGTGTGTGTGTGTGTGTGTGTGGGCGCTTGTAGACAGGCACCACTGTTGTTTGGTCTCCCGATCAATAGTCCTCCAAAAATAGATACGCCCCCTTCTGCCTCTACAGAACCTCACGTACAATACAAACACTGCGCTCACTGGCCGCGTACGCACAACGAGCACAACGCAAACAAAGCATACAAAACAAGAATAGTTTTTTTGTGTGTGCACAAAATACTTTAAATTTCTTGTTGTTAAAATCATATTTATTGGCATATGTCTATTAATTTATATATATATTTATCTAGTCGTTATTTATATATATTTATATAATTATTTTTAAATATATTTGAATATGTATAAGAACACCAAAAATTTAAAAGACAAATTAAAGTATTTACTTCCTTTAGAGTAAGTACAATTACAATCGGTATCTTTTCTATAATAGTTAATAGTCCTTTACACCAGGTGTTTTAAGACTGTTAAAGCAGTATGTAGGAAATAGCAAATTAATTCCTGTCGTGGATCATAATTTGACCCTTTTAATCCCTCCTCCTTTATCCAGGATTGAGAGTGGCCTGCAAAAGCAAGGCGGAGTTCTACAATCGGTATTTTAAAGAGTGCTTTATATAAAAGTTTCCTTTTAGCGGTGTTAATGTGCAAGGGGGGGTGGCGTGGGTTGGGTTGACACATGGGTGGGCGTGGGTTGGGTTGGGTTGACACATGGGTGGGTTGGTTTGGATTTTTTAATCCTGCATGGGTTGAGTTGAAATTAAACTTGAAAAAAAAACTTTATTCTAAAAATAATATTTTAACTTTGAGTTGGGTTAGAAATTTTAACTTTTCAGGTGGATCTGATGGGCTGGGTTGGTCGGGCTGGGATAAGTAAATGGTGGGTTAGTTTGAATGAAATAAATGGTGGGCTGGGTGGTCGAAAAAGGACCCATTCCCACCTCTGAAATGCGCTACTCCTGCTTGAACATCTTCCATGCAGTAAGTCTGCTGTCGAAGCAAACTTTCACCATTCAAATATGTCACATTCGCGTGCTGATGTCCTCAAATGGATCACGTGATTTCATTAATTATTCATCAGCACTTCTCTGAACGTTTAAATAAACCGCGATTCGACGTTTGTACTGTTCGCGATGTCATATCAGTGCACGTGTGATGATGTGACGTCTGTGACGTTTTGTCTGAGTCATCGAAACGGCAGCTTTCTAAGTCATTGTCATATTTCTGCGTCACCGTGACCTTCATCATCATCATCATCGTCATCGTCATCGTCATCGTCACCGTCACCGTCACCGTCCCCATCACCATCATCCCCCTCCTCCTCATCATCATCATCATCATCATCATCATCATCATCATCATCATCATCAATCGCCACCATCATCGTTATCATCAACGTTGTTACCATCATCAAAACCACAACTATATCATCACTTATACTCATCAAATCCTACAAAATATTATTTATTGCCAATGCTATTTATAGCGACGTCATTCATCAGCTCAAACATCGGTTGTGATTGGTGACCTAGCAGTAATAGTAAGAGAAGCATTTAAAATAGCGCAAACATCACTAATTTGTAACACCTATTTTCATGTATTTCATGATAATATTGAACAAACAGCACAGGCAGTATATACTCCATCGCGTAAAAAAGTAAAAAAAAAAAAATAAAAAAAATGGTGGCTACCACGTCATGTCAACTGAGCAGGAAGTTCGTGTCCAATGACGCGCGACATCAAGTCATCCTTCAAAACTTCCGTCACGTTTTCTTCCCGGCGATGTTCACTCTCAAATGTCAATTTTTGTTTATTATTATTATTAACGGTTTAATTTTTTTTATCTTTGGAGTTTTTTTTGAGCTGTATAACCTGGGGAAACGAAAAAGCTTTAATGGAGCACAACAAGCGCGCCTACCAACTTGAGAGCGGCCTTTTGCTTCCTTTTGTCACGTGATTGTCTTTGAGACAAAACAATAACAGAAAATGATTTTATTTTATTTTATCCGATAAGAATAAAGAAATGAAAAATATATACTTGGTTCAAAAAACGGTTAAATTATTTCAGGTGATTTTGATGGTGGTGATGATGGTGATGACAACGACGACGACGACGACGATGACGATGATGATGATGATGACGATGATGACGATGATGATGATGATGATGATGACGATGATGATGATGATGATGATGATGATGATGATGATGATGATGATGATGATGATGACATATTAAAAAACAACCAACTTTGAAAAATGATGATAGGAATCAGATTCTACAGCATTCTCTTATTACGGCATGAACAAAAAGTTCATTTTTCCTTCCATTCATGTTATGTGATTTTTCTTCTCCTCCTTCTTCTTCTTCTTTTAACTGAAACAGTTCGATTCTTGGTAATGGCGCCAGGTAGCATGCCATTTTGTCTCCTTCATTGCATCAATCATAACAGATGTCATACAAGTCGTAATGACTAAACACATTCTAACGTTATTCCTGACAACAAACCTTGATGTATATATGCAATTATTTGCTAGTCATAATACTCATAAACGCCTAAAATGCATACAATAGTATTTGATTATAATAAATTCCTGTATTTATGAATATATGAATATATTTATTTGTTTCGTATTTAAATTATGTTTTTAACCCTTTAGGTACCAACGATTTCTTTTTTATTTCTGCAACAAGCGAACGAACGAAAAGCAGGACGATGTTAAATGAACAGTAATTTCAACTACGACAACAACTGCAACTTCACCGACGACAACAACTACAGCTACTGCAACAACGTCAGCAACGCCAGCTGCTACTACAACAACTACAACAGCATCAACCACGACTGTGCCAAAAGCAGCCAAATCAGCCACCCTTTCACTAAATGGACAACTCTGAACAGCTGACCACCACCACAACCACAGCAGAGCGCAGTCAGCTACAACTGCGACACTTCTCCGAGTCGAACGACGACAAAAAGCCACACAAGCTAGTCACATCCGACGACGACAACGACGATGACGACGACGAGGACGACGACGACGACGATGACGACTTCCAGCGACATCGCGGTAGCGCCTCGACGGGTCAACAACACCTCCAGCACCACACCTGCATCTTCAGGCCTTTCACAAAAGAGTCGCTTAGGAAGATAAAGAAGAGGATAGAGAGAGAGGCAAAGAAAGCTAAAAAGAGGTTTGTTTTTAATAAACGCTCAGCCCAGGACTAGTATTATTATTTTTTTAAATACGTGTTTTCATTGTCTTTGGAAAACAAGATTCCTGTTCCGTTCGGTTGTTCTGCTTCCTCGCAAATGGCTTCTCGGAGAAATTCTGCGTTTTTTGTTTTTTCTGGCAGTCTGCGGGATTTTGTTCTTTTAAATTTAATGAGATTATTATTACTGAAATTAAATAAATTCAAACCTATTAAGATAAAATTCCTAAATAACGATGATTGTAATTTAAATTTTTAAATTTAAGTTGTACTTTGTTTTGCTCATCACGATGCGTCAGATGGCCATTTATTATTAGCTACAATGGTTATTTATATTAACTAGTTTTTTATTATATTATAATAAATTATATCTAATAATATATCATGAAGTAATTTCTTAGCGCTTATTTCGATGTCATAGCTAAAAAGAAAGTTAACAAGACAAAGCGAAACCGCAATATACCAACCGATCGACGTCAATTCACGCACGGAAGAAAGCCATCAAGTTCCATCTTCATTTGGGCTGAGAACCGGAGGGAGGGAGAAAGAAGGGGAAGGAGGGAGGGTAGCAGGAGTGAAGTAGTGGGGGGGGATGGATGGGGGTGGTAGTAGGCCCCGGTAGTTGTCGTTTCGGCGTCGTGTCTCCTTCTCCTCCTCCTCCGCACTTGAATCTCTCTCCTTCTTGCTGTTTATGTTTATTTTTTATGCTTGTGAATTTTTTGTTTATATTTTTTCAATTATTTTTATCAATTTATATTTGTGCTTGTATTTATGTTTGTATTTGTATTTGTATTTGTATTTATTTTGTATTTGTATTTATTTTGTATTTGTGTTTATTTTTGTATTTGTATTTATGTTTGTTTTTTTCCTTTTTTCAATGTTTTTTTTTGCTTTTTTTTTCATTTCTCCAAATCTCTACGAGACTGTTTACGGGAACTCACAGCTGGAAAATCGTTCTACAGTAACACGCACTCACTTGCACACACACACACTATCACACACACACTATCGCGCACACTCACACAAACAGAAACCGTTCCATAAAAACTCTGAAGTTTTTTCTTCTTTTTTACCGCTTTATTTTGTTATGTCGCTTAGGCGTTTTTCATCAACGCGTTTTCATTCCAGGTTTTTTCCACACACACACACACACACATGTGCACTTGTGTGTGCGTGTATGTACGTGTATGTTTGTGAATGTGTGTGCGTATGTGTGCATGTGTATGTGTGAGTGTGAGTGTGTTTGCTGATAGATCCCTGCTAAGATTTTTCTCTATACACGCCAGCGTTTGGTAGATAGCCGAAGAAGAATAACTTAGCGAGTCTACCGCTCATTCTGTACTTCACCAGGAACAATTTATTCAGACTGCCAACCATTCGGCTGGCTCGCTTCTCTTGCTAATTCTGACCCGAAGAGGCGAGCTACTCTAAATTTCGTTCCGCCTCGACTGGCTAAGAAGGGATGGCTAGTTAAGTGTGCCGTGGTTCTACTCTCTGTTTTGGGAACGAGATTAGGCTGTTAAATCTGGCATTAACAAAGTACTTTGCATGCTCAATCCGGCGTTGAACTTCAGGAGCGGAGACTGAATAATATCCAGTGGATATAGCTTTTTATTGTATCGACTCACGCCAATTGGAATTGGTTGGCCATGTAAAGAGACTGTTGGCTATTGGCGTGCCAAGTGAAAATGGCTGTAAGTTTAAGAAGGATATCAAAATCTTGTTGTTGTTGTTGTTGTTGTTGCGTCAGTCATGTCACAACTGATCAACTTGAGTTCCACAACTGAGGACAACTCGACCACGTGGCACATGAAAAGTTTCCTACATGCCTCCGCACAACCAATACTTTGAGTATTCTTCTACTTTGTTATTCGCCCAAACGTACAAATCCTTTTTTAACTATCATTTTTTTTTAAATTTATTCTAACGGTGTTGGAGGTCATTGTTTGAGAGTCAAAAACTTAAGTAAAAATTGGAAATTAGCTCTAAAAATTACCTTGAATAACGGCTCAGCAGAAACCAACAAACACTTGCTTTAAAAAAAAATCAGCTAAAAACGACGAGTCAACAAAGGAGGTGCTAAAGAGATGGAAGCCATGTCGTAGAGTGGCGCGTGTCTGTCCGTAACTCTTGCTGGTCAGTGTACGCGCAACTCTCTGAATGGATGGTGGGTGTACATTTGTTTGCGAGTGTACCTTTTGTGGGTGCACATCTTTTGTGGGTGTACATCATTGTGGGTGTACATCTTTTGTGGGTATACATCTTCTGTAGGTGTCCATCTTCTGTAGGTGTACATCTTCTGTGGGTGCACATCTTTTGTGGGTGTACATCTTTTGTGGGTGTATATCTTTCGTGGGTGTACATGTTTTGTGGGTGTACATCTTTTGTGTGTGTACATCTTTTATGGGTGTGCATTTTCCGCGGGTGTACATTGTTCATCTTTTGCGTAGGTTCACATAGTCGAGTAGGTGTAATTTTCCACTGGTGTTATGCGACACGGTTGTGCATTTATGTGTAAGCAGAAGCACACACACACACACAAACGCTGTACATACAGTGTACACTACTGTGTGTGCGTTTCTGTAAAGTTGAACCGTAGCTGGAGGGAATTTTTAATCCTGAAGAATGTAAGAGATTTCCACGGAGCAGAATTACGCACTTGAATGGAGCCTGAAAAGGAGCGCCCGTCGTCCCGGATCCAGGCGGATTTGACGCTCCTGCGGATCTTTTCGTTGCCCGGAAAAAAAAGATTTTTTTCACGAATTTACTCCGGATTTAATTATTTTTAGGCGCGAAAATGTTTTAAAATGAATCCATAAATTGGCACGTTAAATTATTCATAGCGCCATTTGCAGCATGTGTTTGTCTGTGCATTTGTGTGTGTATGTGTGTGTGCGTATGTGTGTGCGTGCTTATGAACGCGTTTCTTGTTGCACAGACCAATGGTTATTTATACTCTCAATGCGTTCCACTTCTGCAAGGGAGGGGGCTGAGTCATTAAAATAAATAAGTCTTATTTATATGAATATTCATGAGCTTAGCTGCTCAATTTGGTCAAACTTTATAAACATGCGTTAGAGGCCGAGTGAATTGTATATTTAAAAATTTGTTTTTTTTTTGACAGGCAGGAAAAACCGCAAGACGGTGAAGGTGCAGGGGGAGGTGTGAGGGGTGGAGGTGGCGGCACACAGGGTGCGTCGGGCGATGGGCCACCGGGTGCTGTTAGTGAAAAGAAAGAAGAGCTAGTGCCCAATCCCATGTTCGAAGTGGGGAAAACCCTGCCTTCAAAAGTTGGAGATTTCCCGCCCAGTCTCTACGGAAAGCCGATTGAAGACCTGGACGACTACTACCGCAATAAATACGTTCGTAACACTCTTCAATGAATAAATAAATAAATAAATAAATAAATAAATAAATAAATAAATAAATAAATAAATAAATAAATAAATAAATAAATAAATAAATAAATAAATAAATAAATAAATAAATAAATAAATAAATAAATAAATAAATAAATAAATAAATAAATAAATAAATAAATAAATAAATAAATAAATAAATAAATAAATAAATAAATAAATAAATAAATAAATAAATAAATAAATAAATAAATAAATAAATAAATAAATAAATAAATAAATAAATAAATAAATAAATAAATAAATAAATAAATAAATAAATAAATAAATAAATAAATAAATAAATAAATAAATAAATAAATAAATAAATAAATAAATAAATAAATAAATAAATAAATAAATAAATAAATAAATAAATAAATAAATAAATAAATAAATAAATAAATAAATAAATAAATAAATAAATAAATAAATAAATAAATAAATAAATAAATAAATAAATAAATAAATAAATAAATAAATAAATAAATAAATAAATAAATAAATAAATAAATAAATAAATAAATAAATAAATAAATAAATAAATAAATAAATAAATAAATAAATAAATAAATAAATAAATAAATAAATAAATAAATAAATAAATAAATAAATAAATAAATAAATAAATAAATAAATAAATAAATAAATAAATAAATAAATAAATAAATAAATAAATAAATAAATAAATAAATAAATAAATAAATAAATAAATAAATAAATAAATAAATAAATAAATAAATAAATAAATAAATAAATAAATAAATAAATAAATAAATAAATAAATAAATAAATAAATAAATAAATAAATAAATAAATAAATAAATAAATAAATAAATAAATAAATAAATAAATAAATAAATAAATAAATAAAGACATAAATGAATAAATAAATACATATGACTGAAATAAATAAATAAATAAATGACAAATAAATAGCTAAGTAACTAAATTAATCTATTAATCAATCAATCAATCAAGTTAAACTGAATGCAATGAATCATAGCAAGTTTTTTTTAATATTTCCTTGCAGACATTCATGATCGTGGCCAAAGACAAGACGATGTTTCGGTTCAGCGCCACCAAGGGCTTCTTCATCTTTGACCCCTTCAACCCGATACGAAGGGCGGCCATGTACATTCTCACCCATCCATATCCTTTTCAATGTTTACCCACTCCCCCTATTCTTTAACCTTGCACCCTTTCCTCCTCCCGATCTTCGCCCGGTCCTGCATTACACCTACCCAGTTCCACTGTAACAAATGTCGTATCGTAATTGTTGATTACATTTCAGGACTAGCACTCCGGCGCCATTAGTATTGATCACAGAGAAAGCAAACCATTTGAGCGAAAACGCACGTGGCCAGCGTGACACGTACTACTACGCTGGCTTAGGCGCGTGCGTGTGTGCGTGTGTGTACAACAACGGACGGGTGTCGTATGCTTGCGTGTACGTTGGTGACAGACGTGTCGATATTTTGTCACAAAGCGGTCTGTCTCGTCGACGTATGAGGAGAGTTGTGTTCTTGTAGTTGTGCTTCAAATGGGGTTTAAATACCCCCCACTCCAGGTTTACCTTTCCCCAGCATGTGGGATTTTAGCTGTAATTGGTGGGCTCCTCATGCACCTAATCGTGATCGGAAAAAATGTTTTATTCACTCTATTTTTCTTTTCTTTTTATTTTGTCATGCTTTTTTTCTTTTTTTGGAGAAAGCTTTTAAGATTTTTGAGATGTTCCCTGTTGAAGAGGTTAAAAGTGCATGTGAGAGAGAGAGAGAGAGAGAGAGAAAGAGAAAGAATGAAAGAAAGAGAGAGAGAGAAAGGTGAAAGGTGAAAGGATAGAGAGAGAGACAAAGAGGAAGTACAAATAGGAGGAAGAGAAGATGAGCGAGATGAGATCAATATTGAACAGCAATAGCGGATCTGGCCATGTACTGTATAAACTCAGCTCGTCGTTAATATGATTACCTAGCTGAATTAGCCGACCCGTGAGCGAAGTGTCATGCAGCTAATCGTAGAGCGTACGCACGTGTACGTATATTACTGCACGTACGTTGCTTGTACGCTTTAGATCGTGTTGATAGTTTAAAAATAATTCGACGGGTTTCACTTTCCGTCGGTTGTCACGATAGCATCTCATCTCATCGCAAACAGCTGCGACGAGACGAAACTGGGGAATGTTTTAAATTAAGTTTACATTCTCTACGAATGATGTCTGCTCTAATGTTAGAATAATAATAATTATTATTTTATTTTTATAATAAAAATAATAACAACAACCACAATAAGAATAATATTAATGGCTGGTTTGTCACATGACCGCTCCCGGCAATTAAATTTTTTTAGATAATAGTAATTATTAGATTTATCACAATAACATTATTTATTATTATTTTCTTTTATAACTGTTTATTACAAGCTTTTATTTAGGTTACAATCTCTGTTTGTGTGTGTGTGGCTTTCTCTGTACGCAAATTTTGCAAGTGAAATTTAACCAGCTTTGTGACTAGCTAGGAAGCGGAAACTTTCAGCATATCTTTATATTGGATGACAATACATGATTTAATTAAAAAAAAACGTAATTTGAACATCTTTTGTATACATACACACATACACACAGACATATCAAGTGTATTTGAAATCAAGGTTTGTGTTAAAAAGCTCGTTTTTTTCTTTACTTGTATTGTGATCAGATTGCTAAACGCACACTGTCACACACATACACACACACATGACATGAAAGATTGAGTTACGATCCTTGACATGACGAATTACGTTCTTCAGTCTTATAGTCATGGTAGTGATACTTGCCAACTGTGTCTTCATGGCCATCAACGAAGAAATCCCTTCTGCTGAGTGAGTCGTTTACCATTTGTATTTTTGTATTATTTCAGTTAAAACGTCCGAACAGTACTCGGCCAGTATTCAGTCAGTATTCGTTCAGTATTCGGTTAGTATTCAGTATTCGACCTTTTTAGGTCAGTATTCGGTCAATATTTGGTCAGTATTCGATCATTGTTTGGTTAGTATTTGGTCAATATTTGGTCAGTATTCGACCATTGTTTGGTTAGTATTTGGTCAATATTTGGTCAGTATTCGATAATTGTTTGGTTAGTATTCGGTTAATATTTGGTGAGTATTCGACCCTTGTTTGGTTAGTATTCGGTCAATATTTGGTCAGTATTCGATCATTGTTAGGTTAGTATTTGGTCAATATTTGGTCAGTATTCAACCATTGTTTAGTTAGTATTTGGTCAATATTTGGTCAGTATTCGACAATTGTTTGGTTAGTATTCGGTCAATATTTGGTGAGTATTCCACCATTGTTTGGTCCGTATTCGGTCAGCATTCGGCCAGCATTCGGTCAGTATATCTGTCATTGCTCAGTCAGCATTCGGTCAAAATACGAAATACGGTCAGTTTTCGGTCAGTATTCAGTCAGCAATTAAAAATTAAGAAATTATTAGAGTTTTTAAATTATGAAAAAACAAAAATCAATGGCCTGTTAAGTCACTACTAAAATAGCTGCTGCAGGAGGGAAACAGCTTCCCCTTCCATTTTTCTTTCAAATTTGACCCATGGCTCCTGTAAAACTTCACGTACAGGCTATTTTCAGTAGGCATAGGTAAGCGACGCCCCACGCTCTTTCCATTGTATAACTGGAAGCTTTAATTAGCTCAATGTGGAGTGGAGCACTAATTATATCTGTTTCATAGGTGGGTTTTCGTGTATAGCCCCCACCTATGGAGCAGGTGTAATGACTGGAAAGAAGATGATGAAAGTGATGATGACGATTATTGGTTATGATGATGATGATGATGATGATGATGATGATGATGATGATGATGATGATGATGATGGTGATGGTGATGGTGATGGTGATGGTGACGGTGACGGTGACGGTGACGGTGACGGTGATGGTGTTGGTGGTGGTGGTGGTGGTGATGATGATGATGATGATGATTATGATGATGAGGATGACGATGATGATGATGTCGTTGTAGTTAATGAAGAAACAGCAACATTGTTTATATCCAAAATATCGCCCGAGTGTTTTCATGTTTATATATAAATATATAAAAAAATAGTCATACAGTCATAACTCGTTATCTCCTTCCCTGTTATGTCGCCAAATCTTCATTTCTCGCCGCCACGTGCGATGTCAAGACGTATCTCTTTGAACTTGGCTTTTTATCTGTTGTTGCATCGTTAAATCACCAATCTTGCTTTTCGCCGAAAAGATGCCAAGGGACAGACGATGGCGAGATAACGAGGTGCCATTGTATATTATTCATGACTTCGAATTTCAAGATTATGCGAAGAAATCTTATTTTCTTCTTACTCTTGCTAAACTAAACTCATCAATATCATCACAACCTCAACCATCATCAATAATTATATTATCATCATTATCGTTACCATTATCATGATTATAATATCGTCATTATCTTTATTATCATCATCGCCGTTGTCGTTGACGTCTTCGCCATTGTCATCGTCATCATCATCAATCGTCATCGTCATCGTCATCGTCATCGTCAACGTCACCATCACCACCACCACCACCACCACCTCCACCATCATCATCATCATCACCATCAACATCATCATCATCATCACCATCAGTGTACAAGAAGTCCATATGCAATCATTGCATTTTTATGCACAGCATAAAATTAGATTACTAACAGGAGTCTGTGATGGAAGCAAGAAATGCAATAAAAAATTGCTTTTAACGCACGAGCGCCAACCTACCAAAGGAGCCTTGCGCCGCTTAAACATTATTATTATCCATGCGGAAGAACTCGGTAATATTTGAAAATGGAGAATAAAAATTTTAAATTGAAGAATGATTGCTGCACAGTCTATTCTTAGTTAATAAATCTTTTTTTTTTATTATATATAATTTGTGTTGATTTATTAAAGAGCCAGTCCATCGTACATATAATTACTCAAATCTGTCTCTGTTGCTTATTAGTTGATAATGAGTAATTAGTCGACAGCAATTTTTAGACTGGCTAGTTTCTTCTGCCTTTAATATTCTGGAATTCAATGTACTTTGTAGTCTATACATTGACGTTAGCA